>WBNO01011109.1:736-29323 GCA_013400575.1 Peucedramus taeniatus
TCCATAAGGATCATCAAGTCCATTTCTTAAGTGAATGGCGCATGCCATGGCTCAAACCCACCACTGTGACATTATTACCACCATGCTCTAACCAGCTGAGCTATTGCATTTGAAGGGCCAAGTATTATTTGAAGAAAAATATATGGGAATACATCATAAAGATAAATGTATCATAATTAATATAATAATTAATATTCAACATATCAAGGAATTCTAAATATGCTAGCACTTTGCCAAATCTCCTGAGAATTCATGCAAAATCCTTCCAGTCATAATGAAATGTACTTGAACGTCATGGTGATTCATACTTCATAAGTGTTGAGAAAGATGGAACATTCCCAATTCTTAAATGGATATTTGTATAGCTTAAATTTAATATTTTGTTAATGCTGTCTGAGCTTTATCACAGGACAGATTTCAAGAGCTGTTCCTGCCATTTGTCTGACCAAGAATCATTAAAAAAGACAACTCAGGTTAAGGACAGTTAGTGTTATTTTTGAATTGCTGTCTGAACATGACAGGATGTTGACAGAATCACAACCTGAGCTGTGTTGTTAATGCAGTAGAATAAAATATGTGTTGGAAAATATTAAAATATCTTGAAATTTTACACAGAAAGAAAAGGCCTAAAGCTGAAAAGCATGACAGACATGCTAGTAAAATGACGTGCTTGTTACATGTTTGTATCGTAAAGTCTGAGCCATCTTGAACTATCTTAATTGCTTGGTGTTATCCTGTGCCTTGTGAAGACTGAATCTCTCGCTTTAAATCTCAGGTCCCTCAGTTGTGCAGTTCAACATGAGTCACATTTTTCAGTGGAAAAAGTTTCTAGCCTTAATATACAAATAAAAGATTGAACATAGGAACAGTCTTCTTAAACAGAAAGATAAATTGAAAGATTATGGAATGCATATTTTGTTAAAATATTTTAATTTTCTAATTGTTCTTGGATATTTACTCTTGCTTACTGTGTATACAGATTTGTAGGACATATATCAATGTATTTTTTAACTATGACCTTCATCATACAAAGACCTATGTACAAATTATAGTTTATGTAATTATTTGGGCATGTTATACATAGTTTTGGTCCAGCCTGGATACCTCTGGGTACAGCAACTCATCTCTGTACAGAGAGAACTTCAGGAGTCCCACTTTCCTCATGCCAATTGAAGTAGCTGGGTATTGTCAACTTCAGTACTCAGAAAATCTCTGTCATCAGCCACATTTACTGATCGCTATTTAGGTTTTTTAAATAATTTTGTTATATCCACCCTAATACCTGGCAGATATGAGAAATAATATTTTGTTTGGATAATCATCTCAAATAAGAAAGCACAGAGAATTTGGTACTGCTGCACTCCCAAATTTGCCTATCACCACAACCACCTCATCTATTCCTCATTTACAACAGTCCTGCCCTCTCGGGCCCTCTTCTCTCTTCTTTAGTGCTGAGGTTGTCCTCAGAGCCCCATTCCCATTTCTTCTCTCCATCAAGGTAGATGTAGAGGGGTACCAGCAAACTTCCTCTGAATGCCTTCCCTGCCTGTAGCCACACAGTGCAGGGAGGAGCTGTCTTACCTGTCACTCTGCTTCAGCTGGTTGTCTGCTTCTCTGACGTTTGAGTAGAGGCAAGTGGATAATTTCATGTGGAGTCTGAAATGATCAGACATCTTCCTGGATCCAGGAGTTGCTGTGCTCCTAGCACTTTGCTTGCTGGAAACATGGAGATAAACTCTTTGGCTTGCACATGCCAGCATGAATTTCAGATAGTAAGCCAGCAAGGCGAGTCCACGTTTAACCTTCAGAAACACAGCTGAAACCTGCTTTGGGCTCTACCACACCATCTGAGACATGAAAGGGAAGGGACTAGTTGGAAGGTTCAAAGACTAGCTCACATTATAACTAGGCCAGCAAGGTAAAACATTGCCTGGATGGTGACAGTAAGCCACTTACGACATGAAGAAAAAGGATGAAGGTAGGAGTCAGCTAGAAATGGATTTATAAACAATTTTTATTGTGTCTCTTTTTTACCCCAGAAGAAGTCTTGAATTTTGAGGAACAAGGGAGACACACCAATCATTTTTTTCCAGAGCACAAATGTCTTACCTCTAATATATACAAATTTCTTCAAAGAGAATCTTGATTTAGAAATCAAGCTCAAGCAGAAAACCGCTATTTGAAGAGGTTTTCAAGTCAATAGCTGATTGAGATACTCTTGCCTAAAGGGAGGATTTTTAGGAATAGATAGCAATGTTGCTTTTAAAAAAGCTAAATTGTCTTCTGATTAACTAAGCAGTTCTTTTTAGTATGTGTCACCACAAACCTCCTCTTAAAAATATATCATATTGTTTCTTACAAGTCTCTTGAGCTCTAGTTTTCTAGAGTCTGTTATTTTCATACTCCCCTTTTACAGTAGTGAAATTCAGGTCTGTGCAATTTTTAAACTCAATGGAAATCTGGAATGTCTGACCAAAAATATAAGTCTACATACAATGGTTTTTCCCATCTAAAATTCAGGTTTCTCCAGTATTGATAAAACTAAGATTTAAAAATTAATAAAAATATTTTATTTTATGCTGCAGGAAGGGAGAAGGTAGTCAGTCAGGACAGCTCTTAAAAAAATTGTTTATTGATTTATTGTTATTATTATTATTATTATTTACATTTTTACAGATACATTATTTACTTTTGTTATTATTGTTCATTTATCTCACTTTTTCTCCTTCCCCTTTCCTTTTAATATTGTTCTACAAACAGGAGAGGAGAACACTCTGCCAGCTTGCTCAGAAGCCCTTACAACCTTATGTAGGCCAGAAGATGGACAGGGAGACAGGCAACAGGTCAGGTAATGCTTTACTCTGCATTTGTACCAGCTTAACTCAACTGAAAGAAACAGAAGTTGCAACGATATTCAACACATATGTGAGGATTTGGAGACCAGACTCTCTAACTTGTTCAAGAAAATCAAATTGGTGGTGTTGTCATGTGTGCAGTCCCAAGCACTTGCCTGACGTAGGTGACCACTTTTCCCAGTGAGGTCTCAACTACTACAGCTAATCCTCATTTTTCCCCTTTAGCACTGCCAGTGGTGCAGCTCCCAGTTTCCCAGGCTCTGGCCCCATACCCACACCTGAGCTTGTGTGCTCCAGAATGCAATCAATTGTTGGATTGTGCACCCTCATCAGGAGAAAATCAGGAAAAAGTTCTATCATCAGATAGCAGCCCTTTAAAAATATCTTGTCAGGGTTATCTTCTTAGATAATAACAATATTTCAAAATTAATGGCACGCAGAAAAATTGATTTAGGCTAATCTTCTAGTGTTAAGACTTTCAGACACAGCTGAATATTAAAATTTTAAAAATATATGTAAGTCCTTTTTTTTTTGTTGTTGTTGAAAAATTACTAAATGTCCTTAATGCTGAAGAAACAAATAGGAGAGAAGGGAGAAGTGGGAAATATCTTTACTGACCTCATGCAAACTTTCTTTTATTTTGTAACATTTTCAGAACTCTCTTATGTTGACAGAGTAGGTAAGAGAGGGAAGAGAAAAGGAGAAGAAAAGAGGATAAAACCAATTTTGCTGAATGTACAAAATGGCCCCAAATCTAACCTATGAATTAGTTAGCCTTCAGATTTTATATTCTGCAATTTTCTTACATAAAACATATACATTGTGACTGACAAAGCAAAATTCATGTCTTTCATTGTAACCCATTGCCGTGAACTCTTCTGGAGAACTTTGTGATGATCCAAGTATCCCTGTTAACAGATCACAGTGCAAGGTCAAGACCTAAACCCCTTTGAGTCTTGGCTAACTATATTTGTAGACAGAAACACATTTGAGAACAAGAATTTCCCTATTGTTTCTATCACAGGAAATACTTTAATGCTTTAATGGATTGAAGAGAATATAAAAACTCTCCTTAGTAACAGCTCAAAAATGCCATGCTGGGAGAAATTATAATTTTGGAATATTTCAATGACTCTTAAAACATAATAAAATTTTAAATACAGACAGTAAGCTTCCAATATTTGTACATAATAAATTACAGTAGCTGATTGATATTTCAAACACATAGTAGGTGTACAGCAGCCTAATAATCAGGTTCTTGGTTCAATTATTATTTTGCCCTCTATATTAATGTGGAACTTTGAGTAAATCCACACAGACCTTTGGTTTGGCATATTTGTGTTTACCAACTAATATTCCAAAGACATTCCATAATTATTAAATCCCATTAAATTTTCAATTTAATTTTGCATGGGTGTCTGTAACTTATGTTAGAAGATATTATGAACAATTTCTGAGGATATGACAAATAATAGGAAGAAAAAGCGCTTTCACAAAAAAGTTAACCTTTTTTGAAGTGAGGTTCTTCTGAATATTTTTTAGTATCACTTAAGTAAATGAGAAAAATTAATTTCAGACATGGTTATCATTCAAAGCCTTTTCTCACAGTTTTGATGAACAGTTCAATCAGATAGGCCAGCAAAATCCTTAAACAAATCAAAGTTAATGACATAAGTTAAAGTGACTATTGATGATAATACTCAAACCATTTTGACACTGGAAAACTTAATGGAAATAATGTGCTGTAAACACCAGATTTTTAATTACCTTGTGTTTTCTGCAATTCCTATAGAAAAGCTGGAGCATTATGTAGGTTTTGGGTGAAGTATTTTTATTTTAGAGCAGAAAAAGAATGAAGGAACTAAAAAAGAAGCCCCTACTTTCTGATGGGGCTCTGAGTTTCCCGTGAAAAGCTCTGAGTGCTTTTCCCTGTAACCTGAATAGGTTCTAAAATATATTTTTGTTATATTATTGTCCATCTACATTTTAGATTGTAAATCACCCAACTGAAGAACACACATGGTCACATTGTCCTTACTGCACATAGCACAGTAAGAATATCTGTCAGTTTTTCTGTCTTGCTGAAAAAATCTTGGCCTTAATAGTGGTTCAGATTGATGTCCTAGAAACTGATCACCTGCTGCTTGACAAAACAGGTAACTGCCATAGATTATGTTAGGCAAGGTCAGGATTCACAGATTACTTTATAGGAAGAGAGGATTGTTTCTTCTTTTTATATTATGTGCAGTGATGCAAGCATTCCCAGTTTCCCCTCTGGCACACTGAGACAGGCAGCAGGAACAGCCCTGGAGTCTGCCAGGCACTGGTGTGGCACTGAAATCTCAATACACACACAGAGCCTTTTCAAAATACTGAGTCTGTCCTAGCCTATCATGGCAAACTGGAATAATTTGTGTTTAGCAGAAACACAGAACATGGCAATATGAAGAGTGAGAGTCTGATTGAAAGAAGGTTGGCAGTATGTGATGCACAGAAAAATAAATATCAATGTTGCTAAGATGCCAAAACTATGGAGCATTTGAAGTTGATAAAAATCTTAGTCAGGGAGAAAGAAACACAGGCAGGACACATTAGGTTGCTGAGGGAAATTTGATCTTCACATTCTGTGGGAAGACTTAATTAAGAGAGAGAAAGACATTTTGCAGAAGCAATCTGCTGCACAGGTGATGCTTGCCCGTTTCTGAGAAGCAGAGGCTAGCAAACTGCTGGTGACACAGACCAATTCACCAATGTCCTGAGTTTTTACACCTTTTTCACCTAGAGGGCATGAAATACTGTGCAGAAAAGATTTTAGTGATCACTCTCATCAGATCTTGTGTCACAATGCAGGGCATAATTGTACATTTTGATGGAAACCTGCGTGCAGGGATAATTGTCAGATCCTGAGAATATTGTTGGGTTTCTGAAAACCTTGAGACATTATCACAGCTGCACCCTCCTGGTCCAGTGCCATGGAGTCTATCAGAGGGACCCTTCCTGACACTTATGCTCAAAGAATGTGAAAACAGTGTATGTTTCACAGGTATTCTTGTAAGCAGTATATGAACTCATAACACTCATTAGTTTCTGGAGAACACCGAAAAGAAACAGAGGAATTTGGACTGCTTGTATTTCAGGCACTCTTTCAGCTCCTAACCAAGACTTTGATGTAGGTAGCATTGTAAAAACGTATGTAATGGACCCTCAGACCCTCAAAGCTCAATATGTTGGTGTAGTTACACTCTGTTTGGGTATACAAAATGGGAAAAGAAAGAAAAAGTCAGTGACAAGAACATAGCTAAAGAGAAATATAAATGTTGCTCTCCAGAGTGAGAAAAGTTCCACTCACCTTCCTGCTAATTAAACCATGAGCACTATCAGACCTCCCTTAGTGCTTTATTTATTTGAGCTCTTACTGGGATATATATCTGGGTTTAGAAACTAAGTCAAAACAAACCAAACAGACCAAGCTTTTGTACTTTTAAATTAGGTATGCAATCTTAATTTTTACTAGTATCTTTTAGCTTCAATCCTACTAACCAGGTTTCTGTGCTTTCTGTCCTCTAGTAACCTTAGACTCTTAAGTTGACATAGTGAAACACTTTGTGCTTCAATCAGAGTGGCTCTTCTCAGAGCATTCTGAGTAATCCCAAAGTTTGGGAATGATGAATAATTCCAACCATTCAATTGAAAATCTTTTTGAGCTTTCAGTATCTGTGCAATAATAGGGCATTCTAAAAGATACAGATTATTCAAGAGGTGAAGGTCTGCATCTTCAAAAGAGCCATCAACAGAATTAGGTGCTGAACTCCTTTGAAGTTGCTTTCAAATATCTGACTTAATTTTGTTTATTCCTGTGAAGTCAGTCTTCTGAGTAAAAGATGAATATAAAATAAGGAGGACACACCCTTTCCAATATATGTATTCATGGCCTTAGACAATTTGGAAGGAGTTCAGAGAGTTTTATCATCTCTTTCATCCTAAGCTGCTACTTTTTCTCCATGGGAATTTTAATTGGTCACAGTTTAATGACAGTTTCCTGCTTCAATATTGCAAAAAGAGGTTCAGAAACACTAAGGTCTTGTCAAGCAAGACAATCCAAAGGAACAGAAGGCATTGATCCAAAGAGTGGGGTGTCTGTGCCTCCATTTTTAATGTGTTCATGGTAGAATATATCTCAAATGTGGACTGCTTTGGATAAAGAAATACAGGCATGAAAAAACGTTCAGGAGTTTTCTGGATTTAGATAACACTGTAGGCAACTGAAAAATACTACAAAATATAAACACCAGAAACTGTGTCCTTCATTGCTGAAAGAAATTCTTCTACTACAAAAATCCATCCTTGAATTAAGTATCCATGAAAATTTTGGGTGCTACCCCTTAGGTATTCTATACTTTAAAATCTCAACTGTTTGGGCTTTTAAAAATAATTTTGCATTATCAGGCTGTGTACTCTATCAGTATATTGAATGCTTTGTAGAATGAAGCTTGTCCAAAATGTAGATTTTTTTCTGAAAAATCAAAAAGCTTCCAGAACTCTCTGATATGTACAGAAAAAAAATTGTACACAGTATGTAGCTACGGATCCAGGCAGTGAACTGGCAGTGTCAATTTATTTTTTTGCTTGACATTTTATTGCAAAACAAGAGAGGGTCTTAGAATCCAACAAAAAATTACTTGAATTTGTAGCTTCTAGTGCAATTACAGTTAAACTAGTAACAATAACCAGGAAAAAGAAGGTGCTGTTTTCCTTTATAAGAGGACAGCTCTTTGTTCAGATACTTTTTAAGCTAATTGAAAAGTCAAAATATATATATTTCCCAGATTCTGAAGCAGCATCAGAAGCTGATTTTGCAGTAATCATAAAGTACTAAAATTTTTAATTATTTAGATACTTGTTTCTACATTAAGCTAGTTGAAAACTGGAGGGGAAAAAAAGTTAATTTGAAGTACTTGAGCAAAAGCCAACTCCAAATCCCATTTTGTTTCTTAATGGAAGCAGTCAACCAGGTTTAATGGGCTCGAACAATAGAACAGGTCAATTAGGTAAGGACAGAAGGTGAAAGATCTTGTCCTGTTTAGAGAATTTGTCTGCCCTTAGCAGTGGCCCATAAAAGCTTTGGGGCAGAAAAAGCTATTTAATTAGGAAGCACAATGAGCAATTTACTGTGTTTTAGTTTCTCTCCTTAAAACAGACACAGATTCGAGACACCTTTATGCATCACATTAAGAAAGTGCAGTATACAGTTTATTAAAGTACTCTCTGATGACACTGAAAAAGTGAAAAGACAAGCATCCTTAATGGCCACTATAGTAAAATCTCTCCACATCAGAACAACATCTCTTTTTTCTGAGTATCTGCATCTCACTCTGACTTGTCTTGGCCTTAGTCTCATAGTTTTCCTTAGCTATCTCTCTCTCCCCTCACTGCATGCAGAATCTTGTCTTACTTCAACACTGTGAATTTTCTGTCCCAGCTGTGAATGGATCTAGACTTAACAACAAATTCTGGATATATTCGTGGCACCAAGGAAGCCTTTCTCTCCTCAGGTACCCAGCTAGCTGAGAACTGGGGGCTGATTAGTTACATTATTCATAAATTTGGTAGGCTGTTCTGTGTTTTAATTCTCTTTCCATTAAAACACACCTCCAAAATATCCATCATCAAAGAAATGCCTCCTTTTCTTCCCCCTGAATAAAATGCTTGAGAATTATTTTCTATTTTCCTTTATACATCAAATTATATGTTTTGACTATACAGAATATCCTGGATAATTAAATTTAACTCAGATGTTTGTTAATTTGCAAAGTGGGCCTTCTTAGGATATCATACATTAGAATCATTGAATTGGGTAATTAGATTATTGGCTTCTGTCTTTCACAATCACATCTGAAAATGTTGGGAAGAAACTAAAAATATACATCACTGTATCTTTTATTGAATAATATTTTTAATTGTCTCACAAGCATAAGTACCTGCTTTTGTTGTAATTCAGAAAATGTACTGCATTTCTTCCAGCTGCAAGTCTGCACCCCCCTTTATTACAGCTGAGAGGGAAAAGCAGCAATGCTGTAGAATTGGTAAGCAACCTGATCAACTTCTGCCAGGTGTGCTGTGAGAACATGCAGCATAGTTATTTAAACAGGTTTCCAGCACTTTCTTCAGTGCTTTGCTGTTGTGCTGCCCTTTGTTATCAAAAAGGGTGGGCATGGAAAACTTTCCCTCCCTGACAAACACTTAAATACACCCAATCCAGTAATATTGGACATTCATTGTTTTAGTGGTGGAGAAAAGCAGGAGAAACAGGTGTATACATATATTTTCTTTATTTTTCCCAGAAAAAAAATATCATTTTTGCTTACAATGGCAGATGAAAATTATTTCAACCTTTGCAATGTTCAATGAAGATACTAAGGAGCCACATTTTGCTTCAATGTTTTGTTGGGCTACCCATGAGTGAAAGCTACTGTGTAGAGAAATGTGGAACAGCTGAAAGCTGCAGCATCAGTGTGGCCATGGAGCAGACTTTTTGTGCTCAGTGCAGAAAGGCCAACACAGAAAAATATACAGACTACTGAGAGTTTGGTCTGACTAGTTGATTTTGCATTTTGTTTGTCAATGTTCTGATTCAGTTAACTACTTTGTAATTTTCTTAACTGTAACAGGAAAATGATGGAAATCTAATATTTAGTATTTAAATTTAGTATTTAGCTTGTGACTTAGTGTATTCAGTGCAATTAAGAGTAATGAATGAGTAAACTGAAAGACTGAAAAGTTAAATACTACTGATGTATTAAGCAACATGACAGAAAAATTGCTTTTCAGCTCCAAGTTCAGAAAAACACTTTCTTTTGAGGCTAACAGATGTCATGAGAAAGATTCACCTGCTACACTAAGGTATTAAAGAACCTTGATGATATTTTTGAAGAAATACTTGCTATCCTCATCCTTGAAATGTAGCCACTCTGGGTGTTTAATGAATGCTTTGTTTTTCTTCCACATTCTTTTGCAGAAGCAGCCTTTATTCAGAAAAAGTTGCCAGATAGAAGGCATGTAGTAAGGACACAAGAACAACAATGTACAGATTTAAACATGACAGGCAATGCTGCATTTTATGCTGCTATTACTTTCAATATACCAAAAGAGAATACTGAGAAGAAATAAAGGAGAAAAATATTTTCTCCGTAGACACAGACATGTAGACAGCCACAACCCTGCATCTAGATAACCTCAGCTCTGGTTGTCTTGTTGTTCTGTGGCAAACAGAAAATTAAGTGTAAGATCAGTGCTTCCACTTCTCAAACCCTAGGACTGACATGATTGCTGCAGGCTTCCTTTAGGGTGGTATACATATTCAGTGCTCTTAATCCTGTGTTGAAGCTAAAATGCCCTTGGGGATATTTCCTGTGAGATCAGGCACTGTTGTATACGGAAAGACTGAAGGGAACAGTGACTGGGTCATATGAAAGCTTTTATCCTGCTGTCATGAATACCTGTCTTCATCTTTGCTGTCCCCAGAGAACATCTAAAAGTAAAATTCCTGCCATTCTCTTCTTCTCACCCCTAACCAAGAGCCATAGTTCTGCAAACTCTTCAGTAGTGATTTCAGTGGAGATGTTTATGGACTTGTATTTAAGACAAGCAGAGCAGGAACATCACCACTGCATAGCACAGTTTGGACATTTTGATTAATCTCCCTGTTGGACTGAATTTTTTCCCTGTTGAGAAGAATCAACTGTTGGTCCAAGATTACTCTACCAAACCAATAATTCTGGCCAACAAGTGATGTGCAGAAAGAAGAAACAAGGATCTTGGATGCAGAAAAAAAATTAAGGAACTAGCCTTGTTTAAAGTGCTTATGTTTCACTGGAGGATTATTGAAGGAAATTTAAGTTACTGCAGAATCATGAGCAAGGTAAGGACAACTAAAATGGACATAGTCAGAAAGTTTCTTCTGGTTATGTTCATGCCTTGTCAAGTCACCCACCAGTCACTGGCACCTGGGAATTATATCTTGTCATTCTATCTCAACTTTTTCACACACAGCACATTTTTTTCAGATTTTTTTCACACACCTAAATCAGCACAATACAAGCAGCATTGGGCAAAGTTGTGTGGTGCACTTTAAGTGTCTGCTTTGAAAGCCAGGCAACTGTAGCTTGGTCATTCCTACTAATGGCAGTCCCTGAGAGGCATAGACAGAGGGCTTCTGGAGTGGAGCACTTCCATCCCTGTTCCACAGCTACAATAACCATTAAATTGTACAAACAGAATCTATTAAATTGCCTGAAATTTTGATTTATCCAGTCAAAAAATTTGTCTGATCAGATGCCCTGCCCTCAAACTCCTTTGGGTTATTAGAGTCCTGCAATGTGTGCTTTAAAAGCTAAGCAGTTAATCTCTTTGAAAAAAGGTGCTAAAACATTCTCTGGTACAAATGTTAAACGCCCTACAATTTACAGCAGAATCCTTTTCCTTATTGAAACTGGCACAACATTTGCCTTCACTCTAATTCTCTGCTATCATGCAAGTACCATGAATATCATACAAGTACAGTGAATTCAGTTACATGTCACAAACTTTTGGTTTAAGTGTGTATTTAAAATGTGTTGAAAATAACTCAGTTACCTGCAGTTTGTGTCTCTCTGGCCTACTATGTCTTCTCATGTAGTCCTTGGATAAAATGGCTTTTTGTATAGGCTAAACATCTGAGTAAACATCTTTGTTATATTTGTAGTAACAAACAGAACCTACAACGTTGCAAATTTTATTTAAGTCTTGACTTTGATATAGAGAATAACATGTTTTGATCTAGCTGAACATTTAAAATGCATAATATTTCATATTCAGAATAGTGCAAAGAATTTGCCTTTCTCTGCAATTCTAACTAAAAGTTGTTAGAATATTATTTGAACTGTACCAGTCTATAAATAGTTATTTCATTTGAGACAGGTACTTTATTCCATTGGCACATAAAATTAAATCAACTTACTAGTAATATTTAAAAATATTTTATTGTCAGCTGTTTCTGAACGTTTTTTAGAGGACAGCAAAGCAGAAAGCTGTGTCACTGCACACTGCATTTGTGGCATCCTTCCTGCAGGGCTGAAACAAGTTGTCCTTCTGTCCTGCATTGTGCTTTTATGGAGTCACACCGGACATGAGGTGACATACAAGATCCAAAGAAGTTGGCTTAAGACATGATTTGCATTTCAATGAGTGACTTTCCACACAGCACTGTGATGCCCACTGCATTATGCAGCAGTTCACATTGGGAGCATAGGATATCACTGTACTGCAAGTAACTTGTGGTTACAGCAATGATAAATAGGCTATGCAAAATGAGGGCATTGTATTATTTATACCTGTGCATTTCATCTTGCAATGTAAGAGTAGGAGCACAAACATTCCTACACCAAATCTTTTGTTTCTCAGAGATACTCAAGCAAGAGATGCATTATTAGACATACAGGTTTGCTGTGTGGTTTTTTAAAGATACACAAAAGTTATTTTGTAGCATTTTATATCACTGAGGTAAATAAGGTTTTACGTGTGGTACAATAGGGACTACATGTTTTAAATGTCTTGTTTGCTTTAGGAAAGCTAAAATTAATGCCTTGAATGCCAAGAGAGGTTTTGGGTTTTGCTAGAGTATTTTAACAGCCTCTGTGATCTCTGGGTTTCAGTGATTAATATCATATGTTTTCACATATGGTTTTTTTTCCATCTGGCTTCTGTCTCAGTAGAATATAGTCTCTATTTACTACTGTATGTTCTTGGAGTCTGCTAATGTCAAAACAAGAGCCAGGTCAGAGCTCAAAACCTTATCTAGTCATTTCTCTCCATCCAAAATGGCACTACAGACATGGCATTCAAAGAGAAGGTGCATAGCAAGATCTGGGGCAGATAACAATGAAATAACTTGCAAGAATCTGCTTATTCCTGAGAGTTTTAGCCCATTTGCAAACTCAGCTAGGGTAAGGTTGCACCTGTGCTCTCAGATATCCACAAGGCAGTACAGAACATAAAGTGTTAGAGAAATGATTTTTAATTTCTCCAACAATAATGTGGGAATTTTGTGAAGCAAGGACCAAATTCATGTGACTTTCTGTAACTTTGGGAACATAGGAACTGAAAGACCACAGTGGGGAAATTTTCAGGAGACCTATACAGTGATAAGGATATTTCAGCTTGTCCCTCTTTCTAGAAAGACAGTCACATCAGGGGTGGGCTTGTGGAAGACTAAGGTTCTCTGATGATCCAGGTGAGTTTCTGGGTTTGTTAAAACTCTTGTGGAAGGAGAAAGACTAAGACTCAGGATCTTAACTTGCAATATAAATTAAATTTTAATACTCCTAAGGCACACTCAAGATTAAAAGTGAGACTTTTACAGACTTCTCACAGTATAAAGACAGCCTACAAAGATGAAATGCTAGATCATCAATCTTCTTAATTGTCTTAAATCGTTCATTTTGCTGGTAGAGAAAGGCCAGCATCTTGCAACAGGTTCATTTCACTGCTGCCATAGCTTAACTTTTCTTTTACAATGAAAATAATTGTTTTAACATGCTCTTTTCTAGGTATCCAGATGATAAACCTGAAAGCTGCGTTCAGATCTGTGTATAGGCTAAAACCTCATTTCCTTGGGAAAACATGAATTAGACATACCCAGATATATATAGGATAGGGTCTGACAAAAGTATTCATCAGTGCTAACACCTAAGAACTGGTGCCACACAGTGATTTAGTTCAAACACATGTTACAGTGAAGTCACGCTGCCTTAGAAGAGTACAGAACCAGCTTTTATGAGTAATTTCATCATTCAGTTAAAATGATGAAAAAATCAAATCCTAAATTAATTTACTAGTTTACATAGCCCAATAGTTCACAGACTTGTAAGTAATAAAATGCCTGTCATCCACAATACTAACGCATTTTTATTAAATGCTAAGAGAATTTTTTATTTGCCTCTGGTCACAACAATATTAGGCATGACATAAAGCATAAGAAATTAATTTTTCTCTTTTTGAGTCTAGTAAAGTTGGTGCTTGTCAGATAGTTATGCAGCTTGGAAGTTGATTGAGACAGACAAACTGGTCCAACTTTTGCAATAATCTGGATTTACTGCCTGTTTATCTTGAAAAGTTAAGTATGTCAAACCATTATTTAATAGTGAGTTGGTCTTAGAAGTCAAAATGCTTATTGAGGAAGTGTGAATGAGGAACATAGCACTTTTTATCTCTCTGTGATGGCCTATTTGTCAAGCATTAGGTCATAATGTTTTTGTTTTTCATTTCAAAGCTCTTGTTAGCAAACACTCCAAATCCTCCTACCTTAAATTGCATTAGATACATTGCTTACTTATGTTAAAACATATTAGTATGATAGACTATTGGGTGACACATATTAGCATGTTCTTAGCCAGGACTAACAAGAGCATATTATACACATTCATATGTAATGTATTCCCTGATACAATTTGCTACTGTAGTAAATCTATTTATTTTCAACATCTCTAAGTATAACATCTCCAGTAAAATGTCTAATGAACTTGACATTGTTGATATGGCTTCATAAGTTTTCTGTAATGTGGTTAGGTAGAAGGCATCTCTGTTGCTCTGTGCTGAGAGACTACAATGAATCCAGAGGAATATTTTAGCACTGATTTTATTTAGTGAGATATAGCTTCATCTCATGTTGGCAGAAATTTATTTTGTAGATATTTATGTGGTAACCCATAAGTGGGAATAAAAACTGCAATGAAACTCCAAGCTGATTTGTATATCCTAACTAAACAGTTGATTTAATATCACATTCATATACATTTGTGCTATGATCTGGTTGTTAGAAATGCCTCTACCCAAATTAAGATGCAACTGAGACCATATGCCAAAGCTAATAAGAAGTATTTTATTTAACAGTAAATGTGAGCGAGAGAAAAAGACAGAAAGAAATAGAATAGAGAGGACCTGGAGGTTGGGGGAGAGAAAGAGAATGAGACAGAGACAAATATTCACTACCCCTGTGGATCCAGCAGCATCCTATAGATCCTATTCTTCTGGTCATCTCTGTGGTGGGGGTGCCACCAAACACAGATTTCAATGGGTTAATACAGATTCAGGTGTCGGTGGTACCTTCCCGCGGTGGGGAAGTTTTACACTGTGTTTTGCAACAGCCTCTGGACCTATTGCAGCAGTGAATCCCCCTCAGTCCTCTGGTGTAGGGCCTCTGGGGCACCTCTGGGCTGTCTGGTGGCTTATGACACCTTCTAGGACATGACAGATGCCTTTCATGCAAGTGTCCCTGTGAATGTGACCTTCCCAGGGGGGTGGTGGGGGTTTTATAGCTGAGCCAGTTCATGTAAGGGAGGACTCTCAGCAGGGTCTCCTGCTTGTCTGGCTTGCAGCCTCTGGTGGTGAGTGTTCACCCCCTCTCCACCAGAGGTTTCACCATCATAGACCCAAAAACTCTCCTCCTACTCATTTTAAGGGGGGAAGAGCATACAAACCCGGCCTCAGTAAATGGCTCTGTGCGTTATGACATCCCCCTGCCTAACCCAGACAGAGATGATTTTCAGGACATCTGCTGGGTTTGGCTTTCTTGTGCATGCATTCTTCTCCCTCAGCCTTGTTTACTTCTCTTTAGACCAGAGATAATTGGATAATAGCGTCACCTTTTTCTTATATTGTGTTCAGGAGGTATTTTTAAGGGGGTCTTAGGTGTTTGCAGACAAGCTGTTGCTTCTTTGCACAGTTTGCTACAGTGAGGAAAGTCTTCTGGTGATTTTTAACAATGTTTGAGGCAGTAACAATTTCAGACTCTCACAGTTTGATGAAGAAGTAATTATTAGTATATTTGACAAGAGATTATTATTTATCTATGTATGCTTTCTTTCTGTATAAAAACATTTTCAAAAACATTCACTGATTTTCTTTACTGTTATGATAGTGAGGAATAATGAACTGCTGGTGATACTTTTAAAAATTTACAATTTTTTTATGGTGCAAACTAGACCAAAGTTTCAAAAGACAACATGAGCACTCGTAGAGATTAATTTCTAGTTCTGAATTATTTATACTAGTATGATTAACTCTCAGATGTTGCTCTAATACGGTCTGTTTTAAGTTTGTTCTTGTTATCACAGTGGTGACAGGTACTAGACTAATCTTTTGATCAATTTCTGAGCCTATTTTGAAGGTAAAGTATAAAAGAAGAACTTTATTAGCAGAAATATTTGATTGTGCATCACTCTGTCTTGTTCTTCATACTCCTGCTTGTAAGGGGATGGATACTGGCTTATGAAGTCAAAAAGCTCAGAGGATGGGTAAGGAGTTGTGATGGAATGGCAGATTGTTCAGCACTTTAGCAGCTCTTCTCAGGAACATAAATTCTGACAACTCGTATTATTATCCTGACTCGCTGTGGATTTTTTTTCTTTTTCTCAGTGTTCTTGTTCCTCTAAATCTGGCAACATCAAACATTTGGTTTGCGGCTGACTTTTTTTGTCTTTGTGAACCTTTACTCCATGCTATTAGTTCACCCACTCCTACTAAAAAAAAAATATACAGTCTGAGTGCAACATGATGCATTTTTAATTAACCCAATGCAGCTCTATTTTACATGTGAACACGTAAAAAATCATGTATTTCTCTAAAGCTCACATCACAAATATCCTAGTCCTAGAAATTTGTCTTTCTTCTTTGAGAGAAACCCTTTCTGAGTAATTTGTATACAAATATACTGAAATTATTATTGTTTTTGAAATTATTTTTATTGTGATTAAATTGTGTGAATGCCTTGCATTAAACTCATGTGGAATTTAATACAAATATGAATGGGCAAGGTAAAAATTTAAGTTGAAATAAAACAAAACAAAACACATATTTCCCCTTATTTTGATGAATAAAACTTGGAAGTTTTGACAAGGTTTAGCATTTATTAAAGCCAGATAATGTTTTTATTCTGGAATATAAATTCATTAATACTTAGTAAAGAGAAACTCTTCAATGTTCTTATGTACTCTGTAGTAGAAGGTAGAATATTTACAAGCATTGCAGACAAGAGAAGATATCCATGTTAGAACAGGCCTTTCAGATTCCTTAATAAGGAAGATAAGGTTCCATAAATTACCTTTATCAAGAGGAACAAAATATTTGCCTGTAAAGTTGCTCCATCTTGAATGTTGGTGGGATGAGTCTCTGAGTTTTGTTATTAGGTGCATGGGGACAGTAAAATAATGTTTACACAGAAGAAACAAACTAAAATTACACCAAAATCCTCACTTTCATTTTTTCCAGATTCTGAGCATTTGAATTTGCAATACTCTGCTCTCCTTAACAGTGTTTTGTGTGTCACTTCCTGTTTCTTTTTTAAAAAGAAAGCTGAAAAATATGCTAGAAATTTTATGCAAATTTTATGCTCCTATTGAAAGCCATCTGTTATCTGTAGATGCCTGCCAGCTGAGTTACCACCATAACTGAAGTCAGTGGTAGGTTATTCTCTACCACTTAAAAGTGAGCCCTTTCCTCTCAGGTTTCACTGAAGGGACGTGGGATTCCTCTCTTGTCCTGTCCCAACTCTTGTCCTCAGCATGCTTCTTTTCTATCTTTTCTATCTTATTCTGGCCCTTTTAATGCCTTGTCCCTATTTGCACTGCTTACCTCAACTCCTTTCTTTCAACTCCCACCTTCCCTGCCCTTGGGGACAGCCCTGCAGCAAGTCACCCTACTTCTCCTTCCTTGGCTCTTGGGAACATCATTTTGCTGTGGACCTGGCAGTGCTATGCTTATGGCTGGAGTAGATGGTTTTAAGAGTCTTCTCCAACCTAAATGATTTGGGGATTCTAGTCTGTGATTCTTCCCAGGTCAGCTTCCAGCATGGGCCTTCTCCAGAATCCCAACTCCAGTTTGCAGTGATCTCTTATTGGTCAGCCAGTAGCATTTCAACAGAAAAGGGATCTCAGCTTCTCTTGTTCAGTGCTTTACAGTGTAGTTTTCCCTGAGTAAAATATAGTACTACAGCAGATGAAGTCCAATTACAGCACAAAAAGGGTTAAGGTTTTTTCCCAGATTATGTACAGCTCAAAGCAGTCTTTAAGAAGGTGTTGTGGGCAGACTTCTTAAGCGAAGGTGGTGCCAGGTGGGACATATGGTGGGTTATCTGGACACTGTGTGGCTCCAGTGGCATCACACAGGTACAGAATTGTTTCTAAATGAGGCATTAGTGCCTTTTCTATCCATGCAGCAATTTAATGATGAATCTTAGCTGTAAGTTCATCTAGATATTGATATAAATATTATGTATCTGTTAAGATAATGTCTCTACTATTAATGACTGAACTATGAGCAAGTTCAGGGTGTTTTGACTGGTTATGCTTTACAAGGACAGTGGTTTTCCCAGAAACTTATATGCAGTTTCAATAATGAAACACAAAGCAAACTAGGGCAAAAGGTCATGTCAATGAACACTTGTAATATAACCTGCCAGACTTTACTGATCAGAAGTTGCTCTTCACAAAGTTGTATATCTTAGTATGCAGCATCTGGTATATCCGCATTTGGACCATGTAAAGTTTGGTGTACTAAATATGCTTGGTCTCGGTGGGGTGGCTCATATATTCTCAAAAGATAAACTAATCTTGCTTTTCACTTCCAGGGTTGTTTGTTTAGTGACATTTCCAGTACAGGCAACATTGGGAAAAACATCTGATACTTAGGAGTAAGTGGTGGCTTCCCTCAGAAGCCTTTGAAATAAAGAAAGTGACTCCAAGTAAATGAGTGTATGTGTGTACTTATGAACTTATCTATTAGATAAATTTTAAACCATGGAAATACTTGTAATTATCAAGATTATTAATCTTTAGATTGCATATTGTAACATTATGTTTCATAGTATTTTTAATCTCTAATTAACATAAATGCATTCAGAATCAAATAAAAAAACCCATTTAGTTAATCTCCTCCATTAATTAATCAACTCCTCTGGTGTGTTTATGTTATGAACTACATTTTGCCTTTTTTATTCTTACCTCCATAATTTCTAGTCTCTTCCTATGCAACAGCTGCACATACGAACTTTCATTAACAGCAGTCCTAATGCTGAGAAAACAAAAATACAAGCTGAGTAACTAAAACAAATAGTGCTTTTGCATAAAACAGGCCAGTGCTTATTGTAATTATCGGGTCATTTCATTCTGCCTGTTGAAGACAGTGATTACTAGGCATTTGTGTAAATGCTTACAATCATTAATGTTTTATCTTTTAGCTGCCACCATTACCCTTGCCAATGTTCACTTAAAAATAATGAGCTTACATAATTCAGCATCACAAAGTGCAAATAACAAAAGGATCATACTTTTTCAAACAATACAAGTGATAAGGACATTCAGGTCAATAATTGAGAAAATATGTACATATAATGAATTTTCTTTTCTGTATATATATATTTGTGTAGGTGTACATGCAAGGGTGCTTTCTAATTTAAAAAAAAAATTTAGCCAGCTACTTGTTCCCTTAAAAAATATTTTGTTCAGAAAAAGTCTTGGAGAATCAAATACTTTGCTCTTGTTAATTGTAGATATGCTAAGCAAAAAGTTTAGTCTAACTATTGCATTTTCTTTTAGTACAGAACTAGAAGGGTTATATATTATATTTGTTATATAAAACATGAGATATAAATCATAAAGATTAAGTATATCTTCAGTCCTTGGATTAAATGTATCAGCATTGTGGTGTAGCGCTGCGGTGGAGAGCCATCCACCCTGTGTTTCTGCCCTCTGGGATGGGTACTGGCCAAAGTCTGCAGCAGGCTGGGAGCTCTGACCTGCCCTGGGGCCCAGCCACCAAACCCACAGCACAGGGGATCCCCTCAGACTCTGCCCAAGGAAAGTGGAACCTGGGACTTCTCTGTGTGGAAGCAGTCAGGTGTTGCTGGGCTTGAACTTCAGTTTATATTAATGGGAAAACATCTTTAAATGTTTAAATGTAAAGGTTTAAATTTCACCAAAGCTTGGAAACACAGATATTTTTAACATTGGTGTTAGCAAGCCTATAAGCAAATATTTCATTAAATAATTTTTATCTATTTTGAGGGGCTTTTTTTCAATATTTTAAGTTACAAAAAATTTACGCAACCAGTAAGCAGTCTTTGCTGACTTTCTTGGATTTTATATCAGAAGATGTTCAGTTAATTCAAAGGGGCCAGCTTCTTTTTAATTTAGATGGTCATGCTACTTTCACTTCCTTCTGAGGGGCAGCAAGAGACTGGGAAACTTATTCATTAAAGTTCAAATATTGCCCATTCAGCACATAGTGCTATAGTGAAGGGGCAGATAGCAAACAGGCTGCTTGGACTACAACTAATTTTCCTTCTGTATCCCACTCCTTGTCCTGGACAGTGCCTCTGCTTCCACACTGCTAGCCATGCTTTACTCAGGCTGACCCAGAAGAAAACAGTTCACACTCCCGTCTCTTGCAGGTGGCAGCATCTCCTTCCTTGGGACAAGTCTTGGAGGGCACACAGAATGGTCAGTTTGGCAAGTGACAGTCACAATGAAAGGCAGAGTCAAGAAAACCTGTTTACCTGCTGGGTTAGTGTCTTTCTCCTCATGCATTCCTCCCTCTGCCATTGTCTATCTCCCTCTACACCCCCAAACAGCTTTATCCTCTTTCCCAGCCACAGAACAGTAATGGTGCTGTTGAGTCTACTAATCAGGGTAACTGCTAATATTGTAATTTAGTAGCAAATTTTTAAATCCTTGGTTGGTGATGACTGAACAACCTGTTACTAAATTCTGATTAAGTAAAAGCAACGAAAGTCATTAGAATGTTTATTCCTTTAGACATGAGAGTTTATTTCAGATGTACTGTGAGGCTATTTGAAAGCAATATGATGCGTTTTAAAGCTTATTAGATTTAGAGCAGAGTTAAATAGCTTTATTAATACAGAAAGTCAGGATTACACGCTGAATTCCTTACCTGCAACAGTAAAATGTGTGGGAAGAGGTCAGAATGATTAATTCTTCAAACATATACAGGAGAAGTTGCACAGTGCTGGGTGTTGAAACATCTTAAAAGTTTTGGGTTTATGCTTTGTGTCAGATATTTTAACTATTGTGAGAACATTGTCCAAGTTAAGCCATAGAAAAGTAAGAACAAGCACTTATTACTTGGAATACATGTTAATTCAGTTCATGATCTAGAGTCATCAATTTGCTGTCTAAGTTCCTCAAATAAAACTCGACTATATTTCAGACCACTAACTTCACCCCTTCAATTTCAATCCTCATTTCTTTCAAATTGCTATCTGTCCGATCTCCCTGACCTACATAAAAATTGTGCTTGTTTTTAATTAGAATGTCTTGAAAAGTCAGGTAAAAATTGTAGAGATTTTCTGAGAATTGTGACTGTTTTACCCTGAGTATGCTGAATATACCCCAAAGTTTGTATAAGCTTGTCAACTGGAACAAGAATTTTTTAGTTTTTACCGACTAGTACTGGTGAGGCATCAACAATTATACATAGTCTCATACAATGGATGGTCAGAAATTTGTGCAGTGGGTGAGGGAGAAATCGTGGCTCACTTATGCTCCAGCTGTATCTGTGCATACTTGCCTGTGTGGACAATTTTGTGTACAAGCACTGCTTCAAACATTTGTAAATCTTAAATATTACTGTCTGAGCCTATACAAGTGATTATCCACTCTTCACCTACCACATCTATTAAAAATACTTGACCACAGAAAAAACTGGCAAGAGAATAAATAGAATGTAGAAGATTTGAACTTGACAAAATATGTCAAGGTACAAACATCAGACTTAATTAGTTTCCTGGAAACCTAACTTTGTAAATGGTTTGAACCACTGTAACACTGGTTTCTTTTCAATGTAGAGAGGTGAGATCCTGCTGAAGCAAGATGCACTTCAAGTGACTAAGGTTCATTTCTACTTCTTCCCCGTGATCATATTCACCAAAACTACTGTATTGCCTATGTGTACTTGCACAACTTGCAGGGGATTTACAACTGTGCTGTTGAACTAAACCAAGTTCTAGTTCATGACCTTGCCAGCACCAGCCTTTCCCCACAAAGAACTCCAAAGATTTTCATGTCAGAAGCGCATGAACACAGCTGAATTGCTTACAGATGGGGCACTCCTATTTGCAACTCACAGCTCAGCAGGGTCAAGGTTAAGGGAACATATATGTTCTTCAGTTTTCCTTTCTTTCTTTTCAGATCTTGAGCTATGCTTAAATCTGTATTCTGTAATTCTGCTTAAACTGTAATCTCCAATCTTAATTACAGTTTTCCAGTAAGTTGTCAGGTCCTAAAATAGTATTTCACTGAAAATCAAACTAGTGACAATGACAATAAAATTTAAATAATATAACAGCAGGTGACAATATACAATCTGGATTATTTGTTTTGATATACAATAACATAAAAATATAGTTTTTTCTTTTCAGAATTCTCTCAGGATGCTGAAAAAATCCAGGATTTTTTGTGGTTTTTCTATGTTCTGGGGTGCAGTTTAATTGTTAGAGAGACACATAGTACTTTTCCTACTCATAAAGAATTTAGAGTTAGTTAAGGTTAAGGGTTAGTTTTAGCGGGTCTTTTTGCTACA
This sequence comes from Peucedramus taeniatus, assembly GCA_013400575.1. Lineage (NCBI taxonomy): Eukaryota > Metazoa > Chordata > Aves > Passeriformes > Fringillidae > Peucedramus > Peucedramus taeniatus. The sequence continues at coordinate 23,218 of WBNO01011109.1, forward strand.
GAAGAATACAAAAAGAAGTATTTGTGCACTAGGCCTTGTGTTCCCCACTACCCTCGGTAATACCGAGCAGCTTCTGTCTGGTTTTAATTTAGTAATTACTAGTGATTATTTTCATACAAATTTATTAATGCTGGGTTATCTAATAGTTCATCTAACACCAATTTTTTGAATTCTAATACACTGAAAAAGTATGTAAATAGCCACACTTCTGCAGGATCAAAACACATTTTCTCTTTAATTTTAAGCCAGCTAAAGAGTATAGCTTTATTTAATTGAAACCTCAGGTTGTGACTCTGAAGTATAATTTCTCTTTTCACTTCAAAACTGCTTACCATTTATAATGTGCAATTCTGTGTCTCAGTTATGAAATATTTTTGTCTAAATAAATGGCTGGCTACAGAACTTATTTGAATCTGGTTCCCATAGAAACAATTGAGGGGGACTCATGGTTTTACCACAGAAGTCTTTTATTTTTGTTTAAGAGAAACAATCAGCTCTACTGATTGCCGCCAGCAGCTGGATAAATGTCAATGTTATTCTCTGGTCTGTCTCCCAGTGTGTCCCCTGTGACACCACAGTCACAGACCACCCTGGCAGAGTGTCCCATCTTGTGGGAGTCTTAACTTCTTTTTGTCAAGGACCAAATTAAATGCTTGAGATGGGACCAGATTAAATGCTTGAGATGGTATTCCTTGTTCGGACTCAGATGTTTATTAGTTCTTATCTATATTACAGTCTTACAAACTGTGACTTCTATAGCCACTCTAACAAACTAAAAGTACAGCCATATCTCTCTCTTCACAAGGCTTTTTAAGGATAAACTGTCCAATTAAGAAATGACACCTCAATTATTTTTACTTTTAACCCAATAACCAACAACCCGTAGCCCACAATGCGGACTTTTTTATTCAATTACACAATACCACCCAAACCCATGAAGAAGAAGGTGAAGAAGAAGCTGAAGAAGAAGGGCTAGCCTCCACCCTAAAACCTCCATCTTGCTTTATATATATTACTATACTCTAAAACCTTAAACTCTAAGTTTTCCACCATGTGATATTACACACTTCTATTTAAACTACACGCCCATAAAGCCAGTTCTATAAGTCAATTTTGGAAGCCTTCTCTATGGCCTCAGGTCAAATGCAGTGTTCTCTTGGGAGTCAGTGCCTGTCAGCACAGAAAGCCTAAAATTCTCAGCAACTAGGGTTCCAACACCAGCTCTCAAGGTTTAAGCAAAATGATTGCAGGTGGGACTCAGTAGGACTTGGTTGTTGAATAATCTTCATGCTGAGTCCCTGCAAACGGAGCCTTGTCATCCTATTAGAATGAGCATTTAAAGTTAAAAGGAATGTGCATGTTTTGAAACAGAGAGATGAACAAAGCAGGGGCTTGGACCAGACCTTCTACTCATCTCCTGGGCTTCAGGATGGTTGTTTGCACCACAGATAAACAAGCAGTTCTCCAGCACACTAGCAGCTTGATTTAAAAGCTGGCAGCTGTGTCAGGCTTCTTCAGGCTGCATTGTTGTGCTCCAGAACATTCACCTGCTGGAAGTGTGAGAGCAAGGAGGCCATCTTCAGCTTCTGCACAGACCAGAAGGGAAGCCAGGCTACCACCAGGCCAAGGCTGAAGCTGTTCAGGTCTTCCATAATTTCTCTTTTCCCCCCACTTCCTCAGGAGTTTAATCAATTAAAAATATAAAGGGATGCCTATGTCACCTGATGTGACAGGACATTCCCCTCTGCCACAGAAAAGCTTATATGTTCTGACTATCAGCTGGTGTGATAGCTCAGGGCATGTTCTCCCTCTAATTGGTGAGACTACCCAGACAGCTGTCTGCCAGTGAGTTATCCCTGGCACCTGGGAGGTGGCATTCCCAGCTGAAAATAAACATCTTGCCTTGAGAACAAGATTGAAGAATGATAAACTTTGAATTTCTGACTGACAGACACTTCACTTTACAAATTGTAAAAGCTATACAAAACTCACAAACAGAAGTCTTCTGCACATTCCCTGGAAATGTGTAGGGCTTTTCCCTGAAGCTGGGACGCAAACTCCATGGTTACTCTTCTGGAGGATGAGTGAAAAGACTCCGTGTGTATCCCACCATCAATTCAGTGATAAGTTATATTGACTCCTAATCTATACTATTTCTTTAGTTATAATATAGGTACCTTTATGTTGCGCACTGTTTTATGTTAATCTACAAGTAGTTCTTTGTTTTAAGCTGTAAGTAAATATGTGTAAAGCCTGTTGTCTGTTAGTCTTCCGTCTATTCAATAAATCTCATTTTATAAAAAACCTGATTTGACATTTTTAAGAACTTGCTAGCCAGAGAAGTCTAGGTGCTCGTCACCTGAATTCAAGGTGCTGCCAAAAATCTGAACCTGAGGCAGGGCTTGTCTAATGCTTTCACTCAATCCATAACAAAAATAGGAATATAATGCAATAATTTATGTTATTTTCCTACTGTCTGTTTACATGCAAAGCTGTTTCACAATTTTACCTATATTGCTAAACTATGACAGATTCTGCTATAGTTGCTACTGTAGAGGAAAGTTCTGGTGCAAAAGTACCTTCTGAAGAACCAATAGCTTCACTGCCTGATGAGTGGCTGTGCTTAGGTAATGTCTTTGGTAAGTAGCATTCAAGTGGCACCGGGCAGTTTTAACAAATAAACATTTTAGCTGCTTACAGATTGAACTCTCTGAACTGCACTTCAGCTTTTTATTCTCACATATTTCTGCACAAATTTTAGAGGTTTTTTTCTGAAAAAAAATCTGAATTCACAGCTAGAATACTCTCTCCTCCCCAGGATATCTGGTGTACGTTCTAAGGATAATAATTCTTAGTCTGTTTGGATGAATTAACCTATGGCCTGGAAGTTTTCACTTTGTGAATAACTCATTCTAAGCTCAAATGAATTTTATTTATTTGTCTCACTGTTGATCTTGGTATCTGTAAGTGTCAGAACACAGGTTATCTTCTCTGAGGAGGCAGAAAACTCCTACAAGCCTGAATCCAAGAGGCGTCTCAGCAGCACAAAGTCAACACCTGCAGACATGAGGAGCAGGTCTTTGCATTCCCAGAAAGGCTTTCTCAAATCCTGCTCTGTAGAATTACTAGATTAAAGAGAGATGTCCTGTGTCTACAAGAGAGATGAAGAAATCAAGTTTTCCAGGGTTATAAACTCTTCAATAAAGAAACAGTCAGTGTTTGTGTTCTAGAATTCATAATGCCATATGCAGATATCTATTTTCATCATTGGTGCAAACCATCAAGGAAGAACACATCCTGCTGTGGTGGGCTAGGAATTGCACTGTCCTGTTGTGGATTTACAGCCGAATTCTATCTGAATAATGTTTTTGCCCTTCTATGTACCCATTCAAATGCTGTGTTCAAGAGAGGGATTAGCTACTGCCTCTGCTGATACTAAATCAAAAACTCATTTAGCATCAGCTGCTTCAGATTAAATAAATTTGATTTGGAGTCACTAAACTAATTTAAAAAGGCATATGCATTAATAGGAACAAGAGACTGAATATGATGCAACAAGTCTTCCTGTGGGCACAAGGAAAGAGCTCCAGCACTCCTGCTCAGTGAAGTGGCTCCCAACTGAGTGTTGCACCAAGCAGCAGCCTCCAGTCAGTTTTTGAATTGTGAGGGGGCTGTGATGATTGCTCAGCATGAAACTTTCATTCTGAGATGTCTGCCTTTTTCTGAACTATATGGGTACTTGCATTTAATAGGCTGAGAGGCAGGTTTTGCTTTTGAGATTGAAGTATCCCTATCATGCAACTCCTTTACTTACAGACAGTGGCCATAAAGAGGTTTTCCTATGTCATTCTGTATGAGATCTAATGAATATGCATATCCTGAAAGTACATTTACCTCTATTGCAGACAGACAGACAACTCTAATTGTGTTTCCAAATGGCTGGAATTCATGCAGGAATGGTTGATGCAGGGCAGAGCTCATGGTTCTACTGCTCGGAAAAGCATCAGCGCTGAACAACCCAGATTCCAACAGGTTCCCCAGAAGCCTGATGCATGTTTAGCATTTACCTTAACTGTGACTTGAGGAAAAGCAGTCCAATATCTTTTCCCACTTTTGAATGTTTATTTTCTTATCCACAGAAAATACTGCTATCTATACCGATGTGTCTTTTTTAAAATGCTTTCTTATGAAATGATACAAGCAAACAAACCTAAAAGCCAGAAGTAGGAATTCTATTGTGAAGATATTTTTGTGCAGAGGATAAGAAAAGGAATATATTGCATAGAAAATGTCTTTGAAGGCCCTGCATGGACATTCTGAAAAATTTGGAACAGTTGCAGGAAGAAATTGTGTCCTTAAAATTGACAAGCCTATTTGAGACATCATCTCATCTGCATTGACAGTGAGTTCTGCAAGCAAAGCAGCCAACTTGCTCCTTACAAAATAAAATTTCACAGCATGCTGGCACAAAAGCAACAAGCTTTTCTGTGCAAATTTTAGCCTCCAATACATCAATCTGATATTTCAAATCAATGGAATTATTTTCTTGACAAATGTTTGGTGGACAAACTGAGAATAGAAGCAGGCAGAGGAACATTTCATTCCTATTAACTCATTTGTAAACCAGGTGTGAGCTTGGAGAAATCAGTGATTATCCTGGTAATGCTTTTATTTAGACAGTATAGTTCTAATAACTTTAGAGAACAGGAACCTGCTTTACAGCAGTTTACTCAGGATGCTTTACTATTTCAAGTGCAGCCCAAGATAACAATTGACTTCAGCTAACATGTCTGTATCAGTGCAAGGAGCCATCCCAGACAGGCTTAGAGTAGGACACAGTTTATTCAGGGTTATGCAAGCTGTTGGTGTAGCAGTGGACTTCATCAGAGCTGAAAATTCAAGGTTTCCTCACACATACATTGTACAGACTTTCTGCTTTAACTGTCCCTAGAGTAAAAATGTTTTGCAAGTAGAAAGATGATACTTTAATATGAACTACTATTCTGTAAAATTTACTTCTAATGCACAAAAAGATTATTTGCATCTTTATGTATTATGTACTTAATAAAATATGTCTACACAGTAAATGTGTGGGACTCTTTTGCAAAGAAAGCATGCAGCTGATGGAAAAAGAATTCTGATGGGTGTGGTATACCAGCATTTTAACAGATGAATGATTGTTTCTGTATAAGCTTTCTATTCTGACAGTCTGTTTTGTATCCCAGTGAAATCTGTGTATGACTGAGTTCTTCTAAAAATACCACTTTATCCTAGAAGGCATCGAAAACTGAAACATACTAAAAATTATGCCTACTTCAAAGAGTTTATATACAGTATTGGAAAAAAAAGTGGGCTTTTGTTTCCACTGACTTTTTCAGACAGCTGGAAGTATAATTTCTAATTTATCTAAATTGCTTAAAAATAATTTATTTGGGAAATTGCATTCCTTTATATGGTATCATTCTGTTTTGATGTTGGATGATATGTTCAAAGGGTTGAACTTGAGAAATTAAAAGGGATCTGACAGCAAGATATTCTCTTTGAGGAAATCTTGACTTTTCAGCCTGGTCCAAAATACTGACATTCATCATTCTCCTCATGCTGTAGTCCCAACCATTCTTATATATTCTGTCTCCTACAGAGAAAAAACTGTGGGGTTTTCTTTAGCTCTGTGGGATTTTTGTGCTTGGAGCTTAAGTTTGGGCTGTCCTATCAGACCGTGACATGATAAGGAGACATGCAAAACAGTTGTTTGAGAGTATTTGCAATAATTTTAATAGTTAGAATTGAATTATCATTATTAGAATTTCCAAAAAGTCATATCTGTTTGATTTAGGATGAAAGGTATTATATTAAAAGTAAGATAATTGGCATGTAATGCATGGAGGATTCTTGTTTCATAACTCTACATAAATGATTTCTCAGCATTTAAAACGTGTCCTTTATTAAAAAAAATATTGTTAGAGTTTTAAATAGAGAGTGAGAGGAATTGAATCTGTTGATTCAACAGAAACTGAATGAGTTTCTTAAGTTAACTATAGAAGAACGTTTGATCTTCATACCTCTGCCCAGCTGATTTAGGAATCCCTGATGGAAAACTTTTTTG
>WBNO01011117.1:0-13264 GCA_013400575.1 Peucedramus taeniatus
CTTTACCTCCAAATTTCCATTAAAATACTTCTATTTTACTGAGATGATCTATTTTTTTTATTATTCCATATTCACTCCTCATCCTTCATGCTTTTAAGCATAAGAATGTGATGACATTAGAATATTCTGTTCTAATATTTACAGTGACAACACTTCCAAAAGACTGTTGCTGAAAATACCATTTTCTACAGTTTGACTACCCTTAACTTCTTTTCCATGTTCCGGAGCAGCCAAGAACTGTGCTTTGTGGCCTCTCTCCTTAAGTGCTTTCTCAAGACACATCGCATTGCACTACTTGAATGTTCTATTGACCTCCAATCATTCACACGGCTGGGTCACCTGTTCTTCCTTGCACACTCAAGGGGTTTTTACTAGATTTGAGGCAAGGCTTTGCCAGGGAGCTGGCAGAGCTCTTCCCTGTCTCTCACTTGAGCTTTTCAACATCCTGAGTTCTTGGACTTTCAGGTCTTAGGTGTCATGTTATTAAACATTCCTTGACAAAAAGTCCACTGCACATGATGAAAATGAGGCAGAAGGCAGTAGCCTCCATGATTAGACTTAAAGGTGTAGTGTATCTGATTTTCTAGTCTAAGGATGATTTAATTCACAATGATGCAGTAAACAAGGATGAAATAAAGCTCTGAAATTTGTTTTTCAATATTGAGACTTAATGCTCATGCCAAAAGCTTCTTTACAATCCCTAGTATTTTTCCTAGAAAAATACTGGAAAACCCCTAGATTTTTTCCAGAAACCACAGCTACATTAAAAATAGAGATTATGTAAAAGAATATAAGGTATCAAATCATGGTCAGCTATATAGTTATTAAAAATCTATATATCAGAAGGCTGCTGTTATATAACAGATTTTTTTAATCACAGAATCATACAATGGCCTAGGTTGGAAGGGACTCTTAAGATTATCAAGGTTATGGTTTGGTTTGGTTTGCTTTTGCCAGTCAGGAACTGATGACCACTTTTGAGCATGCAAATTCTTCTTCTAAAATCAAAATAAACCAACCAACTCATTTCAGTTTTGGAGAGTTACATATATTATCTTGCTAAAGTCTCCTTTTACCTTTTACTTTAGCCCTGGTGTCAACCTTGTATTGATAGTAATAGTATACAAAGTTATTGCTTTTTTTCCTGCTCATATAACTTCTGATTAATGAAATGCAGCACAGTATTTTACTGTGATGAGCTCTCATTTCTAAATTCCTTTCCAAATATGGGCTACAATGATAAAAATGCAAACCACATAGATTTAAGAATACACAGTAGGATTGTGAGCGAGGCATGAAGGAAAGTCAGGAAGGACTGAATTATCTGTTTCAGCCAAGATACACAATCTAAAATTTTGCTTAAGACAGGATTTGGAAGCATATTGACATTGCTACTAAAAGGTGACAACAGATCTTCTAGTTTTTCTTAAGGTGTCTTTATTTTCTGCAAAACATAGGAAGCTTCTTCAGAGTAGTTGAATAAAAAAGCTTTGCTACATTTCCAGGCATAAAGAAAAAAAATCTTTTTATTTGTGGATTGTAACTTTACTTTTTCCAGCAGCTTGTGTCTCTAAGTTTTTTGTTCAGCTCTGCTTAACTTTTCTAAAACAAAGAATACTGAGGTTAGGTTTCTATTTTCCAACCAGCAATTCTAGTACCCTGCAAACGTAGACATGACTTGATGTGTGGAGAGACCAGGGAAGAAACTGGAACATCTTCACTGGATGAACCCCATCTCTACAAAGAAAGGCCTTGTTTACTGTATTAAAACTGTTTTAAACATCTGTTGACTATATTGGAATGTGGATGCCCAAAGTCCATGGTCTAAAGCATATTTCCAACTTTCATCTGGAAAATCAAGACTCAGTAAATTTAAGGACTCCAAAATAAGTCCTAACACTTATTTAAAGTCCAAGTGTAACTTGGAGTATAACTCCCTGTACAACTCAAAGTATGCAGATGACTGCATACATAACAGCAGAAGATTACACCTAAAGAAAAATGAAATGGATTGTTTTAAATTATTCTAACAGTTTCAAGAATCAGCAGGTTTTGCATCTCCAGTGTAAGCAAAGATGTCTCTAAGTGACTTTTTGGGTGTGCATTTTGAATTTAGAAGAAGCTGAATTTCATTAAAGAAATGGTCAGAATTTAGTGAATGTCAGACCCCTTCTGGCTGTATAATCTGCCTGCCTGAAGTCACCTGTTACTTTTGAAGGTACTAGTTTGAATTGTCAGAGATTATTTGAGCATGTGGATTAAAATATTTTTTTTTAAACCTGAGGGAATTTACCCTCTTTTATTCACATAACAGCACATACAAATTTCTAGTAATTTCAGCACAACTATTCAATTTTTTTTTCCAGTTGAAGAATAGCAACTTCTGGTCTCAAAAGCAAAGCATTATGATAGCCTTTGCTTATTTTTAGGCATGCAGATCTCATAACACTGAGAACTATGAGAAACCTTAACTAATTTTATTACTCAATCCCTGGATAAGTACTTTTAATAACCTAGATTTGTAGGTTAAAGAACAGGAAAAAAAATACAATCATCCAGAACTCTTTGTATTCTGCTCTAGGCATGCTCTAGAGCCACATATTATCCTCAATATATAGGCCCTAATCCATCAAATTTAGGGAATTTACTGAAGAAATGTAAAAATTTAAGTATTAGAAATATGAGTCAATATAGAAGATTTTGTAACTGATAGTAAATTATTTTTATATAAGTACTGCATTGATGCAAAATTTAGCTACATCTGGTAATATAAAAATTATCTGTCACACTAGTAGGCTGAAATTGAGGGTTGGAAGGAAAAATCAGATCTTACAGTAAGTAGTGTTGGCCACCTAGGGAAGGAATCTAAGTTAATCTGCCTGTAAAATCACACCATCAACAGCCATAGTTATATAACACCACCTCTCATCTAACTTTGTTTGAAATGTCCCATGTCCAAAAATGTGTAATATTTACACCCATGAAAAATTTCAGTTTCTCAAATAGTTCTCTTTTCTCTTTTGAAAAGAAATACATATGTATTGACACACATGCATGGAATAACCTTTTTTTTGCCCCCTTCTTTTTTACTGAAATAGAAAGAGTCATTACACCTACTTGTATATAATGCTTTACAGCAGCACTTAGTATAATCTAGATCAGTAAAGACAGAAACATTCCTCAGATGCCTAAAACCTACTCAGGGAGGTTTTTGACTTCAAATGGAAAGGATAGAGAAAACTTTCACAGCCTCATTTAATGGAAATTCACAGATGTTATGCTCTGTGAATCCCAAATTCACCACAAGAATGTTAGGAAAACAAGTTGAATAGGCAGTAATGAATCCTTTCAGAAGGATGAAAACAAAAGACAGAAAGAAAGACAATTTACTTCCAATAATTCCTCAACTCTTTTAAAAAATAGAATTTCAAATTGCAACTCTAAACCCACCCTTTTGTTTGATTAAAAACATCTCATTACCCCATACAAGCTCATCATAAGGATCTATTAGTCTATTCTTACTGAAAGTGACTTATTGCTAACTCCAAATTGAATATTGGTGTTTTACTATTGAAATTCCAATACCAAAAATTGTGTATAAGTAATTAGAATCAATGGCATCTTCAGATTTAATTACACATACAGTCAAAGGAAGGCCAGTAATTCAGAAGTGGTTATTATGCATAAAAAGTCATAACAGTAGGTTGGAAAAAAATTAAATGCTCTTTGGCAGTTACTTTTTAAAACATTAAATTATTTTTTGTGACTTCTGTCTTACATAAGCTACAAAATTATCATATATGATGCAGAAAGAGCATCTTAAGGCTGCTGCTATATCACCTACAGATGCTTTGGAAATTCTACTCATCATTTTCACTTCCAGTTATTTTGCTGTCATTCATCCAAATATATCTCAATTCTGCAAGTGTTTAAGTAAATTCTTAAATTTCCACTAAACACAATGAAACATAATAATGGAAATTGTGATTAAACCCTTGTAAAATGATAGCTTTAGCCATCAGACTGACTGCTAGAGTTTTTCCCACTTCTGCTGGTTTTGCAAACTCAAGATAGAGGAAACCTGTGTACCACAACATGACATCTGGGGAATTGCACCAGCACTGCTTTGAAATGCACCCACTCTTTTTTCACAAATCTGATTGTAAAATGCCTAACTATCTGCATGGAAAATCCTTGTGTCTAGGCTCTTCCTAAAAAGTGGAAGCTGTCTTTTCTGATATTTAAAAGAGAGGTGATAAAACTGTCCAGCCACTTCTTTTTTTTTTGTTTGTTTGGTTTTTTTTTTTTGTTTGTTTGTTTGTTTTGGTGTTGTTGTTGTTGTTGTTGTTGTTGTTGTTGTTGTTGTTGTTGTTGTTGTTGTTTTTAACAAATGTCTTCCATCCTCAGAAGGAGCCCTGAAAGAAATGCTACTACTTTTATAATAACCACCCACCTTCTCATAGCAGGGCTTCACTCAAGTAAAGGCTGAGTCACTTTTATTTTCTCTCCCTTCTTAAGAAATACAATGTATTAAAATACCCAGCCTTGGGGATCAGCTTGTTAACCAAATGCTGAAGAGTAGAATATTCACTCCATTGTTTCAGGTGCTGGAAAAGCTGATAATTTTGTTTTTCAAAAAGCCCAATTTTCCACTTTGAACATACATGTGTTCCTAGCGGCACTTCTGTCAAGAGGGGGTAATTCTTTTCCCCAGCACAAATTTGGAGTGGCTGTTGCATAGTTTGCTGTTGAATTCTTTACCACATATAAGAGGACCTTTTTTTGAAAATTTTCTTTCACTATGTCTAAAACAGCAAAAATGGCCATTTCAATGGCAAAAAGACTCGAGAAGTTCTTTCCTAAAGACAGTTAAGACAACTTTGAAGATAAAATTCAGGGATGGGACAAGAAAAGTGTCAAAGGAAATAGTAATATTAAGGCTAGACCCTTAACAAAAGCTGAGGAAGGTATTCCGGTTAATATTTTCTTGGTAACATAATTTTCTGGTAGAACCAGCAGCCTTCCACAGTAATTAATTAAAATAAAATCATGATGACAAAACAAGCCAGCTTCCCTGAGGAATTCTGAACTCTAGAAAACTAGATTTTCCAACTATATAATATAATTACCTTTCAGATATAATTATTAACAGCTATGTTTAAGAGCAGGAATAGGAGTCTCTTGTTTTAAAAACCACATAGCAATGAAAATTGCAAATATAGGCCAGGTGTCTCAAGAATTACCTTCAGTCTTCCTTCTAATAAAGTCACGAATAAACACAGCATCCCAAATAAACACAGAATACAGAGATACCTATTGACATAAAAAATGCATTCATATTCATCTAGATTTTTTTTTCACTCAGATTGATGGAAATATAGTAGAGATAACCAAGAAACTCAAAAATAACTTAGATCTTGCCATACTTTTCCTTTTTTTCTGAGAGTGAAGTTTATTTGTTAATAAATCCAAAGGAACTAACGGTATTTATTGTAAGTTGTAAGAGTATTCTAATATAATTCACCGCTAAAAGTGTAGATTAAACACTAAGCAAGGATATTTTCTTTAAAACCTAGAGGTACTCTAAGATCATTTTAGACATTTAAATTTTTAATAGCATGCAATTACAGTCAATTAAAATGGAACATTACCTTGCAAACCAGGTTCCATCGATACAAGCAGGAAAGACAAAAGAGTTTTCTGCCAAGTTTTCCAGCTCCACTGCTCACTTACTGGGAAAAAAAAAAAGAAAAAAAAGAAAAAAAATTATTTAGCTATCAGTTGTACAGAGCTTTTTGAAATGGTGATGCTCTCAATGAAAACGCCTTGAGACATTTTCAAATGATATTTATCTTCTGTCCAAAAAGGAATAGAAAAGATTTTCAGAGCCATAAATGTGTCTACTAAGGTAAATAGGGTTAGAGGCAATTGAAATCTCCCAATAACACCAAAAAATTGCATGCACTCATTGGCACTTAAAGGGAGCAGGCAACTGTTTTGCCTACGGTAGGATAGAGAGACATTTACTGAAGGATTTGAAGGTGAAACTGACAAAGCATTCAACCTGAATGGAGACAAAGGAAAAAAATCACTTCAACAACAAGATTAACTGTTTTTCTCTGCTGGTGGTAGAACTTGGCACCTCCGCAGATTTCTCCATCCATGTCTCCAACTCTACAGTAAGAAAGGAGGGATTTTAGAATGTCATGCCATATTGAATTAAAATCTGAACTTTCCATTAATTTTAACAGATACAGGAAGAAACACCTGTCTTATGAAGTGAAGGTTGAGGAGTTAAGAAAAGTTCTGAATCATATATGTGTCAGGACCAGAACATGCCTGAAAGAATGACAGGTTGTTTGATAAACCAGAACTACAATGATACCAAAGACTAATAATGACTGTGCTATTTCACAATTAATGTGAAAAATGCCATAAACTCTTTTGATCGACATGTCTCACGCAAGCTTTTCAGAAAAAAACAAAATAATAAAATTCTCTTCTTCCATATACAAATTACTTCTCCAAGACCTTTCCCAATGCCTGAAAAAGATGACCCTGCATGTCTATGTAAAACATATTGTGATCTGATTGAGATTATTCTGTAAACTGAAAAACATCACATAAAAAAGACAGAAGAATATTATTTAAAATATTCTTAGGATATAATATGAATCTACAGCAGTTACAGGAAAGATTAGATATCAGAAGTAAAGGCAAAATTCATGAAAAAATATAATGTGTTATCTGTCATTTAATCAGTTTGTTATGTGGTATAAAAAATATGTGAGCTAATTCAACAATTTTATATTTTTATATTATTTATTTTATATTAAACTTTATGGTTTAAAATGGACAAGGTAAATTGACTAATAGCTAAACTGCAGAGTACATCTGTAACATAAGGAATTTATGCAATTTGCAGAAGCAGTCTTGAAAGACATCAATGAGCTGTCAGCACTCCAGGGTCTGGTACTGTCTCCACTAAACACAAATATTTCCCTAGAGAAGAAGTTGGGTTGCATATTCATGAAAGCTTTAGTTTTGGCATGACATTTGCATCAGTTCTCTAAAATCTCCCTAGGATATAGTTTTCAGACAAAATGGAAAAATTATTTTAACTCACAGCAATACTTTTTTTCAGGTTTTCTCTTCATAGAGAATTGTAACTAATTATTGATTTTGCATTTTTTTCTCTTGAATCCTTCTCGGAATTAACATACAATGGAATGGAGTTAGAAGGAAAAAAAATCCAAATATGAAATAATTTTTTTTAAAAACCCACAAAAACTCCACAAATATGCCAATTCATCATGTCTCTATTTTTTTTTTTTAATTTTGTTTATGCTGAAGCCAAAGGGAAATATTTCAGGTATTGTAATTGTTTCCCTCACCTGTCGTTGGACACACAACAAACCTTAAATAAGGGTGAGCATGAGCCTTTGAAGGCTGAGCTAATTAAACTCTGAACACTGCTTTATATTCTAACTAACCTTCAAAGCATATTTAGATATCAGATCTAAGCAGAAAGAAACAAATGCTCAGGAAGTTCCACCTGAATATGAAGTTCTTTCCTATGTGTGTGATTGAGCACTGGAACAGATGGTCCAGAGATGGTGTGGAGTCTCTCTCACTGGAGTTATTCAAAACCTGTCTAGATGAAATCCTGTACCATGTGCCCTGGCATGACCCTGCTTGAGCAGGGGCATAGGACCAGATGACCCACTGTGGGCCCTTCCACCTTGAACCATTCTAGGAATCTGTGTTTCTCCCCTCACCAAAATGTAGCAGCAAAATGGAGTATCAAAATAAAAAACTCCTCCATTAGAGAAGGTCAAGTGTCAAACTGACAAATGTTGATAACAGCTCCATCTCATTACTTCATTATTTCTGAGGGTAAAACTCAAGTGGTAGGATGGTTGCTGTTATTAAGACCTCAGTGGGAATTCAAAGAGGTGAATACAAGAGGCTATCAGAGAAGGTAAATTTATCTGTGGCAAGAAATAGTTCCTTTAGAGATAAGTGATTGCCTAATAGGTAAGACACAGAGGAACTAATCAATTTTCCCAGCTGCAGGATATCACTAGTATCTCACCTTAAAACAAGCTGCCCTTGGTCCCAGGCTGCTCTTTAGGTGGTACATAATTGATGCTGGGGAAGCACACAAGCTTACTAACCAGCTGTGGAAATGGAAGAGGATAGTCAGTGCCAGTGCCTGTACACAGGGGGAAAAAAAGGCAATCACATTGGAAAAAATAGTATTGTGTGCCCCTCAGATGCAAGATCTGGGAGTCGTAGAGAGCTGGTTTATGAGGGCATCAGCTTAGTTGTCAAGAAAATCTTAGAGACAAATCTTATTGTAAATAGAAGAGATAAAATATAGAAAATACTGATAGACAAATAAGAGGGAGAGGCTACCACAATTTTCTACAAAAGCTTTAGTGGTTCCAATGAGCCAGATGATGTTTTATAATACCTATCAGAATAAAAATCCAAAGTAAAGTAAAATATGCATTTTGTTCATGGACTGTGCATGGAAAACACAGAACATTTTGCTCCACATGCTGATTATCCTAGATTTTTGAAGGAAAAATTATCTGCAGGAATTCCCCTCTGGTAACTCTGGAATATTATACCTAACTTTGTCTATTGCAACAGTGCATGTGCAGCCTTAATTAAGACTTAATTAAGTTGCTTTAAGAAAGATAAAAACTGCCACTAAAATCGCAGTGAGATTGTAACAATATCAAAATCAGCAGTTATCAAAACTGGAAGTCTGTTGTACTGTGTTCTTTTACTGTGTTATTTGTACTTTTTCTGCAATGATTTTGTACTTTGGTTCATCCCAGTTCTCCCCTGTTGTAATGGTTCTGCCCATGTTGCCTCCTCCCTTCCCTTTATGTCAATCCTCTGCCTCCACCCCTTGACTCAGCAACAATTGCTGAGTCATTCCCTTGACCCCTCCTTGGTGTCCTGTCCGTCACTCGGCAGCCCACCCTTTCCCCTAGAAACTTCTACCAAGGGCATTGAGTGATTGGTTCAGGCACCGGGGGTCCCTCCCTCAAAATGCCCTTATTGGTTTTCCCAAAAGTCTATCTTCCCTGTTTCCACACCCCCACATTCACCCATTGGTTCTTTGTTCAACCCCTCCCCTGTTCCCTCCTCCCTTGATAAAGTGCTGCACTGCTGGGCTTCTTGTCTTCGGATAAAGGTTGCCCTGGGTTTCGGAGCCTTTCTTCAATAAACCAGGATTAATACCTTTGCCTGGAGCCTGCTCCCTCTTTCACCCTCGTCGCTCCACTGCCTCACCCCAACAAGGCGAGAGCCTTAGACGCTCTCCTGACTCCCCGGGAGAATGGGACAGTGTCCCCTGCTGTCAGCGGTGCCACCACTAGCTGGGATTCTCCGACCAGAGATTCAGAGAGGTGTGGTGACAGAAGT
The DNA here is from genome assembly GCA_013400575.1 of Peucedramus taeniatus. Classification (NCBI taxonomy): domain Eukaryota; kingdom Metazoa; phylum Chordata; class Aves; order Passeriformes; family Fringillidae; genus Peucedramus; species Peucedramus taeniatus. Next base: position 9,442 of record WBNO01011117.1, read on the forward strand.
CACTAAAACATACTACACAGGGACAGCCTGGAAATACTAATGATTTCATTGGGGTTTTTTGAGCCACATGCCAAATATGTGAAATGTACTAAGACAGTCTTGTCCTAGGATCAGACAATACATGGGAGTCATGAAAATAAGTAGTGTGATCTACATTGACCTAGATTGAAAAAAATTAAATGTCACAGAACTAAATGTTGAAACACAGCCAAAAAATGTTTAAACTGCAGAAAAATAAATATGTCAGATTTACAGGATGATGATTTACACCAGAAGAAAGAAGATCCTCCAGATATATATCTTGAAAATATAATTAACTAATTTTATATATAAATGAAAGCATAAAATAAATAAATTATTTGTACAATAGAATTTTGTAAGGGTAGATTTTAGATTTAATCACAGTTCAGGATTTTTTACAGAATTCCAAGGAGCTGTTACCCAACATGCACTGTTGGAATAGCTTTTCTTTGGATCTGTCATAGTTCAAAACATTACCTTGCAAAATGTGGTTCTTATCAAGCATTAATGATTTGAAGATAAAAAATTTCATATAAACTTAAGGTAGGAATGGATTTGTGGTCTTTTGTTTTCTTTCCTTTTTTGGGGGTTTTTTGGTTTGGTTTGGTGTATTGGTTGTTTTTTTTGTTTTGTTTTTTTTTTTTNTTTTTTTTTTTTTTAATCCAACATATGTTTTAGATTTCTTACAGTACGTATTAATCTTAGAGACTGTTTTCTTTGAAACCTAAACAAACTATCTAATAAAAAAAGTAAACCATGTGGGACACAGATATCACACTTTTTCTGAAAGCTAATCTCAGAGACTTAATATTGAAGAAATTAATTAAAAATATCTGCTGCACACCAAGGTCTTCAAACAAGACCTTCAAGAGTCAGCATTAGGAATAGGTAGCAAAACTTTTCAAAACATTACTTCTTCTACTACAGTTGGTAAGTTGTGCCAGAGCACTGTAACCCACAGGCTCCTTTTTATTCTCCTGACTCCATTCCATGCTCCCCAGCTAAAAGGAGTTGCAGAGTAACACAAAGGAAGTAGCTTTGTGAGGGTAGACATTGACATTACACTGAAATATCCACAGCCTCCTATTTAGAGTTAAAGGGCATACTATCCTCTGTAGATATGTAGTTGCACTTTAGCATTTCAGATCCTAAACAAGAAACTACTGGTAATAACAAAATCATATCTTAAAGTTGACACAGCTGGAAGTATTGAGTTTAAACTGCAGAAAAATAGATCAAATTTCAATGGAAAAATCCTAAGGATGCTTTAGCACTGAAATAAAATGTCTATGGGAACTGTGGAACCTCCAATATTTCTGTCATTGTGAAACATGGATAAATATCTTTCAGAAATCACATATATTACAGCCAGAAAGCATCACTGGGGAGGGCAGTGGGTAATGTATTCTTGAGAACCCATCCAAATCATCTTTGATGATATTTTCATTAATTTCTAATATTAAAACAATACAAATTGGATACACTTTTTGGTTCATATTTAATCATCTGATCTGAAATATACATCTCTCATCACTTATCAGAAGTGATCAAAAGTGAAAAAAGGCAATATATTTAGGTTAAAAATCATGATAAAACTGCAAAAAAAGTCAAAATTTCCCTTTTTAAATATTCACAAGATTTATATCATCAGCAATTACTACAGTTCCTCTTTTAATGATTATGCATGAGATTTTTGAAAAAAAAAAAATTGAGATTTTTGAAGCTAAAATATTATCTCATTTCCTTTCCACAAAGCCCATATAAATTTATTGAGGCTTTTGTTCAAAGTCAAAATATGGAGGCATTCTGCAATAAAATAATTAAATTCTGTCATTCTCTTCATTTTTCATCATAATATAACCTTCAGTTATGATGAATGCTTACTAAGTCTAATGTTTAATTACTATTAAAGACAAAAGTGATATGAAGAAGCTTATGGACTTTGTAAAATCATTACTCCAGACATTCATTTTCTATTGGTTTAGAAATTTGCAAATTTTCCAATGAAAGTCACAATGTTTGGTCACTATTAAAATGTTGCAAACAAAATTCAAAATTATCAAGAGAGCAAAAAACCTTCACTACAGGACAAACTTCACAGTGTCACCTGAAAAAATCATAATGGTCTGACTCTCTTCTTTCCGTGCTTGTTCTCTTTGCCATCAAGAACATTCCTCTGTAAATACAATAAAAGTGTTAGTTTGATTCCTCTTCCTACCTCTAGAGAACTCCTCAGGCTTACAGCCACATGTCAAAATCAACTTATATGCATGTCTCATCAATATATATGTACCATCTTTAGTTTTTTATTTTTATCTCTGCTATTCCAAACATTAAGGCAACTAATATAGATATATGCCTCCTACTCAAATCTCTCACCAACCCATCCCACTTCCTTTCATGGTGGATGAAACGCTGCTTGGTATGTTACTCACTGACAAAATTAAAGCTATTAAGAATTCCCTAAGGACAGACAAATATGCTGCATGTTTCTTGCAATGAAATATCATCATCAGCTCCCTTCCAATATGCTGTAACACCACCACTTGTCAGATATGTTCTCTTACAGCTGTGAATACCTCATGATGGAACATTGTTCATATAATTTTATTTAATTTTGGAGACATTTAGGAGCAACTAGTTAAAATAGCAGGAATTATTTCATCAGTCTCTTAGGAGAAATCATCTCTTTTTACCATGAACAGTGGGAAGATACACAATCTTATATGAAACAAAGACTTGATAAAACTACATTACATAACAATTCAAAACTGGCAGAGTTAAGGACAAAGTTTAAATATGTCACAAGACAAAGACAAATATGAACAGGACAAAGACAACACAAATATCTAAAAGGCTCAGTACTCACATTGTCAATCATCATTTTTAACTGGTGGTTTCAATCATACAGAGTTTCACAGACTGGTTTTTTTTTTAGGTTCATGATAGCTAGTTCAAAGAAATTGCTTTTTGGTAAGAAAAATAAGTTAATGAATTTATATTATGTATATTAAACTGTTGCCACAGCCTGTTTTATATTTTTTCCTTTCTACTTCAGCAAATAGGATTTGTCACAAGATAAAATGAAATAATAAGCCCCTTATTCAAGAGTGTTTCCCTTTTCAATCGGAGAGTTGTTGAGATAGGAAAACAGGAGAAATTAAAAGAACAGATATTAGAAAAACTTTAATTTGTATGAGAATAAGTCCAACAGCCCTCTTGCATTTTCTGTGTGACTGTAATCTGTTTTTCATGTGCCTCCTATCCCTCTAGCTTTCCCACCTCCCTTATTTACAAAGAGTTTAATTTCAACACCACTTAAAGTACACAGTTACAATAATCAACATGAGACAACAAATCCTAGAGTTAAGGCACTGCTTGTTGATTTTGGTGCATAAGCATGTTTCTTCTTTTGTTTGTTACTCAAAGTTGCCCTGCATTATTTGTACAACTGACAAAGATAAGAAATATGCTACTTGCTTTAGTCATGGATACACAAAAGAATTTCAGTGCCAGTAATATGGCTTGACTAAGAGCTGCTAAAATACGTGGAATTACGAAAGGGGGAGAACCAAAGAAGGAATTGCTTTGCTTACAGCTTCTCTGCCTTACTCTGAAACAAAATCATATTGCCTCTGAGATTGTCTTTCTCTTCCACACCCAGATTTATCCTTATTCACAGTTATGTACAGAAACAAGTGCCTGAACTAAAAATGGTGCATCTATAAATCTTCAGCGTGCATACATAAGAGTTACCGTGTTTTACAGCTGTAATCTACCTGTAATGTAATTGATACCTTTT
>WBNO01011120.1:5391-63962 GCA_013400575.1 Peucedramus taeniatus
TTTTTTTTTTTACTTTTTTTTTAATTAAAGGATTTTTCAGCAAAAAAAAATTCAAAGTGGATTTTTTTTTTCTTTATTGGAATGTCTATAAGTTTGGAGGTCTTTTTTTCCCTGTTCTCTTTCTCTGTTCTCATGAAAAAAGAATGACAGTGACAGTCTTAAAACAGAAGGGCTTAACTGCCCTTTGAGCAGGACATGAGGGCATAGTCTCCTGGAAAGTCTGGAGTTTTCAAACATGATGTCCAGCTGTGCTCATGAAAGGTGAAATTCCTTTATAGTCTGGAAAAGCTGGCCTCACTGTAGTTAAAAAAATACCTAATGGAGCATCCCCATCCCTTCCTCCTGCACTGGAGATCCAGGGGTTTTGAAGTGGGGATTTATAGAGGCATTTTCTGTCTACAGCCAGAGTAGGATCCAGGAAGGTCTCTGAATACTTGATTTCTCATTGGTAATGATGTGCATATAGACAGGTGTACCTGAGTTAAAATCCTACCTTTTCTTCACCTGTCTACCTGTGTGGGCAGAGGGACTCAATGTTAAATGACACAGACATTTAGAGCAAGATTCTCATCTCTTTTTAAGCATGTCTGGATCCTGTGTCAGTCCATCTACTTAAAAGGATCACATCCTTGGGGATTCTCAAGTACTCTTTTTTAAACCTAAAATTTGCACTACCATACCATGGGGAGCTGAAGAATTTCAGTCTGTGTAATTTATCAAGAAAAATTGAAGAGGTTGTGGCTTCATAGTTTGTGTGTTCCTGCATGGAGACAGGATTTCTGATGAAGGTTTTCTTTCATCTAACAGATAAAAGTCATAAAAGAGATTGAAGTTAGAGAAATTCAGATTAAAAAGAGTCCTATTTTTCTGGCTCAGGATAGTTGTAGCTGTAGAGATGCTATTGCAAGGTTATGGTCCAGACACAGAGGCCAAGCGGCAAAATTCCCTAACCATTATCCATTATCCAGGAGCACAAAACAGATGATCTGATCTGGACTAAAAACCTACTAATGCATAATGAACACAGTTTAAGCTAAAAATTACCCTAGCAGTAGAGGGCTTTATGGCACAGCTCTGTTTTGCACAAAAAGCTAGGAGGAGAGCCTATGTCTCTTCTGGGAATGAATAATATATATTCAAATACAGTGTTGTCCCATGTTTTTCTCCTCTGGGCTACTTGAATACCATTATTGCGGTGAAATGTTATAAATAAATCAACAAAAGAAAAAAATGTTATATATATTTCTATATTGATTCTAACAGGATAAAAATAAGGAAACAGCACCAACTTGCCTCACATAAGAAACATGATTTTCTTGTTCTGTCACAGCTTGCAACATTGCAGACCATATTCCTTTTAAAACACACTCTCACTGATAGCAAGGTGGAATGGAGCTTTTCAGACTGCTGTTACACATTTTTGGATTAAAAAGTTTCCTATCTGTTACAAAACATTCATAATCACATTCAGTGAAGTGTGGGGTAGGAGTGACTTGTTCCATTTTTGGGGGCATGTAATATTTTATCATCTTGCAGCCTTCTTGCAATTTGGTATGCTGAGAGAAATTAATTTGACTGTTTACAATATTTAATTTTCAATAATTATTCAAGCATATAGAACAACAGGAATTTACAGTATGTAGTAAACAGATGGATTAGAAATTTTGCATGTAATTAGAAATTGTACTTTAAGTACAAATGTGCATTTGAATATTCAATTACCTTTAAAAAGAGAAAAGATATAGATAAAACTGTGAGTGCCTTAGAAATTCTTTCTAGAGTCCATGAAGTGCCCTTCCTAAGTGAATCTCTGCCAAAAATATTCATTGAATTCCAATCGCAAATTGCATGTACTTCTTTTTTCCTAAGATATGATTGAATTGTTCAGATTTGGTCATTTTTCCATGCTGTTGTGATTTCAGAATCACTGCAGGATCACTTTTCCCAGCCTCCAAAGGGAGACATCCCCCTTGCATCACTGTGTCCATGGTTCTGTTGTTGTGAAATGCAGGGTGCTGACTCCACCTGGCACCCAGTCCTCAGCCCTGCCTTCGCTAGAGGTCCACTTGAGTCATGGCACTTGAGAAATTGTTAGGACAAGATAAATCTTTCCCAGAAATTGTGGAGCTGTCAGGATGTGAAAGTACTCTAAATGAATAACAGTCTGATCTTATTACTTTAGAGTTTATCCTTTCCCCACCTTGAATTGTGTTGCAATCTTTCATTCGGTCAAAACTGATTTGTAGGATAGATGACACAGTGACCCCTGGTGAAATCACCAAAAATGCCTGGAAGTGATTTTTAGAAGTGACTTTTGAGAATCCATTTTGGATACCTTTGCAAATACATTCTTCCCTGACTTTGCTGTGGTCTCCTCACGTGGCTCCTGGTTTGAATGCTTTGTGCTGTGCACGTGACACATGTACCAGGCTGTCTCCATCAGAGCTGGTGTAGAAGAACCCCAACTCCATTTTCTCTGTTAATTTAATAACTAAAAAAACAAACAAACCAAAACACAAGAACAAACCCCACTTTTTTGTCTCATGAATGCTTTGGAAAAAATGGGCTATAAATGTAACACCCTCAAAGAAAGAGGTTCATCCTGCTTTCAGTGAAGTCAGTGGGATTCTTGCCATTGCTGCAGATGGGTGTGGGATTGAACCCTTAGTGATTGTCTGAGTGTGAAATGAGAAAATATATTTAGCCAGGTTCATTTGAAATTATTAGAGACAAATTCTCATCTAAGGTAACAGCTGGAGCTGATTTCCGTGGCCTTTCAGCATATTGACCATAAATCATGTCATAAGTATTAAATACCCAGTTCCCCCATTTGTATCTCCTCCATTTAAAGGGACTATAATTTAACATAGAAAAAAAAAATTAAATCTCTGTCAGTGGAGTGGCAGTTTACTAGATCCAGTTTACTGGATTTAAGTAATTACTTTGACTTTTGGAAAAAATATATAGTTTAAGATAGTTATTTTCCATTTTTTTACTATATTGTATTATTAGTTTTCATGGTATTGTTCTATTCACTATTGTAATGTAATTAATTCTATGTATTTATTTGTTGATGAATGTGATTTTTTTTCCTAGACCTTCCAGCATAGTGCATGAGAGCGCCTCTGTTTTTCCTGCTTGCGATATTTTCTGCTTTAGAGATGGAAGAAGAGTTTTTGCAGAGGTTTTGCAGTGTTATAGGACAGTGAATAAACAGATTCATAGGCTTTAGGTTAGAGGGGTATTATATCACCTGCTCTGACCCCTTCATGATAGACATGGTAGAAAATCACCTAATTACCCCTACACTGAGATGTCTAACTGGTGTTTGACTAAAGCCTGTATTCCAGGAAGATACAGATTTAAAGGTTACAAGACCTTTTTTTTTTTTTTTTCATGATGCTTATCTCTTGTATTGTTTGAAATGTCTTGTTTATTTTTCCTTGAATTTGACTGCCTCTTCTCTCCACTGTTAAGATTTCATCTGCTGGAATAAAAAACCCTTTACTCCTTAGTAATTCCTCTGTGTGCAGGTACTTCTGTGCATTAATCCAGTTATTAATTAATTTTAATAAGTATAGTTTTTAATGCAGAGAGGAAAAGAAGCACTGATTTAATTGGTGCCATATTGTCATTGACTTACATGTAGAAAAATGCAGACTGTTCTGCCTCCATAAAGCCATTTGTGGTCATAGTCTAAATGTGACTTCCAGAGTCTTCCCTGCTCAAGCCTGAAACATGCAGGAAAAACCAAGGTTGGGTGCAGAGGCGGGTATGAAGTAGCTCTGAGGACCTTCTCAACATTAGCAGCAGCAGCTGCCAATGCAGCAAAGAAGGTGTTCCACTTTATTGTTCACAAAAATTATTGTTCGTGGCACTGGCTCCCATGGTAAGCTGATAGATGCTTAATTTCTTTTTTGTTGTAGATAGGAAGTGAATGCATATGGCTTAGCCATTTGTCTCTCATCATGGCTATCCCCCCCTTCTTCAAGGACAAATTACCCCACTGTTTTTATGACTAGAGGTGGAAGATTCTTGATTTGGGGGCAGTTATCCCCTTTAATGCTTCCTTTGCGGTCAAAAGATGGAAGACCTGGTGTTATCTCCAAATATGTAGGAAGCATCTTTGGGATAAGGAACCTAGACAGATGTAAGCTTTCTAAAAATAACCGTATGTATTTAAAGGAAAAAAAAAAAAGATGAAGACCCAAGTTCTGATATTTCCAGAATGTGCAGCAGATGCTCTTAGAAACTCCAGTTTGTTTCTGCTCTGCTCCCACTGATCACAGGTTCATGCGCATTGTGAGCCCAACCAATGTGGGTTGGTCAGCTGCAGATTATGAGCAGTGTTTTATAGCACAGAAGAAAAGAGGTCCAGTGTGAACCATCACCTAAACACTGCAATCATGTTTGCTCACCAAAGTGGCTGGCATTGGTGTCCCTGCTGTCCCTTGGTGCTCTCCCATCCAGTTCATAGCCTCTGTCCTATGAACAGGATGGTGCTGGCTTCCTTACCCACTGGCAAAACCTTGCTAATGGCACAGAAGCCAGCAGATCATAGCTACTTGTCTTTTTGGAAAACAAGCTATCGTGGGTGAGGCGTTGGCTTTAGTTGGATGACGGAAAGTGGGGGGAGAGTCACAAGTTAGAACTTGCCTCCTCTGAACTCCAGCTACAAGTCGGAACTGCAATATGTTGCAGTATTTGCTCTAGCAGGCTGGCAGTTAACTCACTTGTGTATTAACAATTCCTTATTAACCTGAAATGTGGGGTAATTAAGACCTGGACTCCCTTCTTGGCTCTGCCATAAGGCTCATGCACAATCTGGAATTGTCTCTTGGCGCAGCTTCCCCTGCACAGAGGTCAGGATTTTGCCCCAGCCAGCTGACTTCATGCCAGTGGTGCAAGGCTGGTGCCCACACACGGACAGAAAGCCTGATTTAGCCCCCAGAAGGAATTGCAGCCCCTAAGAGAATGGGTGTATCAGAAGCACAAAAAGAAAATACTTTTTTGTTGTTTTCAATTGCCTTCTGGTTTAGGGCAGACTGAACAGATTTCAAACTTCAGATCCACAAATACAGCTTTTTTCTGGGGATTGTTTTCATTTTGTTTCTTGTAAATGAAAGCTGAATCTCTTGTAATTACCAAGAGTCTCAAGACTTTGGCTAAATACAGAGCATCAGGAGAGCAATGACAAATCCTTGACAGGACCCATAACTGGCAGTGAAGTATGTGGTGACACTTGTGCGCTTGGTCCTCGCAATGAAATTCTGTGTCTGAAAGCATGACTTTATGACTGTGAGCAGCAGCAGTAATGATCCCCTTCTTCCTCACAGTGCTCTTGTGTGAGTTATTTCATTACTGCCTGTAATGTGCTTTGAGACCTTGCATTGAAGAGCAGGGTGATTATTATGGTAGTTTAATAATACTGTTTAGAAGGATGTTGCATGCTGTGGCACTGGCTTTCATGGAAGCATAGTCTGCATTCAGTGCAGAATGTGCACGGCGGAAATGTTCTCCGTCGCCAAAGTCAACTCCCAGAGTCAGAGTCACACTTGGCATTGCTGTTGCTCCATCTTCAGCAGCTTTTGGGGAGCTCAAAGTGCAGCATGGTCATCTTCCAGCCCCCGGCTCTGTGGCAGGACACAGCTACACAGGTAGTTCTCATCCATCCTCTGTTCTCACTGAGATCTTTGCGTTTAGAGCTCTCTGGTTTGGGACATGGGGATTTGCCTCAGGACACCTGTCCTTCACCTCTGGTTTCCATCATTGCCTGGTTTTATATTGCTCCCTGCCAAGAGTCTGCTGTGATACTATTTGGGTTATTCCTGCACCTGACTCCAGATTTTTTGATTGCTTTCTCAGGTTTCACTGTGACTTTACTCTTAGGTGGCGATCACCTCTTGCAGCTTGGTCTGCTGGCTCTTGAGAAGAAAGCAATACCTGCTGTCACAGGCTTCAAAACCAGAAAGAGCTGTAGTTTGAGACAACCAGTCATTTTCCCTGTTTTTAGAGGGAACATGGGGATTTCATTGCCTCCCACAGGACAGGTTTCCTGGTACTTGTAGCTGAGCTGCCACCTCTGCGGCAGCTCCTGCTCTCTATGGGGATCTGCCATCTGGGTGCTGTGCCAGCTCCCAAGCTTTCCTCTGCCTGTGCTGCTGCCAGTCTGCTCGAGGACCTAAGCTCGTGCCCAGTCACAGAGTTTTGCAGATCTTGCAGTATTGCTCAGTATCTGGAGAAAAGGAAATTTCAGAACATCCTTTTTCTATCCAGTTATGTGACATTTTACATATTTTGACACTTTTAAGGCTCTTGTGCCTGTTATCTCTTTTTTTTTTGTTAAGAAGGGCAGATGTAAGGTAATAAAAAAATACCATTTACCATTTAAGTTGGTGCCTGAATTACTGTAGTGTCTGTACTGTAGCATCTCTCAGTTTGTTCTGTATTCAGATTTTTACATTAATCTTTAATGCCAAAGCATTTAAATACCTTTCAAAAATGCATTAACAATCCATTTAATGTTTCCAATAAGATACAGACTTGTTCTATATAAGAAATACTAATATACTGTTTAATTCTCAAGTTGCATTAAAGCATACATAAACCATAATCATAAAAAACGTCTTCAGAATGCCTCTGTAATGAAAGTACAGAGACTGCAGATCTTCCCATTCTGACTTCAGTTGGAGGGTGTGAGTGGGTCTTTGAAGGTTCTAGAAAAAGAACTTAGCTGTTTGGAAACTCACTACCAGTATGGGAGATAGGATCTGTGGCTCCAGATTAGGAGAAGATAAAAAGGAGGGAGAGATTTTGGGGTAGGAATTGCCAAAACTTCATCTCTATTGCCCTCTGTCTGTCTCCCGTCTCCCACCACTTCTGGGCATCATAGGACAAATAGCATGAGAAATCTCTTTACCCTCCCTTTATTTTCCCCCTAGACCAAGTTTAGCAACACTTTCGGTAAAGAGAGAGGAAAAGAGAGCTGTGAAATTATGTTTAATTTTTGGCATCTGGCTTGTTTTCATTTTTTGCTTGTCCTGACTCGGGAACAATTAGTCTTGGTCCACATTTAGGGCTGTCATAGTATAAATGATGTAAATAGAGAAGCTGGTCTCTGCCACCAAAGTCATTCAGGTTTCTTCCCTTATTTGGTCACAGAAAATGAGAAATGGCAAGGAGCTTTCAGATTTGGCTTTTCGGATTGATTCCTGACCAGATGTGTCATGTGAGATAGATACATGCAGTTTAATGATAAATTCCAAAGGTAAAGGAAGAATTAGGAGGGATGTGTCTGAAAATACAACATTTTTGCCAGCCAGCTACATGCTAGAATATAATTTCTGACTGATTATCATCTAGTAACAATTAAACATCTTTAACCTTTTCAACCTCCTGTGATTTGGTGCATTAATGAAAAATGTAAAATGGAGCATCCATCTTTCTGAAGAGGTCACAGAGAAGAAAAATGGTTGAGACTTCCCAAGGTTTCATTTACATAGTAAATCTGTTTATTACTTAAATTGTCTATCAGAACACAGTAAGACAGTGTCCAGAGAAAGAATATTCTTCTGACACTACATAATGATAAGATTTGAAAACTGAGAGGAATATAGTGACAGGAATTGGTGGGGGTTTTAGTTGGACTTTTATTGTTTCTTTATTTCTTTTCCTATGTTAAAAGAATATTAATAAAGTTTTAAAGTACTATTTTAATCACCAATTCTAACTTTTATCATAATTGTCTAAATATATATAGCAGTATTTTTTACAAGTAAACAGACAGTTTCCTATTTGTAAGGACATGAAAAACGTAGAGCTCAGTTTCACCATTCTGGACTGATTTGCCTTGTTCTCAGATTAAAAAAAAGCAACTGTTGCCATGTGGGCTGAAAAGTGATCTGTAATGACTAATTGACTGCAAACATACACCACTCGGGTATTGAAGCAGATAAAATTGCCAGGCATTTTTTAAATCAGGGTCTCAATATTTTTTTATCCCCAGATGCTCTGGGCTCTAGCAAGTGCTCGCTATTCAGCAGGCATTAAAGAGGAACACTTAGCCATTTCTAAGAACAGATTGATCAGTTTAATCTCTTTCTTTGAGGGTGAACAAAAAGCACTGTACATTTTGTATATCACAATGATCTCCTGAAATGAGGCTGTGTGGTTTTCCTGAGTCTGCAACTGTTCAGCCTGCTCTGCCTCTGATGCAGCTGTCGGTGTATAAATAGGCTCTGGGCTTCTCCAGGGGTCTGTGCTGCTGACACTCTTGTAGATCATGGTAGCCTCAGCCTTTGTCTAAATTCCCTGAGCTCTCCACAGCAGGGACGTGTCTAACAAGGGAGAATCTCAGCCCAAGGAGGCACACTGCATATAACTTCAGCCCTGCTTGGCACTTGTCTTGCATCTCAGCCTCAGCTTTGTCAAGCATCTCACAGTAGTTTTCTAGCAAAAAAACAAATAGCTTCATGTTATATTTGCCATCTTCACTTCTGGGTAATAATCACATGATTTCATTAATGTACCTTCTGCCCTCCTCACATGAAGTGCATGTCAGAATTTTAAACCATACCCTGCTAAAGCTCACCCAGGTAGTCAGCACTTAACTACTGCTATGAGGGACACTGTAAAGCCTGGATAAATTCAGGTCTGGAGGCACCAGGTATGGGCTGAAAGCCAAACACTGCACAAACTGCTGATCCTCAGGTTCCTGAAACCACAGTTAAACATTTTCAGAGATGCCACATAGCAAGTGCCTCAGCTTTGGCTGAGTGCACAGGCATGGAGAGAAGGCCAGGCGATGGAGCATGGGTGGGAAGACTTGATGATGGGGAAGGCTCATTATGGAAGATGAGAGGAAGCTTTTTATCTTCCAGACCGTCCACAAACAGCACGGTAGCACTCACCAGCACTGAACTTGCAGTGGTCACAGTGTAAGAGACCCACCCCAGGCTCAGCTCTATCCCATTTTTGTGCAGAAGAAAGTTAGTGGTATAGAAGGGACTGAAAAGTGGGATGGGGAACATCTGTTGAACTTCATGTTGTGAGGTCCAGGAGACTGTGATTAGAAATCATTCAAAGGGAGAAGATAGCTTATCTGCCTACCCTGTCTCTTTTGTTGCTTACATTGTTTACAAATCTCATTGTGATAAGAGCAACCTGAAAGTTTCTGAATTCTCCAGGTTGGCTGTCTTGATAACACTGCAGCAATGTCCTTTGTGGTTTTCACCTGCTCTACCTTGGCATGCTGAGAAAAATCCTTTCATGCTATTAAATCCTAAAATTATTTCCTTGGTCTGGAGTCCCAGCATGATACTCCTCTTGATCAGAATTACTTCTGGGGCTATAAAGAACAAAGTGCACAGCTTCAGAACATGCTGGGTAGCTTTCTTCAGTGCCTCAGTAACTTGTTAGGAGGTGGATTAATGATGAACACTACAGCTTTGCATAGTACTTTTGAACAAGATATTAAGAGACAGTAAACCACGGGAAAGGGAACTCTGTGAGTTATTGGTAATTTTTTATGCTGTCAGGTAGCTTCATACAAATCATATATAGTTCGAGCTTTCTTCTGAACAGCCCCTGGATATAATTGGTGAAGATGGCTCTCAAGGCAAGTTTGACAAAAGGGCAAAATTCTCATTTTCCTATTGACACTGACCAAAACGTCCTGAAGTGCCTGATTAATGTCTCAGCAACAAGGTGAAGGAGGTTCACAGCACAGGCTGCAGCTGCGTCTGTCAATGTGGTGCCTTGCCACACATGCACACACCACAAGCAGCACACCTACTTTGTTTTCCTCCACTTTAAGTATGTTTTAGAGTTCTTTTCTGCTAAGACATCTGGCCGTGAAAATCCTTGAAGTTGTACTAGCAGTCATAAAAAGTAGGTGGTCCGTTCTTTGTTGCAAAAGAGCATGTGTGTGGAGAGGGTTGGAGGTGTCAAAGCATTTCCCCTCTTTTATTTTAAATAACAGCAGTTTATTTCTGGACAGTCTTTTAACACCCAGTGTAAAATTTAGAGTTCTTTAACAAACCAGGTATTTTTTAGCATTCTCTAACAAAATCTGAATGAGAGAAAATGAGGCATTTCATTGTTAAAAGGCATAGATTTCGTGAAAAGTCAGCTATGTCAGAGACTCACAGAATTGTTTGACTTGGGAAGGACCTTTAAGATCATCAGGCCCAACTGTTGGCACTCAAAAAGATCATTGTGTCACAATACATATAGTACTTTTCCTATTTACTGCCTTTTTTCAGTGTATGCTGTAGCTCTATGGGCATCTGGGTTTGGAGAGCAAACTTTCTAGGTCATCGCTTTTATGCAGCTAACTAAATATGTCCTGAAGTGCTAGGACTCTGGATACAGATACAGATGAGATTCAGTGCAAAAAATACAGCATGCATGAAAGGGTTGTCATATATTATTTGCTTTAGTGTTACCAGGAAAAAAAAATTGCATGCATAAGATGAAAGGTTAGAATTGTTTTACATTAAAGGTAGTCTGGTTATCTGGTGCCAAAATGTCACTAGAGAAACAAGTTTTAGCCCTTCTTGTTGTACTTTGTGAAAAACAGCTTTGTAAAATTCATTGTTCAGTGAGACCTCACTATAGTTGATTATTTCTGTATGGATAAAGAGATACCGTACTCTAATTTCACTGCCATACACACTGAAGAGGCACAACACACCTTTTCTTATTTGCTATTTTAATCCCTCTTCTTACATTTATCTAGGTTTTCTATTTTTACTTTTAATAATTTTTATGAGGCAACAGCTGAAGAAACACTTCATAGTGCAGTTTTTTAACTGTTCAAGGAGAGGCACATCTTCAATATATAAGGAATGTCTAAATCTAAGAGATAGTTTGCCTGAGGGTTCCAAAATGTTACCCAGTTGCCAGCACATACAAAATACCAGCAACTCCTGGTGAGACTTGTGCATTGGATCAGAGTACAAATCAGATCAGAGTACTCTCTTCTTAAGTTTGCATGAAGATAGAGAAGGGTGCAGTAAAAACAGTCAAGTGAGTGAAGCAGTGTCTGTTGCTGTAGATAAGTGTTCTTGGAGAGTACAGAGTTCTGGGTGCAAGAAGCTGGGTTGCATGGGTGACATTTCTAGTGCAGGAGGCACCATGAGGAAAGTCGGGCATTTTGAGCATATGAAAGAGAGAGGTGTGCTGAACTTCATTAGGAATTCCAGTCACTTCTTCAGTACAAGACAAGATAGACAATGTATTTTGCTTTTTAATCACTTTACTTGTTCCCTATACAATCCAGAAAAAGGTTAAGCATCTTTATTTTTTTCTTTAAATAAAAGTGGGCATCCGTGCAAGACAGAGACATCTCTGAGGCTGTATTTTAACAAGGTAGCTACATGGTGGAATCATTTTAGATTTGCTTTAGGTTCTGATTTAAGGGAAGTCTTTTCACCTACAGCATCTTTTTCTGTGCTAATGTTATTAGACTATTTGAACCAAAATTTACTAATGGATTTACTCGCAAAGGCAGTCAACTGGAAGTGGCATTGACAGCTTTTCCCACTGTTGTGCATGGTACCTGTTCTACAAGCCCCAGTGTCATTAACTTTTTTTTTTTTTAAAGAAGACTACTCCTCCAACCCAAAATATATTTATCAACTGCAAAAGTTGGGATGGACAGAGATAAGTTCTTTGAATTAGGTGTTACCATCTGCTGGAAGACAAGACCTCAAGGTCTTGCTTTTTACTTTGATTTCGGTCCTTGTTTCAGCTGGTGTAGAGTTAATTTTCATCTTATTAGCTGGTACAGTGCTGTGTTTGGGATTTAGTATAAGAATAGTGTTGATTACACATTGATGTTTAAGTTCCTGCTGAGCAGTGTTTGCCCTAAGTCGAGGACTTGTGGTGTCCCATGCTCTGCCAGCGAGGAGGTGCACAAGAGCTGGGAAAGAGTACAGCCAGGAGAGCTGCCCTGAGCTGACCATGCCACACATAGTCACGTTTAGTTTATAAACTATAGGGAGTTGGCCAGTAGGTGCTGACCACTGCGTGGGGGCGGGCTGGGTGTTGGTCATCAGGTGGTGAGAGACTGTAATGGGCATCACTTGATTCTCTGGCATGTGAGAGCAACTTGAGGGCAACTTTCTTTTGCTTGTTACTTCGGAGAAGAGGCTGACCCACATCTGGCTGCAGCCTCCTGTTAGGGATTTGAAGAGGAAAGTAAGGTCCCTCCTCAGGCTCCTTTTCTCCAGGAAGAGAAACATCCCCATCTCCCTCAGCAGCTCCTTATCAGACTTGTGCTCCAGACCCTACCCCAACTCCGTTGCCTTTCCCTCTGCTCCAGCACCTCAATGTCTTTCTTGTATTGAGGAGTCCAGAACTGAATTGAGCACGCATTCAAAATGTGGCCTCACCAGATATATGTATTTTTATATGTGTGTGTGACCCTTATTATACATATTGTTTTCATAAGGTAAAACAACAATTGGAAAGTGCCTGGGAAAAAAACGGGAGTAATGTGTGCTTTGGCAGATTTCTGTCTCATGTAGTATTTTTTATTTTGTGTTTAGAATCTATAGATACATAATTCTAAATGTGTGCAAAAAGCCCTCCATATTGTCAGTACCTTATATAATAAATGCAATTTTCTGTTCAATTAATAATGCAGAGTGTTCTATAGAAAGCTCAGATATAAAAGAACATTGCTAAGTATAGTTAATAACTGAAGATAAGTGTAACTTGAGTATTTTCCTTTGTTAAGACTCAGAACTGCCATCCTGAAAGTGGCTTTTGAAGTAGCCAAACCAAAGCCTTCTGTTTTATTTGACCACATTTTGAGCTGAAAATAAACAAGGTGATGACATTAAAATCCTGAAAGCAGCAGCAGTGTTCCAGCATCCTACCATGTCCCTTGTGGTTTATGGTTTGCAACCCACACGGAGATTTAGATCAACACAATTAAAAAAGTCAAATAGTCCCACTCCAGAATGAGAGGTGGCAGTTTTCACTGCCTTTCACGATGTGTATAATTGTGAAAATTACAATTATAATTGTAATTGCTGTTATAATGTAATGCTATATGTTATAATGTAAATGCTGTTATAATTATGAAATGTGTTCCTGATCATGTGTTGCATTCTCCAAAGAGCCCTTTCACCATGGGATCATGTTTAAAAGCCCCAGAGACTGCTTCTGATTGCTTTGCTTCTGCACACACTTAATTTATAGGTTAGTAGGCAGAGAACTATTTGAAAACTTGTTATTGAGGTGATGCTCTGCAACTGTGCTTTATTTTGTTTGGTTTTTTTTTTTTGCAGCACAGCTCCAAACTTGGAGGAGAATCCATCTTTCATGAAACATGAGGTTGTTAAATCCTGTTGTTATGGTTACACCATTTTTCTCTGCAGAAGCTGAAGATAAGGTGTAGTTTCTATCTTCTCTCACAAATGACTGTAGAGCTGTTTTGAATCCTCCCCCATTGCGTAATGCAGTTAAAACCTTATGCATATATACGGGAAAAAAAAAAGGCATTTGAAATTTCCAACATTAAACTAATGTGTCAAAGAAAATGGGCTTTTTTTTCATAGTAAAGTAGTTAATAATTGGTAGTAATAATTATGTCACATTTGTTCAGTAGCACATATTAAGCAAGCCTGTGTAACCTCTTTGCCCCTTCACATGTTTCACTGCTTGTATTTGCTCAGAGCAGGGGCATAAAATACTAAGTTGAGCTCAAATGGTAAATATTCAAACTGAAGTGTGGTGCATCATTAATTAAAATTAATGACATTTGCATTTTTAATGGTTGCATTTGCATGTTGGTGCTGTCTGGCCATCAGGAGGATGTTTTCTGTCTCAGCACAGCCCTTTGCTGCGCAGTGGAGGAGGCTGGGAGGGCTCCTTGGGCTGCATCTTGCCCTGTATTGGTGAGGTACTTGTTCCTGGCTGAGGCTGTATTTGAACGAAGATACACTGAGTGCAAGCAAGAATAAATTTGTGCGAGTAATATGCTTTATACATGGTGTCACTCTAGTGTACAGCATGATCCCAATCTATTTATAATCCATGAAAATGATATAGTGATATTCAATATTGTATGGATTCAGCCAGCTTTTTGTAAGATGAGTAGTAAATTTATGTGATGTTCTTTAACATCCCTCTTTCCAAATGCCTAAGAGCCAGTATCTTATCTATACCTTCTGCAGAAGCACAATCACAAAAGGACAACTGTTTCTGGAATAATTAATTTGTTTATACATTGATCTCACTACCACTTTCTTCTTACTGTCTCCTAGAGCAATCCAGTGATATTTGTATGGCAGCAGACCTTTTGAAATAGTGACTCATGCATAAATTTATCAGCAAACCAAAGTAGTTCATCCATCCCAAAACTACCAAAACCTGTGATGAGCCACTTGCTCAGGCACTGGAAAGTTCACAAAATCTGTAGTTTTCATATAGTGAATAGAAATCAGCAGTTCAGTTCTCTGACTAGCATTTCATTAATTTAAGAAATCAGCTAGTATTATATTTTTCCTATACTTAATCTGTCATTTCATAGTAAGTAATACCTAATTTAAAAAATGTTATTTACGAACTTTGTAATTGAATTCTAGTTAGCCTCCCAGGGCAATTTGATGCTGGAATACAGTACAAAATACAAAATAAAGTAATAAAAGTAAATCTAGAAAGAAAAATCACAAATATACCATAGGAAAGCACAGAGCTTCTTTTAAGGGTGTGCAGATTTAATGTACTTTCCTGGTTAGTGTTTAGTTACACTTTAGTGTTTAGTTACAATTCAGTATGTTTTAATGATTACAAACCGTTGTACTGAAACTTACTTTAGAAAAATAACTAAAAAGTACAGCTGCAAAGCAAGATTAGTATTGATTAAATTAATGTTTCCTGCTTTCTGATTTAAATAATGATTAGAAGGGGTGATTTAAGTCTCTTTTATTTATATCATATTGTGCAGTGTGGAGACTTGCAATCCAAGTCTGGAGATGTTATTTCCTTTTCCAAAATCACACAACTGCCTCTAGTAAACCACAATTAAGTTTTGGAGTCCTCTTGTCTTTGGTAATTCAGGAATTTTTTCTTCTCCCTCTGTTTAAACAAAGTACACTGATATCAGAAGTTGCCTAATTATTGTTTCCTCTGGCCTCTTTATGCAGCCTACATACTGTTGGGTTTGGGTTTTTTTTTGTCTGAAATGTCCATTGTTTTACTTGTCCTTGCTCACTGCAATGACAGCTTCCTTGACAGCTCCTGCCAGCACTTGGAGCAGGATGCTATGGGTAGATGTTAATACTGGAGCTGCCAGGCTTAGGGAATTGCTCTCATCAGCAGACCCTGGTGGTGGACATCAGATGCTCTTGACTGATGTCAACACAAAAATCACCACGGGATAGTTTAAAGCTTGTGTGATTTCCTTGGCATTGGTGGCAGGGTAGGAGCATGCACACAGCTCCTCAGTGATAAATCTGTAAAGTGCAGTAATTTTGATTGCACTGACCTTGCCTGTGGCTGGCTGTGTGCGTGTCTGGAGGTTAAGCTTGGCTTAGTATGGTACAGTCTGACTTTGTATGATAAGACTTTTGTGTGAAATTTTCAGTTTCATTTAAGGGAAGTCTTGTGCAGCTGGAGACTAGCTGTAGTCACGGCAAACAGAAGGCATGAAAACTTTCACTGTAACCTGGAGGTTGATCTCCATCACACCATTACTGAAAATACAAGAGATCATAATGAAATCTTCAGGTTTTTTGAATATCACTTGCCTAAAGCCTGAAGGAATAATTATGAGAAGCTCTCTAACTGATTTTAAAGAGGGAGAAAATTGGCAGGTTTTGTTCACTAAAACATCCAAGGTTAATTTTTTCCTTTTTTGAAACATTCATTATTCTTCTGATAAGTAAGTTTGGTGATGTGTAATTCAAAAGGGAATGTAAATTGCAGTGTCCTCTTCTCTTTGTACTTCTGTTTCAAAGAGCAGAAATGGCACTCCTGGGGTTAGGAATATTCAGAACATTGTCCTCTCATCACATGCTATAATTATGTGGGACAGTTTCATAGAATGGCTGGAGTTTGATCCTAGAAGTCTTTTAATGGGATTCCGCCCTGGTGAGTAATAAATGGGGTCTCCTCAAGGAAAGGGGATTTTTTTAAAGGAAAAAGGAAGCAAATCCAAAGACTTGGAGCTCAAAGAGCAAATATTATGTTGTCAGCGTCCCTAAATTAACCAAGTGACTGACCTAAGCTTTAAAGGATTTTTACGTGAGGATCAGAAGGGATTGTGTCCTTCTTCAGCTCAAGAACTTGTGTATCCTCTCATACATCCCTAATGTACTGGAGTTTCCCATGACCTTGTTCAGAAATTATAGTGATGTGAAGTAGAACCATTTGGGGAAAAAAAAGGCATTTGTTGTTACTATCCCCATTGCATTTGGTAAGATAAAAATTATAAATGACACCAGGTTTTATGCTTAGAACGTAAAATGATTTCATTCTTCTGATACAAAATAATTCCATTCTTCTGATATAAAGTTAAAACCCCTATTTTCCTCCATGGAGACAAGTCTTCCATCTACAGGTGCCTTGCATCTCCATAGGAAGCATGCATCACTGGGCATTGTTGGGAGTATAATACCAGATTACTCTCACTCTACCACTCTTTCTTTCAAATAACTGTGTTACTGTCTTAAAAATTATATGAGGGAGATAACATCCAGCAAGGCAGGTAAACTGAGAGGAAAAAATAATTTTTTTTTTATATGAGGGAGATAACATCCAGCAAGACAGGATTTCATTATATGGGTTAATAAAATTAAAAATGTACATACTTTGGAATGCAGGGCTCATTTATTATAAGACATATACACCTTCATGGCTTTTGGCTGTGGATATTTAGAAGTTCTTGGTGCTCACTCCCAACAGCGATCACAAAAGCATTAGTTTGTGAAATAGGAACCAATTGCATAGAAGAGAGCGATTGGGAGGGTTTTTGATCCTGCTTTGGAACTTCCAACAGTAAAGCAGGATCAAAAAAAAACCCAATCCCTCTCTTCTATGCAATTCGTTCCTATTCCACAAACTAATACAATAATAATAAATACAAATAGGACTTTTCCATGCAACCTCAGTTGCTTTCATAATAGATCCATCAGAGTAGCTGTCATTCTTTTTTGGCAGTGGCTAATGTTCAGCATTCAGGAAAGTGGACAGGAATGTATGTGTTCACCCTACTCTTTCATCAAGGACTGTCTTTTTATTTATGCCTAATCTCACTGTGCTTCCATTTTGATTATAGACTGCAGTTAAAGCAAGAGAAAGAAAGCTGCAGAAACCCAAAAGCCAGATGGAGTTTCGTTTGCCTGTTAGTGGAGGAGCTTGGATGTCTGTATGTTTATTTAATAGTACCAATGGCAGAAATTGAACTGTTCTGGCCTTAGAACATCAAGTTCTTCTGCCCATTACTTATCTATTGCATGTGCTAGGAGCTCTTAAAATGTGAAGAGTAGAAATGAATGCTCCTGTGAGTAGGGATTCTGATTTGTATATTATTTTTTAAGTGCTATAGAATACTTTAAGATGAAAGATGATAAATGAATAGCCACATGAGATTGATTGTTAACCTTAAGCATTAAACCAAAAATACCTTGATTTCCTGGAACCACAAATCTTGGCAGAATCACCTCAGTGTTTATTCTTGCTTTTATGTAGATGAAAGACTACCCATTTTATTGTGTTTTATTCTCTCAGAATGAGACCTTAATGACTGAGACCCAATCTGATATACATAGCCATTACATTCCATTACCACTTGCTGTAACAGTGGAAATTTGCCAAATCACTTTAGACAGAATTTTGTCTTGCACAATGTGCTGCTTACTAATTGCCTGCAGCCTTCAGTGCTGTAGTAGCTATCCATCAGGGGAATGCCTCTTTGGCAGTGCACATCCCATTGAGCGAAACTGAGGTTCTGATCATCGCTGCAGGCTCCCTTCTTCTGAAGGACATGCTTGAAGGTGGTGTCAGGACTGCATGTTGCTTCAAAGCTTTCTGAATTCCTCTGCCATAAATGGATACCTCATTTTAGCTTTGTTACATTATTGATAGATTTCCTAAAGGAGGCTCAAGAAAATGTCCCTTGGGAGTCAAAGGTTTTACCTATTTAGGAAAACTTGCTTTCTAGAGTGTCTAGGAAATTGTCAGCCTTGCTATATTTCAATGCGATGCGTTAGAGGCAATTTTTGGTGAAAACAAATATATAAAAGGACCCCGGCATAGTGGTCTTACATGACCACTTAGCCATATCTCTTGCAGTATCCAGCAAAGTTCCTTGGCGAATGTTGTATTTCCAAGTCATTGTCTCTGAGACCTTAAAAGCTTTGATATGTTTCTTTTTTCCTTTTTTTTTAAGTAGAGAAAATAACCACGTTTGCATCTGTGACTTACGTCTTTTAGCCTTGCTATTTCAGACTGTCAGTATGTGATTTTGAAGCTGCTAGGTTTTTGCTAGGGCTGGTTTAGGTCATCTTCAACAAGATTAATTTTCTAATAGTTTGCTTCAAAGGGCAGAGATAACCATCAGTGTGTCTTCTCATTTGATACTTTCTGGAAAAGGACAGAGTCATTTCCACCATTTGCTCAAAGTGGTCTCCAATAGTAAAGCACCTGTTAGAATATTATTTATGGAACACAGAAGTATTTCAAAATCCAACCTGATTAACTTAAGTGGCTCTTCTCTGTAATCCATTACTCTAAGCTGATGTTTGATGGATGGTTATTGTCCTGTTTGTATTTAAAGCAGTTATTTCTCCTGTTATAAATTTGCTGTCAGAGTTATTTCCAGCTTCTGAAAAGCTAGCCTAACCTTTTTAGAAAACTGAGTGTTTTGAAATATTAAAATATAAAATGTGTTCTATGTTCATGAAAAGAATAAGAAAAAAGCAATTAATATGAAGATTAACCGTTCTATTTTTATTTAAAAGACATGTAGGTTTGATACTTGGGGACATGGTTTAGTGGCAGACTTGGCAGTGCTGGGTTAATGGTTGAACTCGATGATCTTAGAGGTCCTAAGTGATTTGACTTTTCTAAATACAGCCAAAATCTTCCCTAATCACTGATGGTAGAGGGGCAGTTGTGTAGCACTGGCTGTCCTTACTGTAGTTTTAATAGCAGTAAAGTAGTGAAAATAGAGTAATATTATAGATGGTTGCTTTTGCCCTCTCAGAGAGATGTTTGCTGTAAGGAGTAGTGGGAATCAGATGTGTCCTTGAAATTCATTTTGTTTGCACCCCACTTCTGAACTGCATATTGTTTTTCAGATCTTTCTGCAAGGATAATAAATGCTTTATTTTTGTGGTAATCATTTGACTTTCCTCTGAAGAGAAAATAGTTACCCATTCAGTCCAGAGAAGACACAATTTTAGGGCCTGGTGGCAATATTTAGAAAAATACATACAGTACACAACAAAAGTACAGAATGCTTGCTATCAATTCCCTGTCTTGCATGAATTTTCTTGGCTATCTCTGCAAGCTAGGGGCATGTTTATAATGCACAGTTTATTTTCTGCAGTAGAAAAAATAGATGTCTTAGAAATTTTTTCTCTTCTCCTCCTGAGACCACCTCAGTATTGCTAGATATGTTATCCTCCCAAAACCATGTGCCTCAGTCCGTGAAGCTGCCAAATTCATATTTTTTCGCTGCCTAGCACTTTATTCTCCTTACTTTTTGTTTTATCCCTCCGAGTCCCAAGTGTCTGTGCACAGCAGTGCAGCAAAGTCGACTGTGTTCTTGTCCAGCACAGCTACACTGTCTTCATCGAGGCTCCTTGCAAACCACAGCACTGCATGAACTGGAGAAAGGCTTGTGCAGCTGTTACCTCCTGTCCAAGAAAACCAAACTTGCCCTGCTGCTGTGGTTAACACAGTGTTTGTCGTCTTTTTATTAGTCACTACATTTAGAAATAGTAACCAGAGAAGTGTTCTCCCAGCCATGGTGGGCCATTGCAGCAACTTTGGTGTCTACACTTACTGAAAGGTCCTTCAGGTCTCATTTCTAAAGTAATGATGAAATCAGTTTTAAAAGTATTTTAATTTTAATTTGAAAGTCTAGTTATCTCATTGATAGTAGAACCTTATAATAGAGGACTCTTTAAGAAAACTGTAATGCAATTTAAAGATTAGTTCACCTTTTGGCCTCAAATGTGTAAGACTACCAAACTAAAATGGATATGGGGTTTGTATTAGCATTTCTAAAAATCAAGCCATTTACCTAAATGCCTAGATAAAGCTTAAAATGACTGGATTTTATCCAGGCAACCCAATTAAAAGAGGCATATAGGCATGCTTGTGGAAGCAGACATTCACAGAAGACTCATGTACCTAGATATCTGCTCAGCTTCTAAAGAACTTGGAAAGCCTTGGAATTACAGACTCTGATTTTTGCCTTTCTGGAGGACTGGTGGTTAAATGCACCATTCTGTTGTCTTTCTAAAATTGAAATGCATCTATTTCAGTTTGCAGTGATAAATCTGATAATAAAATTCTAATTGCAAAAAGCAATTTGTTGGAGCAGCAATTAGCAGTGGAAGAACTGCTTCGTTAACATACAGATGCAGGGTAGTGGCTTCTGAATCAAATGGGACTTGGTGAACTCCCTAGTGAAGAGGGTCCCCCTGATACTGTTGCAAATTTTCCTTTCTCTGAGCATTGTTTTCTATTGCTTATGAGCTTGACTTGCTTTAACACAACATTATTCAAATGTCTCTGATAGCCTTCTCAACATTATCCCAGCTTTTTCTGTTTAAAGTCAGAAGCAATTACATAGCTCATATTCAGCTGATTTACTGTGTCAAACTCAGTCACCTGCTCTGATGTCTGAATCCAAGAGAGTGATTAAAAATTCTAGTAGTTTGTTGAGTGAGGCTGCTTGCTGATCCACAGGTTTATGAGGGCTGTATTCAAACCAGAGCTCTGAAAGCTTCCCTCAGGTGTTGCACCCACTAGTTTTCCTGGGCTGTGCAGGTAACTGCTGTCTGGCACTCCGGAACTGTATGTCCGGAGGTCTCAGTCATCACTTTCCAAATCTGGTACCACTCTTGTAGATATCACCACAATTTCTGTAGAAGCTCCTTCACAAGCCAAAGACCTAAGTGGTTGTCACAAAGTCTTTGACATTTCTCCTTTTCATAGGAAAAACTCCTCTTGAGCAGAAGTTTGGGGTTGGAGGTTTATTTATTTTTGTGAAAAATGATGGGGAGATGTGTAGTCCCACTGGTAGACTCTTTTATCAGTCAGTGGACACCAGACTACAAGGTTCAGTTTTTAACAGTGCTGAGTAGCCTGTAAATGGCCACTGGAAGAGCTGAAACCTCAGCTTTCCAGCACTGCTGAAATTAGCTCACCTTCTAGGGACCTGCTCTGGAAAGGCTGGGTCAGTTTTACCTCATGTAAGGAAGTTTCCTCTTCAGCAGATATTTGATATTTATTGAATGCATAAACAGCTGCATGTTTTTTGGTTTTTTTTTTTTTTTTTTGTTTCTCCTTTCCAGCTGATATATCATTTACTCCTCTGGCTTTTTCCACTCTTGAATCTCTTTCCCAGATGTGTGGGTACACTGAAATCACTGGTTCCTTGGTGTGATTAGGGTAACAATACATGCTTGTATTGTCTGAAGGCAGTAGTATCAGTAGAGATTCATACTGAAAATGATCGAAATAAGAACATGATCATTTGACAGCCTGTTTACCATAGCATCATCATTATTGTAAGGTGTTGTCATGTTACAGTGACCAGCAGACAGCCTTCTGAACAGGGCAGAGTATATTTATTTGAAAATTGGTTATACCTCCCCAGGAGAAGTTTCTCTTTTGCAGTCCATTACTATGCTCAGTTAAAGGGATAGTGAGTAGAAATCTCAGGAAAGCCTAAAATACACATTTTGAAAGTTGTTACTTGGTGCTTTATGGTGCAGTCTTAGGCACTGGATGCCAACCTATGCACTGAAGTCTACACACTTAGTTCTGGTACACCTTGATCTTGCTGGGAGCTCCTAAATACGCAAAACACTGCCACAGGCATGTAGCATCACTGTAATACACCATAGTGTTAGTGATACACTTCTGGGCACTGTCACATCTCCCCTCTGCTCTCAGAGCACCCATTCAGTGCAGTCCAGCTCAGGAGACTGTGACAGTACAGGTCACAAACGGGTAACACTAACAATGGTTGACAATATGGATGCAGAGGTATCACCTCAAATGTAGATGGTGCAGGACTGCATTTTGATTTACATGACATTACTTCTTGGACAAGGTGATGATGACATTATTGATATTTCTATAAATAGAGGTTTAATTTCATGTTTATAACAGTCTCGGGACTGGAAGCTTCAGTACTTGTTCCTCAATCAGCACCATTTTGCAGTTAGCAGTAAGAGCTGAGAGGAGTTCAGTCTCCCATCTTGATTAGATGTGAAATCTGATCAATCTTCCTTTCCTAGCAGTGTGTGGAGCGGGGCCATGCTCATACTTGCGATTCCACTGTAATAACATCCATGAGGCAGACTGCTCGCTGCAGTTCCTTTGGATGTGACGTGCCAGCTTAATAAAAGGTAGCAATTTCAGACACATGGTGATAATAGCTTTTGCTTGTGGGCTCTGAGGAGGCATTAAGTGGTGAGGTTTTGGTCTTTTCTTACAGCAAGAAAGAAATATGTCTTAAAAATAACTCCAACATCAAATATTGGTGAAGTGTAAAGGCAGCTTTCAGCAGACAGCAAAATGCAGGCTGCTGACAGCTACAGCTTTTCAACACCACAAAGATACTTTAAATGCAATGTCATAAGTAGATCACAAGGGCAGGAGTGAGCTCCTTGACACACACTGCCCTGGTAAGGGTAGGAAAGCAGCTGTGATAGGAGATGGGTTGTCAGAAGAGCAGTGTCAGTGTGTTAGGGCTTGGTTTGGAGCTCAATGGGGCTGTGGGTTTGGGCAGTTCACCAGAGCATACGAGAAACAATGCTGCAAACCTACACTGCTTTAGCAGGACTTTGAAGGAGATACCAGGGCCATCTCCATTGTCACAAAGCCAGAAGTTTTATTTTTCCCCAGAGACAGCTATCATACAGTGGTTTCTTTGCTGTAAAAGCATAGCTGGTGACGACCTCCCTGTGTGCTGCTTGTTAGCACTCTAACCAGTCACCCTCCATACCTCCACAGCAGCAGAAAGACCTTGTCACCACTTCCGCCCAGGGATAAATTACACAGGTTGTCCTGCAGTAAAATATATGCCTTCCTGGCTTACTGTCATTGGTCTCAGTGCAGGGGTCCCCTGGCAACAGCTTTGAAAAGGTTCAAGAGTATGAACTGGGGGTGAAGGACGAGCATTGTCACATGAATGACTTACGGTGATTTGCATCCTACCCTCAATTCCCAGGTTTCTCTACTGATACACCCAGCAGAAAGTGTCTTTTGGAGCCCCAGTAGCTGTTGTGTAATGTCTGCAGGCTTTCCTCTCACTACACCTCTCAACACAATTCATCAGTGGTGAAAGATGACATTAATTCATGTGGTAACCATCTTCAACACTTCTCCAAGCCTGGGCTCGCCACCAAAAGTGACACAGGCTACTGAAATCAGCACAGTAGAGATTTGCCTCCATTGCTCTGTCAGTGTAAGCACTTGGAAAGGTTCAACCGGCAGCACTGGGAGCCAGTCTCTTCCTGTGAAATCCAGCAGCCAAATGCCCTGGGACACTACTGTCTCCCTGGTATTCTTCGAAGTCACCAGTGATGCTATGAGTCCCTGCGGAGAGCCCCATGCTGCCTTGCACTCACGCAGTAGCACCAGAGGCATCTCCCTGCACTCTGCTGTAGGGTGTCCCACGTCCGGCTGTGCATGGGCACCTCCTGTTCCCACTCTTGCAGAGCTCCTGGAGCTATTACAGCTGTTATGAAGGGGAGAACAGATATTAGCAAGAACCCTGTGAGTGTTCGCTGCCTGGCCACACACAGACAGCATAAAGAAGCACCATCTGACCAGGCAGTGCCTGTGGAGAAGTGTGAAATTCCTCTTCGTCAGGATCCCAATCTGTTCCCAAGACAATGATCAGCTTTTCATACTCCCTTTGGTCTTGGCTCCTCACAAGCGGATGGGCAGATCCCAAAGCACATACACACCTGCTAGCTTGATCCCTTGGAGCTGACCTTCCATCTCAGTGAGGGGAGATTTGCCCCCCAGCTCTCCTTGGACTATGGAGATCAGGAATCCTCCATCACAGCAGATGACCTCTACCAGAAGGGAGGTGAATTTTAAAAAGGCTGGGCTTTCAATCTAAACTGTGGTTAGTGGATAAAACATCTGAAACTACTTTAGACTGTCAGGGTAGACTCATTCTGCTCCGTGGCATGGGAAAGCCATTTGACTTTTCACTTGTTGTGAACTGGGCAGCATGTGGCATCTCTCTGTTCCTCTCTTAGTATTGCATATCTGCCAAAGGCATTTCTCACTCCTTCTTTGGTGGCAACTGGTACATTAGCTAAATCTGCTTCTTCCAGCAGATGGTGATGCTGCTGCCCCGTCTGTAAACGTGCTGTGCCTCAACAGCTCCTATCACTCCTGCTCTTCTCTTCTACTTGATATTCAGGCTGGGGGTTTCCAAGGGATTTTCTTACATCAATTTTTATGCGACACCTTTTCATTGGACTTGTGATCAAAAGAAAATGTCAGGCTCATTTTCTCAGCAAGTGTCATGGTAATGAGAGAGATCTCGGCTAAACTTTAGGGGAAACGTTTTAACCATAAGGACAGCTAAGCTGTCCATTTCAGTGATTAAATCTGAAGTGCCATGAAACATCCTCAGGAGCAGTTGAATAGTTAGAGAATATTTGTAGTAGAAAGAGGAGTAAAGAGAATTTCTTTTGGGAAAGGATTAGATATTGCTGATCTGTCTTTGGGGCCCTGAGATGGACAAAGGTGCTTAAAGTTGTTCTGGTCCTGTGCTCATATTCTCTTATTAAATTTGTTAATTAATGGGTTGTTCTGAACATACTGTGCACCCTGGATGTGGGTGTCTGAGCAAAGAAATGTGTAATATAAAGGAGGTCATTGTAAGGTGTGTTTTAAGAAGCAGTGATGCATTTTGCAAATATGAGATCAGGGAGGGCTGGCTATCTATCTGTCTATAGAATAGATAGATAGATAGATAGATAGATAGATAGATAGATAGATAGAATCTATCTGTCTATCCCCCTCTCTGGGCTCAGTAGACTAAGCATGCAAATTGAACCCCAAACTCATACAGATGCAAGGCTTTTTACTTTGCCTGATGCATGGGAAGACGATTTCAGTAAGGATGTTTTAGGATGACTGAGACAATACCTGACCTAAGCTGTGTCATAAGCAGTGTGCTTTTACAGCTACTGGGATGATGAATATCTGAATCTGTGAGTTTTCAAAGACAAGAGTAACTGTAATGGGGAGTTTTTAAAGGTGGTGTTAATAGACCTTGAGAAAGACACTAGAGATTTCCAAAGAGAAATGGCCATTTTTGTTAGTAAAGGAGCTCCTGGGAAGAGACTTAAAAGAGAGAGAACCCAGCCTTGCCAGCATCTCCAAAGCCTGTTGAAAGAAAACAGCCTTGCTACTGACTTGCTTGCTGCCAGACACTGGAATCTCCTGTATTTCTACCAGGCCCAGCAAATAGGGCATGTTTAAATTTTTTGGCGGTAAGAAGTGAGTCCAGACATTCTGAAATGCAGCATATAAATTAATAGCTCCTACACAGCTAGCAAGCCTTTCATTGCTAAATTGTAAAAATAGAGATCAATAAATAACAAATTTTCCCAAGCGTGGAACATTTGTAGGCCACTGAGTATCAGCAGTCATGCAGCTGATCCTATGTAAGTTTTCAAGTTGCTGGTTCTATTCTTGACAGAAGTGAATACTCAAGTGCATTATTAAATTTGCTTTTATTCCTGGGAAACCCTCTCAGATTTTATAATCAGTGATGTTTCTGTGCTTGTGTTGAAATGCCCATGGCTAGAATTTACAAACAATATTTGAAAGTAACACTGGCAGTTTTGTTCAGAAGTGTTAATTTTTAATATTATTTATTGTTACTTTATTTTTGTTTGCTGTTTTTACATAAATATATAGTTGAATTATATAAATAAAACTCTATAGCTCTGTAGTATGGCCTTTTCCTCCCCAATACTGATGGTCAGATCTGGAAAGTTGCTGATTTAAGTAAGATAACTTTTCAAAATTCTTGCAGTGAAATCTCCTCATCATACTTCTGTAAGGATGTGTGTTCTGCAGCACAGATAGTTTACTGAAATGCTGACCTACATTTAAATTTACATGAGGGTATTTTTACTCAAGAAGTAGGGTAGTTTCAGCATCACTATAAAACTGAAGTGAGGTAGCCAGGCCCAGAGGACAAGTTTCTTGTCCTCAGTGGCTGTTTTGTATTACTGAAGGTAGCACAAGCCATATTAGAGACCTGAGTGAGAGTAAAACCCTTGGACCGGGTCTCAAGACATCCCTGCTGGGATCCCTATTATCCCAGGATGTTCCTGGCTTGGGGGCCTGCACATCATGTAATGCTTTGCTGCAGTCTCAGCCCCCTTCATAGAAGGGGGGTTGCCTTCTGTAGACACTGTGGTTGGAAGCTGTGATGGGCTGCCTGGTGTAAGACTGAGTCCATCTGCTTGGGCAATCTTCCACCTGGTTGTCTGGTCTGCAAGCCTCAGTTTCCATCCATTCTGGGATGGCAAGCCTCAGTTTCCATCCATTCTGGTAGCACAAACTTTCATCCCTGCCACTCTCTAGATGTTGTCTGTTTTCATCTGCCCTTGGTGTTAGTTTGGATATAAAATTAATTTGGGCTTGAGGGAAGGTTTGATGCCCCATTTTCATACAGCTCTCAAGCAGTTACGGGTGACAGGTATGTTATGACACCATTCACAGCTCTGAGTTCCAACTACAATGGAATGAGGCATGTGACAAGGTAAATCAGGTCAGTGGTTTGAAGGCACTGACAGATTACAACATTCAAGTCATTATATCCAGGCTGTATGTCCAGGTCGGTAACAGTGAGAATGATCAAATCTGCATTTCATGTGGTGGTGCCCTGTTGTAAGGTTGTGCTCTTAGCAGGTGTTTGTAGACTTTAGGTATTAGCAGTTGGATTAATTTTGCTTTATCACATTAAAGTTTTGCTTTATATTTTCTTGATCTACATTAACATTCTGATTACTCCTGGGAATTTTATTTAATAGGAATCTGCGATTCTAACTGTCAATGAACACAAATTGTGAGACCTCTTATATTTTAGAATTCATTGACATTTACTAAAAACTTCTCTTAGTTGGAAACAGTTTCCAGTTTTCCAAATTTTGTATCCAACAGCTTCTCAGTCATCTGTTTTCAGAACAGAGATGTTGCTGAGCCTGTTGCAGAATTGTCACCTAGTTTTTGAAACATAGTAATAGTGATATTTACATTTGAGCTTGTTCTCCAGGATTCCCTAAATTCTAACTGAAAACAAATAAGACCCAAGTGAGTCATCTGAGGGAGAATATTCCTCATTGACTGCAAACTTACGTGTGGTTGCTAAGCAAGCTGTGGAGACCTGCACTGTACATGCTTGCTTTTGGTTTGAGGGCTTCTGCCCTCTGTCTCTCGTTAACCATCAGGTGCAAACCTTGTCCTTGCAGTCCAGCATCTCATTTGAGCTCCCTTTTTAGGTCACTTCTTGTAAAACATCTTGGCTGTTCAGCTTCACTTTGGATATTCTTTAAGGGACAGCTTTCTTCTTTCTGCTTATCCCAAGCCCTTTCTTTCTGCCTGTGTAATTTCCAGCTTCTTCTCCCAGTGTTACATTTGTCATTTAATTTGGAGCTATAACACTGAAAGAAACTTATATTGTGTTTGGATATGTGGGAGATGCTACTCTGAACAAACACTCTTTGTAGGCCTTGTCTGTAGCAATTGTTCTGCTACTTCTTGCTCAGATGTCTGTGATTCTTTGTTCCCAGTGCAGTACTTGGGATTGCACAGTCACAAGCACACAGTTTTTGAAGACACGTGAGGATGAAACCACAGGAGGGTATTGTCGAAGTCACAATAAGCAGTTTCTTAATGCTAACCTTGTTGGTTAGGAAAATAGAAGAATAACTGTTTCCTTTGAAAATGTAGTTCATCAGCAGAATTCTTCAGTGTGCTTTTCACAGTTTCCTCAGAGTTGTCAGTGGCTTTTTATAAGTGAACTGCAAATAGTCTATAGTATTAAATATTTAATCACAGTTAGGTACAGCATATTTATCAGTCTGTGGAGTAAGCTTGTCAAAAGGCTCCTTGTTTTTGTCTTCAAGTCACATATTCTTAATACAAATCTTTTGTGTCTGTTATGTGGACTTAAATTGCTGCTTTGCTTGCAAAACTAAAAAAAGAAGAAACTAAAGCTGTTAGGGCTTTAAGTGATTTTTAAATACCTTCAGCAAGGATATAGGATTTGAATTTATAGCCACATAATAAATGTTTAGTGTGAAACTTAAGAATGTAAAAGTGTAGTATGGCTTGTAAGGTGTGTTCACTGATCATGTTAAGCTTTATTCCACCTTTGGTACTTTAATCCTTGGGAAAAAGGTGGCCTTTTTTCCCATTAGAAGCACCCTTAGTGAATCTCATGTAGTTTAGGCATTTAGAAGTTTTTACTGTTCATTTTTTTAAGCACTGAACAAGCAGAATTAGAAGTAATGTAGATAATGAGCATGTGCTGCTTCTGGCCTTAAGGTATGGAACTTGATAGGAAACCAGCTAATGAGAATATCCACAGTTGTACTAGGTAGAATAAGGAGAAAAATATCCAAGAATTATAAACCTTCGTGCTTTAGAGCTAGCCGTTAATTGGGAGGGAGGTATTCAGAAACTTCCACAGTGCACAGGGTAAGTATTTGGATGTCTTCTTGTAACTTCTTCAGGAACATCTGGTATTCATTCCTGTTAAAGTGAAGGTGGTAGAGTTAAGAATTGCTCAGGGCACCAGTCAGATATCATAAATTTAAAGATGAAGATGCCAATTGCACATTATTTGGCAGCTATATGGAGCATTAGATATGTGGATATGAATTTTCTTAATTAGTCAGTGGAGGAACGACTCCCGTTCCTCGGGGAAAAAATACATGGAAAATAGAGGGTATAGGACTGGAAGCAGAAAATCAGATACATGCTTGAACCAACAGATGTAGTAGTGAACAGGATATAAATAAAATAGGAAGCAGGATGCACAAAGAAAGAAGCTGTAATAAAACCAGCTGTACCATATACTGTTAAATAACCCTAGTGGTTTAGGATTTCAGCTCACCGTTATGTCTGCATAGATCATGAGTTTGGTATTGCTTCATGATTTTCTACTGTACCTGCCACATCATGAGATTGGCTGGAACACATTTTAAAAGATTTTTTACCTTGACGCATTTAGAAGCAATTTGTCCAGTCCCTGAAAGCTAGATGCTTTCTTGATAACCTTGACATGGTTATTTTCATAAAAAGCAGAGCTAGTGTTTAGCTCAGCCCCTCCTGTGCTGCTCATTCCTGTTACTGTTTCTAGAGCAGGAGCAAGCTGATGGTTTTCTTCACTTTAGATAAACCTGAAGTGAGTTGATAGCAGCAGCATGGGTTTTAGCTGGTGATTAAAGCATTGGTTAAATGAGCTCATTTTACCAGCCTGAATAAATCCTTTAGCAGAGTATGTCTGTAATAATTCTAGTAATCACGTACCAGGGCAAGAGGTGGCCTAGAACAAACCTGCAGAGGATTGAACTGTTGTTGCGTTGTCCTCTGAACAACATGAAACATCAGGGGAAATGAAAGACTTGATTTTACCTTGCAAGAGATGATTGTGGCTAGAGCTGGGGGCTGACCATCTGCTCCTCTGCTGCACAGCCTAATAATGAATCAAGAAGGCACTCACTGACCTCATCTCAAAAGAAATTTGTCCCATATTCACAAAGACTTCTTTTTACCTTTATCTATTTTTTTAAAGGAAATCTTACAACCTTTTGACTTCAGGAGGAAAAGGAAAATAGTCTATTAATTGGGAAAGTTTTCCCTTAAGTGTTCTTTGCTGGCAACCCTCAGAAGCCTCTTTTGATTGCTGATAAAGAGTATTCCTCTTTGCTTGATGATAATAGTAATGATGAGAGTGAGATTGATGTGACACTAAAAATTAAGAGCATTGGAAGGGTCAGCACTGAAAATTGCATTAAGATTTTTCATTTAACTAGCATCCCTTTGGTTGTGACTCTTGTAAGTAACATAAATGACATAACACACTTTTAGTTTAGGTATTTTGGGCAGGGTAATGCCTAGATTCACAGCTTAGCTGTTTTTTAGAACAGTGCTGAACTGATTGGTTTGGTCCCTTTTTCTATAAAAGCAGATTTTGCCTTTTGCTTTGTCCTGTATCATCTCTGCTGAGAAGAAGATGTGATCTTGGCAACTCAAATTATAGTGAAATATTTTTAAGCAATGGAGAAAATAGAATTCCTTATAGTCCACTTAAATAAAATATATTAACTCTGGGATTTGTGGGATCACTTTCACAGATATTTTATCCACTTTATCTATGGCTGTTCATAGAAGCATACAGATCTTCCAGCAATTCACTTGGTTTGATTTACTTTAAATTCCATGAATCAACCTTGTGATAGTTTCCACAGTTGCACTCCTGTGTAATAAGTGTTCTCTAAATCGCTGTATGTGTATATATGCTTGTGCATATTTTTACATATAGAATTCCAAATGTGTTCGTACAAGTTATGGACAACCAAAAGAACACATCTAATACAAGAATGCAAATCTCAGAATTTTTTGAATTTTAATTAATGTATTTTCAATGTAATCAAATGCAACAACAGCTGCTTATCATTAGACCAATTATAACAAGAATCTAGATCACCAAATTTCTGTAAAGGATCATTAGTAGTACAGTAAAATTGTGTTCCCAGGTATCTGTCTGATTTTACATTTCCATTCTCTAATTAGTAGGTGGAGCTGTCAGCATCCCATATTCTTTGCAAGAGGAGTATGATGTTGATGGTGGGGATTTCCTTCTCCTGAGTTTTTGGTTCACTCAAAATTGTTTTGTCTCCATAGTTCAAATCACAGTAGTTCACAGGTTGTGCTTTCTTGTGGGTTCACAATGTTACTTGAACCACAGTTACTTACTTTTGCCAGTCTTTTGTACAAACCATGATTTCTCTTTTGGAGCAAGAAAAGAATCTGCAGTTGCACAAAGCTAAGCAGAACTGAAGTAAGTAAATTAGTAAATTAGGCAATGATGCAACTAAACTTCAAAACCAAAAGGCAGTCAACAGGCAAATAGATACAGGCAAATTTTACTTTACAGCTGGTCAAATGAGGCAGTAGGCATCTGATGGTAGGGCCAGCAGGAAACATTTCTTGACTTCTGTAGGTGCAGCAAACACCAAGCTAAAGCCAGTTCAAGACCAGACAAGGTCTTGCAGGGTTTGGAGTCACATACAGCTCATACAGTTAATTATTGTTGTAAAACTTGAGATGTGGTACAAGCACCAGCACTTACCAACAGGGCTCTGGCTGGGCCATGGGGCTGCTGTCTGTCCGGGGTGGTTTGAGCCCTGCCATTCCCAGGATTGGAGGAAGGTGAGTTTGGGGAGAACCAGTTTGCCACAAAAACATTTGCAAGAAGGAGATGATGGTATTACCCCTGTGCAGCATGATTTATTGATGCCTAAAGAAATCCTCCCT
This sequence comes from Peucedramus taeniatus, assembly GCA_013400575.1. NCBI lineage: Eukaryota > Metazoa > Chordata > Aves > Passeriformes > Fringillidae > Peucedramus > Peucedramus taeniatus. The sequence goes on from WBNO01011120.1 coordinate 37,177, forward strand.
AAGGGAGAACCAGGTTCAGTTGTCTCCTGTGCCTGCAAGATCTTCTTGCTCTCGGGATGCATCCTGGCCACCAAGCTGTGTCCCAGGTTAGTCCAGGGCTCTCACTGTGCTGAGTGCAGACAGAGGCTCCTCCAACATCATCACACACAGGGTTTCATTACTGACCAAACCTCCCTCAGCCAATGGTGCTGGGTCTGCAGCAGCTTTCCCACTGGCAGCAGGGTCTCAGTTGCTGAGGCTGCATCATGTTTATTCAAGGATTTGGATTTGAACAGCTCGCACCCCTCTCTTCCCTCAGGGCATAAAGAAGCCTGCAACAGACTGCAATATGTGTTATGGGGGTCTTGATGGTAATGAAGGCACGGTGAAACACAAATGTTCAAAGAAATGTCCTTCTCTGGCTCCAAAAGTGACTGGCAATGAAGCAGGAAGGGTAATAGAAAGGATTATGGTCCCTTTCCATGGATATATTGATATACATTCTGTGGTATTTTAACAGATTGAAAGCTCCTGAAGCTGGAGTGCAGACAACATGCTCTGAGTAGCAGGCTACCCGTGGTTGTATGCTCTCATGTTTGGAGCACTTTCAAATACAAAGGTCTGTTGTCTTAAAGTTGTTGCACACAGATTACTATATAATCTAATAAAGTACAGATGTTCATTTGAGATGGCATTGTCATGAAAGAGTAGGACCACTAGGATCCTAAATTCTTTGGCAGCCCCTGGTTCTGTCTTAGACAATTCTCAGTTGAAAGTCTTTTCACATTATACTTTCATACTTGAAGCACACAGTGTTACTTCACTGTTCTGGGCTTCACTGCATATTGCCAGGCATTTTTAGTGGAAAATGTTTGGAGAGGCTTGTGTAGCACTAGCCCTCTTTTTGTCTTTTGGCTTCAATTCAAGGGACACCTCCTGCTTCCTTGTGAGAGCTGGTCTTCAAGAGAGACAGTCTGTGGGTAGGGAACGAGCACAGGCAGCCTTGTCCTTCCAGTTAATGTTCCAGGTCCAATACTGAAGTGGGAGTGGTTGTTGACAGTGTGTGGATGGTCATAAAATAGCCTAAAACCAGCATCTAACTGGAGGACAGAAATAAAACTGCTCTCAGACCAGTGGTAGCAGATGCCATCAGGCTTGTAGCAATTGGAAGGGAGTATGGGCTAAATGAAGAGGAAGATTAGAGATGTTCCCCTTCTGACCAGAGCTTTGTAGTTGATCTGCTGTATTAGCTTGGTTTGATGAAAGATTTCACTGAAGCAGAGCTGATTTCTGCCTTCCAAAGCTCTGACCTTAGCACTAATTTTGAATTCTTGGAGAAATTTGGAGTAAGTAGGCCAGTGGTAGATTGACATATGAATGGAAAATCCTGGAGAGTTGGCAGAGTCGCCTAACATCAAATATCCTGTGTTGAGGTGTCAAGGACCCCTTGGTCAGGCAGAAGCAAAAAAGCAGGATAGTAGGGAGCAGGGACTGAACCAAAGCATTTGTATTAGTACTAAAGCTTATGTGGTGCCCTGGCTCCTGTATCAATACTCTGTTCCCTTTAAATTTGGACTAAATCTCATTTTTCATTTCCATTTTGTTAAGAAGCACCCATGCTCTGAACCACTGGAAAGCCAGCACTGGTAGTTTTGATTAGCAGCATGCTCCATTTGATGCACAACTTGACCTCCCTGACTCCTCTCGAGCTCAAAGTCCTGTGGAAACTCTACTGAGTTTATCACTGTCATTTCTCTGAAGCAAATCAACTTGGCAAACGAAGCAAGAGTCTTTATAATAACTGTGTCATCATCTCTCCTCATAACAGATCTCTTGGAGCAAATGTTTGTGAATGTACCATTGTTTGGAATGCAAACACAGTTTTTTCCGTAAGAACTATGGGAGCCAGTAGGGCATGCGCTAAGTTTATCCCTTAGTGTTGACAGAAGAAAGAGGATTTAGTGTTCATTTTTCATGTTTAAGATCAGTTTAAGATTCTGCTTACATTTGATCAGTTTGTTTGGCTAGGGGGGGCAAATATTTCGAGGTTGGGAGTATTGCAAGCTGCACCTTGCTGCATTCCAATATTTGAATTATTTGGGCACTGTAACAAGACAGAGAGAGTATTTAAATACCTGGAAAAGCTGCTGACTTGGCTCTGTGCCAGCATCAAGAGCACATGCTGAGAGTTTGGCCAGGGGCCTCTTCCCAGATTGCAGGCTTAAATACATTTCCAGTCCAGAAAGGGCTATAAGCCTATAAACATCATCTGGGACCTTGCTTCTTAGAGGAGATTTCCTCAAAAAAGGTTAGGTACCGGGAAGATCCACAACTAAGGGAGGTGGTTCTCATCATTTAAATAATACTTAAAAACAACTAAAGATTCTTTTAAATTGAAGTTTGGAAAACAGAATTTTCTCTGTCTTTACATCTCCAAAGTTCTCTTTTACCTTTCCATTCTCAGAGTATTCTGAGAGTGACATACAGGCTCCTACATGGAACAGTGGAGGTTAACGGATAGGATTTTGGAAGTGAACTGAAAAGAATGCTTGGGTATTTTTCTCCTTTTTCTTGCTGCTCCTCTGCCATGGTTAGCTAATACCGTCCAAAAAGGTTTAAAAACACAAGAAGATCAAGGATGCAGCAAGTGCATGAAACATGATTATGCATACTGTGGTCATCAGGGAAAAAATAATCTCGTGTTGCTGGGGCTTCATAAGTTACTTTTTTCCTATGACTCCTCCATTCATAATTTACTTTTGGACACATAGACACATCTCTGACCACAGCTAAATCAGCTGAAGTAGTGCCACAGCTTGAGCAGAGGGAGGCCTAAAATGGCCCTCTGTTCTTCAGTTGCCTGCTTTTTATCAGACTCTCAGGAACATGGATAGAGAATTCTCTCTTCCTGTCAAATGAAGGTTAAAATCAGCTAAGACAGGAAAAAAAGTTACTGGGAAAGAATGACAGGCACCCATAATGTATTCACTTAACTCTCAGTTCTATGGGAGCGGGGTCTGCCTGAGGCTCGCAGTGTGTCAGCAGGTGCAGCTTCTGATGGGCAAAGCTGCATTTCACAATGCAGGAAGCATCTTTAAGATGCACATATTTGGGAACTCCCTACCTGCCCACATTCTTTGCAACTCACGAAGCTTTTATGCTGAGTAATTTAGTTCACCACCACTGCATCAGGACAGTCTGATTGCCTGGCTTTTATCAAGGGGAAGAGGGGTGGCTTCCCAAGCAGTACCAGCTACCTGTCGCATTAAAAGGTCAAGTACCACTGCTTAAGGTTCACACAGGAGCTATTTGGCATCCAGCAGAGATTGCAGGAGAGAGGTGTAATGAGCCATATGGTTAGTAAGAACTTTTTGGGTGAGCTGCTACATGGCTAAGCACTTATGCCAGCCCGCATTAAGGCACATATCACAAAGCAGTTTGAGAAGGCCTTTAAGCACACTTCTAAAGCTAAGCATGTTCTTGAAAACAAGGAGACAAAACCATATGCACAGTGTGTTTCCCTGAATAAAAACTTGAAAAAAAAAATCTGAAAACCAATGGCTGCAAAGGTTTAAATACAATCACCAACGTCAAGTTTAACAGAGCTGCAGAAGAGACACATATTGTAATTTTCATTATCTGTGTTGTGTTTCCCTCTTGTTAGAAATTCATCCAAAGTCCAAAGAGGCAGGATTTTGATTGTAAAATTGCAGGAAAGGCATCTCAGACCACAGCATTTTCAGTGACTCAGTGAATTCAGAGTCACCTGTCACTCATGGGTCTGAGTTCTGTCTGTTTGACTCATTTTCCCATTCCTGCACTCTGTTATATTCTGCAGCACGTGTTCCAAACCCATCACCAAGGCAATTTCCTGCCACAGCGGTAGCTCTCAAGTCATGGTGCTGTGATCACAAATCCCCCTGTCATCCAGAAAAACTGTCAAGCTGGAAAAATGCAGCAGCATCAGTACTAATATCAGATCAAATTTGATCTTTCAACCTCCACTGAAAAAATAGACTGTCAACTCAATTATTGTTTGGAGCAAAACACAACAGTACACTTCGCTGCAAGCCATGCCATTATTGGGACAATTGAGTTTTATGCTGGGGAATAAAATACAGTTATCCTTAAGAGTGCCTGTCTGTGTGCACTGTACTGCAGAGCTCCACGCACCCAGCATACAAGTGCCAAGACTGTTTTCCTTAGTGTATCTGCCTGTCATGTGACTATCCATATGCTTCAAAGATGCCATGCAAAGGGGCATGAAAGGTACTGCATAATTCCTGCTCTCCTCAACTGCTGTTTTTTGAGAGAGAGCATTCCCAGCCTGCATGTGTCCTTTCTGTTTTTTTAATCTCCACTTTTTAATTTGTTTTTTTTCATCTATGGAATCACAGAAAAGCTTATGTTGAAAGGGAACCTGAAAGTCATCTAGACCAACTCATTCAAGAAGCTGGGCCACTTTAGGTCAGCATCAATTCAGATGTGATTTGTTTCCACCAGGTATCAAGGGGCTTCTGTAAATAAGGATGTCTTCATCTTGTCCTGACTTACTCAAACATTCCTTTGGTCACTATCATGGTTCTCCTGAGCTCAACGTGATAAGAGGTTTATGAGTCCATGTCCATGGACTCTCATGTCTGTGGGAATTGTGCTGTCTGTTTCTTGCCCACTTTTTGGTCAGAAAAGAGCATGTGGAGAGCTGATTCTAGTTTTCCTAGTGGAGTCATCCTCTGCTTCTGTAGCAGGGCACTGAGCTGCATGCATTAACGAGGGGGGGGGGGGGGGGGGGGGGGGAGGGGGGCACAAACTTGTACTGAAATCCAAGGCCAGAGCATGGTTTCAGAGTGACAGTACTCTGAGACGACCATGGCTTTGCAGCCTTGCACTGTGAATATTGGTGTTCCATACCAGTAGGCTTCTCCCCACATTTCTCAATCAGTACTGATGGATTTGGAGGTGTCACTTCATTTCACACAACTCTGGTCACGAATTATGTAGCTGCAATTGCATCACTAAAGTTTCATGATAGTCCAGAAGCATTAACTACATTAATCCCATCTTTCCAAATCTAGTTGGAAACTCCTTTTTCTTTCTACTCCATTGGCATGCTCCCAATGATGCTGATAATGCCTGCAGATTTGGGCATCTCCCAGAGAAACCATGGGAGCCCTCTGAAAAAAAGGCTTCTGAGCCTTTGAGCCTGTCTGCCACCAGCTCACCCTTCCTAGTGTTCTGGCTCTGGAGACATCCTTTGCCTTAAAATGTCTCTTTTGGCTGTGGGCCCTCCTTCCCCTTAAGATTTGACTCCATAAGAACATCACATCACCAAGGATGTATTGGCTTCACATCGTAAGCCCTCCCTCACTTGGTTTTTATGCTCCATCACTGTAGCACAGACAAGTTTTCTGACTTGCTCGCCACTTTGTCTGACTCATCTTCCTCCTGGGATGAATAGTCATCACTCCATCAGTGTAACAGGTGGCTATCTCTGGAGTTATGCAGGAAGGCATGAAGAAGTCCAGCTTTACAGATTCCCATGGAGGGATTAGAGAAGCTTACATGTCAACTCAGGGATACATACATTTGCACCAGTCAGCCCTCGTGTAGTTGGTCCCATCCCCTCATGGGAAAACAAAGACAAGAACAGGCAGTCTGCCACTTGCGACTCGCACAAGCAGAAGTCTGGCAAGCCCTTTACAAAGCTGTGGACCTCTTTCTCACCACTTTTCTTTCAGTGGTTCCCATGGCCAAAAAAAGCGTGAGACTGTAGTGCAGCATTGTAAAAATAAGGATGCAACTAGAAGAAGGGGGAAGAAGGGCATGAGAATTTTTTTTAAACCCCAAAACAACCACAACACAGGATTATGTTGATTTTGTGTTAAATTGCAATGCCAAGATACCAGGAAACTTGAGATTATAGCTCCTGCAGAGGCAGGACATGTGCAATTGGGAAGTCATGACAGTCTAGAAGGAATATTTTTTGGTCTACCTGTGGAAGAAGAATTGGAGTAGCATTCACCGCCCCTCCGCTTGGGCATCTGCAGTCTACCTATCCTTGTCACTTCAGGCTTACAGGTTGCAATATAGGAAGTTTCAGATACAAATCAGAAAATACTTTTTCAGTCTGAGGATGCTCAGATGCTGGAACAGGTGCCCACAGAGGTTATGGAGTTTTCATCTTTGGGGATACTCAAAATTTAGCTAGTCCTTAAGCCACCTGATCTTTTCCTTCTGATTTGTGCAGTGAAATATTCTATATGCCATTCATATGTCCTTTCCTATAATTCACCACCTGAATTGTACTAAATTTCTATAACTCTATAATCATTACAAAGAAATAGAACATTCCAAGGCAGGCCCTCTCTGTTTAACAGATGTATCATCTGAGAAAGATTAAGGCTTGGAAGATATGGTTTTTTATGGTTTGGTGTTTTTGTCTTAATTGAAGATTAGGAAATCAGCAACTAAGCATGTATTTATCTCACCAAGGCAGAAAATGTTATGATGCCCATAAACAGTCTCTGTTGCTACCTTAAAACACAGAGAAATTGTCTACTGAAGTCAGAGAGGGGTATTGCTTCCAGAGTAGTGGCTGGTTTTTCCATTTATTCTTTTATTATTAATATTATCTGTGATATTTCTTTGGATTTTTATCTGTAAAGATATTTTTTCAGGCTCCACAATATTCAAATTGCAAACAGCTCTGTTGTCATGGAAATCATTACAGAATTAGGCCGCAAAGAGTGACAGTGACTCATAGCCAGGTGATACGGGCACTCATCTGGGAGGAGAGAAATCTGTTTTTCTGTCCCTGCTCCCATGAACATACAATTCTTTCTTTGCTAATGAAACAGATGCACTAGGAGGGGATATCCCAGAAAACTCCTGCCAGGCAACTGCAGTATTTCTTCTGGCCTGGATTCAGATCTCTTGTCCTTACCGAGCAGTTAGAGAAGGGAAGAGTTGAATTTTGATTTTGCATGCGTTAGCAGAAGGAATTAATCTCTGAATGAGGAGATGGGAGAGGCAAGATGGCCACACTTGCCTGTCCTTGTCCAGGTGCTTAGGCAAGCTGTAAGAGCACTTACCCATCACTGCTGCAGCTAAATGAACTGATAGACAAGCGAGTGACTAATTTTAGTTGCATCAAAACTCAGCCAGGCATGAAACTGCTCCTCACACGACAGATGTGGGCTTAGGAATGCAGGCATTGATGGGAATTTGTCTGAGTGGAAATGGAGCAGGAGTATTGGGAATCTCTTTGTATCAGCACGGGAGCCTGCTCTGCTGAGCTCAGTGTTTCAATGTTTGGTGTTTCAAAAATAAATAGTTTAATAAAAATTGACCCTGGTTTGCTCAAAGGTAGGCATTGAACATCAAGAAGCAGACTCGTGGTGAATGTGACTAAATGGACTTTCTGGGGTCCCTTCCAGCCTGAATTACCTGCTATGGTCCTATATGCGAAATACCTGGCATAGTGTCAGGGGGGTTAAAAGTGCTTAAATCCTTGATCACAGAAGGGTCCAATTTGAGTGGTTTTTTTTTTTTTCACTCAGTTCACATGAGAAAGAAGGTAATGTTTGCAGAAGTTTATCTCGAGAAATCAATGTTATTACTATCAGAAAGCCAATTCAGATTGAAACAGCATTTACTCTGATTGTAGTACTGATTTTAATACTCTATTAATGATCCTCATGGAAGCAGTAAAATAAAATAAAAATACTTCATCAGGAAAATAAAAATTTGCATCAAAACTTTAAACAGTTAGCGTGTCCTCCCTTACTTGCCAGAATTTTGGTGGGTTTTTTTTTGTTTTGTTTTGTTGGTTTTTGTTTTTTTTTTTTTGTATCAGGTTTTAACTCAGTACTTTCTTTCTTGCAAGAAGGAAATGGCAGTGCAGTTCTATAACCTATAATCATTTGTCAGGGATGGGCGTGGAAGCAGATTAGGTCATAACACTGTAATCTCATCTGCTATCTATTTTTGGACAGATTTTGATTAATTCCCTATTAAGCAAATTCAGCGATGTGCATTATTATAGTGTCATGCTTTTCTGTAGCATTCTACCTATGTCATGTGATTAGCTGTCCTGAGGGCAAGAAACCAATAAAATGACATTCTTGCATATTATTTGCATCACTACCCTTTGATAGCCCATCATCAGCCTATGTGTTGCCTAAGTTCAAAATTAATTAGAATGAGTGCCACTTCCTGTCATATGAAAGATGATTAGTGTATGTACAGGAGAGTTATGCACCTCCTTATACGTGTCTGTCAGCAGCTCTGCCAGTTGTGCCCCATTGTTTGTTTTTAATGATTGCTTTCCTTAGGAATATGGGACACACAATGACCATGAAGGTGCCAGTTTTAAATAGTTGGGAAATCAGCAGCCTTTTCACTCCAAATGTGACATTTCTCAGGAAGGCTTTAACTCCACTTACCAAAACCCTCTTCTTTGTACAAAGTCATTCTTTTAAAAATTATTTTAAGCTCTTCTATTTTATTTACGTCAATCACTGAAAGATTTGTGAAAATCTTTCAGTGAAAGATTTGTGAAAAGATAGTAAGGAACAATCCTTACTAAGATAAAGATAAAAAGATAAGATAAAAGGTAAGATAAAAAACTCAATTGCAGTTTAGACTTCAGATTTATTTGAAAAGGGGATAATGATAGTAATTACCCAGTTTGAGTTTTGTAGAAGGCTAATTAGATCCCAAAAGCATTTGTATGCACAAGGCAAACCATAAATACAAAAGACCATCTGGTCCTTATCAGCTTACAGCACTAACACTGTCTGTAATTATTTTTTCTATATTGTTTTGATGTTGACATTTTATAATGCAATACATCTAGCCATGGTTAGGGAATAACCTGTAAATGCTTTTTTGATTGTTGATGGGTTTGGGGTTTTCTCCTGTGTTTGAAGACACGGTCTGACTCTAGGAGTGCATTGAAGCAATCTGGAGTTCAATCATTTACACTACAAATGGGTCAGTGTTTTAAACTGAGTTTGATTGTGAGGTTTTAATCTAAATTGTTCCATTTGCTTTTGCCAGCATTCTGGGGGTTCAAAAATAATTTGTGAATATGATGATAGGGCTTTATCAGTCTGTGAAGAAGTAGTTCTACAGCAATATAGGGACTAATTCCGATGCCCTTGTTCCGGGTTTAGAGCTTGCTGTCCAGAGCTGCCTATGCTTTTGCTCCAACATTAAGTCCTTGTGTAGCCTTGTAAAAGTCCTTTGTTATCACAGTGAAGTTACGTGTTTAGTCCCTTCTGTGCTGTAGGGATGGCTCTCCACACCTCCATACCATGAGCCCAGGCAGGCAGGATGTCCCAGCAAGCCCTCTCCAGGCTGCAGACAGGTGCTGTGCTGCAGAAGTGGCCACAGATCCTGTGGAAAGTGTTAGTCAGGCCCTACAAAACCCAGGGAGGCAGGACTGGCTCCAAGCCTTAGGGAGGTGTTGAATGAGATTCAGTCTGAGTGATTTACCAGAGATACAGAGAGAGACGCTGCCAGCTGCTTTCTGTGGCATCTTGAGGGTTCTCTGAGCTTTTCTCTAAGAGGAAAATTCTTGTGCAGAATTTTAATCGATTCCTTATTTATGAAAATTTCTGATTTGATGCCTTCTGACAGCTCTCCTCAGTTAAACAAGGACTAAGTAGTCAAACCTGCAGGTGCTGCTCAGGGGCCCACACAGGCTTCAGGGATCTGCCTGTGCAAATCCAAGTGCAAATCGGACATTTATCTGAAGTTTAGGATCGATCTCACTGAAATTAGAAGTGTTTTAATCCAGTCCTAATTCTCTTCATTTCAGATACCTCCTAATCACTTGATCACCTAAATGCTGTCTGGGGCCCTGCATCAGTCCAAGTCCTAAAATCTGACAAGATTTATTTGTTTAAAGTAACAAATTGTCCTGAAATTGAATCTTGTGTGAAAAATTACTTGATGCCAGGTGTCTTTACTTCTCTTTGTTCAAGGGATTCTTTCCAAATGTTTTTCTGTTACTCACAAAGTTTGGAATCTAACATCTCTAGTGCTTTAGAGTCTGTTTCCAGTGCGCAGAATCTCAAACCAGACTGGGGCCTGTGTGAGCTTTCTGTTTTGAAAGGGCAGAGTAGGAAAAGCAAAGCTGTACAAGCAGTGTGAGCAGGACTGTTATATACATATGCCCTGTTACTTTCCATGGTTTTTCCACGCTTACATGGTCTTTTGTCTCGGAAAGCCTGGCCTGTGTGGATAGTGTGAATGTCACTCTGCTTGTGCAAGGCTTCACCCATCGGTCCCATCATACCCCGGTGCAGTCCTGGTGGGCAGACACATACACCTTGTGTCCCATCAGCCTCTCAGCTCCTTACCGAGGAAGATGAGCCTTCCCTGGCCATGGCATCAGGTTCTGCCCGTCCTCACAACCCTCATCCCATCACCATCCCAGGCAGGAAAACCCTGTCCTAGCCTGTGTTGGAGGAACCTTTATGTGACCACAGCATGAGACTTGTGTTTGGGTAAAGAAGATAAAGATCTGTATCTGCATAGGAGTTTGTTTGTATTTCAGTAGCAAAACATGACTAGAAAATTAGTATGTTTGGAAGAAGTCTTAGGTGGGTGTATTGTTTATTTCTTTTCCTTAACTGCTTTGAAACGCACTGGTTGCAGGCTTTGTGTAGTAGCTACAAGCTATCTCTTTTTTCCTTTTTTTTTTACAGGGACCAGGTTTAAAGTAGACAGTGTTCCTTAAGTAAATGCCACTGAATGTCCTAAAATTTCATGTCTAATCTCATTTTTTCATGTGAGAAGCCTCTACTTTCCATCTACTACAAAACCAGGACCCAGATCTTCCAGACCTGGAAGCCTGCTCACACCACTTTTGTGTCACCATGTTTTTGTAAAGGACAAGTAGAAAACAGATAGCTCCTGGAGCTCACCCAGAGTCTGTAGGTTGAGGCTGCAGCTGGGGAAAATAACAATTTTACAGCACAGAAACATGTGTATTCTCAAACCTAGACTTCATTCAGCCTCCCGTGGCATCCAGAAGGTTAAGATGTACAGCAGAAGCCACAAAGGGTGAGTTTGCTTTCTAATATAGACTGTCAGGAAAATCATAACACTGTTTTACTACTAAAATTGCTTTGGAGATTTTTGTGGAATCATCTTGTTTGAGTGTTATAGCTGTCTGTAGGAAATTGCTTGGGATTAGCCTTGGGAGTAGAGTTGTGCATGGACTGATGGACCTGTGGTGTGCACAGGTGAGCACAGTCCATGCAGCATGCCTGAGGCTGGGCTGGGCTGGGGAAGGAGCATTCAGACTGTGTGGCAAAACTTCCCTTTGCTGTCCCCTTCTTCCTCCTGTGGTTGTTCCAGCTCTCCCAGCAGGCATCTGAGCATCCAGCATCTGCTTCCCTCTTAATATAATCCCCCAGATCTGTGTGTCCAGACTACAGAAAATGTGGTTTCGTTTTGGCTTTTTGCGTGTGAAATTAACACCTGGGATGGGATTTGCTTAACTGAATATGGACCTCTAAAAAGTTCGCATTTCTGAAGCTAGGTTCCAAAGGCTGTGAAGGGACACTTGGGTGGTTACTCTGGTGAAACATCATTATTATATGCTTAGGCAACAGGAAATCTACTTCAGCTAACTGGTCACAAGGGGCTAGATCCAGAAAACACTGGTTGCCTAAAATAAAACTTAGAATTTAAAGACATAAATCTAATATTGCAGTCCCAAAGCCAGAACTACTTACACACAACCCTGATGTCTTCCGTTTTTCAGTTCATTTGTGTTAATATTGAACACTCACCCTGCCCCAGGGTCCTGGAGTGTCCACACAGGACTGATCAGCCTGGATTGTAATTCACATATAAACTGAATGAGCTTCATCCATGAAGGTTTAGGAAAGGAAAGCCTTTTGGATGGGTTGGGCAGCCTGCATCCTGTCATTGCCAGGCTGTTTTTTGTAAGAAGGGTGGAGGGGCTCTGTCTTTTATGAAATAATGCAGGAGCTATAGCACTTACCCAGGAAGCTTAATGGTCTCTCATCCCAAAGATTCAAGATGCCATTTCCCCCCTTCCAGGAGGCAAGTGTACTAGGTTAGATGTACTATAATGACACCTTCAGCACCCTTTCTTTCATGCTGACTCTCAGTGCAAAAAAAAAAAAAAAAAAAATTAAGGATTTTCTGTAATGGAAGGAAGGAAGGAAATAAAGCACAGCAAACTTTGCAGAGGGAGCAAGAGAAAATATGACTTTCTCTTAAAGGGCTGTGAGTATTCACCTGGAAGGAGTGTTCAAGCACTCTTTTCTGCTGCTGAGGCAGCCCTGGTGTTTCGTGATGAACTACAATTGAATTAACACAGCCAACATAAAACTGGAGAATTTCCAAGGTGAGATTCTCCACCAGTCCAAAGACTGGTAATCCAGAGAAAGTTTAAGCTTTCTCTCAGAGCCAGTAAATTTTAGGTATTTTGTTTTGCTTTCATGCAGTACCTATAGGAGGAACCAGATAGTTTGTATCATTGTGGTTCCACACACATGCCTTGAGGTTTGAGTTGGGTGTTCTCTGAGGAAGGGGGATGTAAGGTTTTTGGCTTCACACCCCAGACAGACTCAGGAGCTCAGGTCTGGCCATCCCTGCCAGTGTCCCCTAAAATTGAGGCTTTGACCTCCTGTCATGGGTAGATCCACCACCACTGGCCTCAGCTTGCTGTGCCTCTCCTGTCTACAGCTAGGTTTTTTTTTTCTAAAATCTAGAACAAGTTATATGAAATTAGTATAATTGAGACCTGTACTTGTCTGTTAATTTTTGTTGAATTCACCTATATAAATATAATTGAGGGCTTTTACCAGGCAGGGCAAAAATGATTGTGAGCTTTTCTCAGGCATCTTGTTACCTCAGAAAAAAAGTCTGAATGAACTAAGGGTACATTATGAGTGAACACCAGTCTGCCTGTAGCACTCGGATGTCAGCAAGAAAATGGGAGGTGGATTTTCCATCATGGTTTAGTTACTGTAGCTAGAATCCATTAAGTTTCATTACTAATTTTGATTTGATGTGATGATTTGACCCTGGCAATCAAATCCTGTAAATAAAGCAATGTGAGTTTACCTAAATTTCTGCCTGACAGGAGCACTCAGTTGTAGCATTATGACCTATTATCTAACATTACTGTGAAGTGATGGTTCAGGAAAAGAATCTCCTTGCAGATATAATTTATTGCATCTTGCTAAACTCTTTGAGTGACTTTCAGACTTAAAGAGAGCCAATTACACTGCTTCTCACAATAGGCATATCCGTTTGCAGAACCTTTTAATAGTACTTAAGATTCCTTGACTGCATTTGTCTTTTGTCAGTGAAGCTTGCTTTTGATGTCACTTCCACTCTGCTGCTGGAGATAATCTCTGCCATCACACTTTTCCTTTCACTCTTTGTACCCCACTCCCTCTACCTCGATTTTTCTCGCAGAATTTGCCGGCGGCTGAGGGGTGTCAGCCATGGCTGTAACTTTGGGAGCCTGAAGCAGTTACCAAAAGAGTCAGGACCATGAAGGCACCTCGCACTATTGCAGCCCCCCTCGCTACAGCCCTTGTTAAAACCCCAGTTCACCTGCCCTGTCGCTGACACCAGTTGTCATCAGTTGGCTGACTTCAGGCTGGCTGACTTTGTGTCTTTCTCTCTCATCAGCTGCTCGATAGCTTGCTGATCTGTTTTGTTTGCAGTGTGATAGGTTTGAGCATACTGTATTATTTATAAATGTTTGGTTAATTTTCTGTGTCAGTGATGTATTCTTTGGGGCTGCTTCAGTCTTTCAAGAGCAGGCTTGACGCAGCATCTCTGTCGTGGTGTTACAGCACCATTCCCAACTGGTTCCTCTGTACTTGTCTCCACTTGCTGCAGTTTCAAAAATGATCTCGAGTGCTGTGCTGAGTGTTTAATTAAAATTTCATGAGGGTGCTTGGTCTAATTCTCATCCAAATTACAATAGCATGAATGGGGAATGGCCTCAGAGGACTCAGCAGAGTTAGGATAGTGTAAAATCGGAGAATGAGGGCTTTTGTCTTTAGTTACATTGCCAAATAGTAAATCTTACTGAAGTTTTTTCCCTACAAAATCTAACAAATTGAAACTAACATTTTTGTCCTTTCACTCTTCCAGTGTTTTTATTACTAAACTTACTGTATTTATATTTCATGCCCCCGGGTCTGGTCTTGAGATATGCTGACCCCCCTACAGTTTTCTCAAACTTGTATCTCATGTTTTGGACCTGAATCAATAAAGATTTCTTTCAGTGTATTCTGCATTATGCAAGCATTAAGAGATCTTCAGAGTGAGGAAGAGAGAAGTGCCTCCTAACCCCTGGTTTTGTCCCCTTTGTTCACAGTCCTCATCCCTGCAAGTGCTCAAGGCCAGGTTGGATGGGACTTTGAGCAACTTGATTTAGTGGAAGGTGTCCCTGTCCGTGGCAGGGAGCTTAGGATTGGATGTCCTTCCAGCCCAAACAATCCTATGGTTCTGTGGTTCTTTTCAGATTTCAATGGCCCCAGCACAAAGCCACCTTTAGAGAGTTTCAGAAGGGAAGATCTGCACAACAGCCATAACTTAGGCTGTTATCAGTCTGCCTTTTTGCATCTCTTCACCTTTTCCTTTACTGTCAAGGCAGATGCAAATATAATTACAACTTTGAATAGAGATCTAGTGAGCTACTGATTGCTAGCTATGTTGTGTGGCCATGACAGATGCTTCACTTTCATGGGTGCAAGCATAAATTAAGTCCTCTCGAAAACCTGAAAAACCAAAAACAAAAACAAAAAAAAAAAATTAGTCCATGTAGCTATAGGTTACTCACATGTTTACATCCTTATGTGTGTGTATGAGACAGAAGAAAAATATTCTGTGCAAAAGCTGAAAAACAAGATGTGTAGATATGGAAGCTTAAAGTCAAATTTGTGTAAATCCTTCCTGTTGGTCCATCTTGGATGTCATATTTCACTGAACAGTTGGTGTGGTGTATTAAGTGTTGGTAGTTCATTGTAATTTATAGATGCCATTCCTATCCTTAATGTAAACTGCATCTTATCCACAGAGATGGAAAGTTGTCTTCCCAGGTTGAGGATAGGCTTTTTGTAACTTTTCTTGATGGTCCAGTGGTTTAGTAGAAAAAGAGATGATGGGACACAATGATACTGTCCACTAAAAACCAATACTGTCAAAATGACACATTAAGCTCCTAATTTTGCTGTTAACATATGAAGATATATTATTGGCATAGGGATTTTTCATGATCCTTATAATCCTTGTCTATTAAAGGGACAGCTTAGCATCTTCAAAGGAAGAAGTAGATTTCTGTAATGCTTAATTGTAAGGGCAAAAATAGATTGCTATACTCCTCAAGTTAACTAAATAAGCAAAGAATGCATTAAGAATAAGGAGAAAAAAGATGACCAAGAATTATCCCGTAAGACCAGATGAATAAGCACAAGTGTAAATCTCAGATAAATTTATGCTGAGAAAATACCGTCTCATTTGCAAACAGGCACTGCGTGCCTGGGTGGTTGTGGAATTACTGAGAAGAGATATGCTTGATCCCCAAATTTAAATAATGACTTGTAGTTGACAGCAGCTTTGATTGCTCCTTGGAGCTACCCAAGCGAAAGAGAAGCTGATGCAGTTGTCAGCCTGATCACTGACTCTCTGGACTCATCATGTTCTGACAAGTATATCAGGTACAGATGTTTGTAAAATTTTCATAATAGGAGAGTCAGACAGGTCTGTCTTACCCATCAGCTGCCTTACATTTAGAGAGGCCACCATCATCATTGCTTCTTACTTTCCTCCCATCTTTATTCAGGAGAGAAGCCTGATATATTCTCCATAAGCCCTATAAAGGTAGTAGCCTCAGAGCTCTGTTCTTTATTATTAATTGTTCTTCTCTTATTCATTATTTGTATTTGTATACAGATATGTTCATATCTTTCTTGTCTGGATTCCGCTGGTTTTCTACCCAAAGAGGAGCAAAGTGGAGCTGTTCTGCACCACTCATTCTCCCCAACTTGTCTAAAGAGCAGCAGCAGCCAAGATTCTCATATTGCTTCAAGGTGCATAACGATCACTCAGGAACCTTCAGCTTTTTATCTTCGCATGGATTTCTTTTTTCCTTTGCCGGCAGAGGTGGACACTCTTGCCCACATCTCTCCCAGCAGCATTCCCAAGCACTGGGTAAGAAGTGGCTCAAGCAGTAAGCCTGCTCTGCTGCAGTAGGTGGCTTTCAGCTGTAGATTGTCCTTCCCTGTGAACCAGAGATCTGTAGCCAGAGATGTAACCACTGGTGGCTAAGCAGAGAATCACAATCATTCAGGCTGGAGAAGACCTCTAAGATCATCAAGTCATCAGACAGAAAGCACAAATTTACATTGTGATGGAAAGGAGGGACTCTAGATATGGTAAGATTTGTGCCTGACCTCACTGTGAAAAGAGGAGTTTAGCAGATAGGACTGACTCCTAGGAGTTGTGCCCATGTGCCAGACATTAACACAGAAGTATTTTCTTTCCTTAATTTAAAGCCATTAGTTTAATTCAGACCAATTATGAAAACAGTTAATTAGGAACTTCAGTTACTTCAGTTTAGGGGCACCCAAAATCAAGCAATAATCTGATTTCAGAAGTAGTTTTTCAGTGTTCTAAAAACATTTTTAAGGTACCTTCAGTTGTGGCATCCCAGATTATTACATCTGAAAATTAAAAGTAGTTGTTGAAATACTGCTTTTACCCTTATGCTTAAGAGCACAATAACTCTAATTTTCCTGCTGGGCCTTAATGTCAATTACTTTCAATTCCTTCAAGTGCATATTGTTTGCTTGGTAAGCTGGCTCAGACAGAGACATTGCCAGCATTCCAGTGCACGGCTGCTATTCAGGGCTGCAGCCTTTTTTGGTTTCGAGCAACAGTTTAACCTAGATGTTTCTGTGGATCTTGTATGGGTGGGAAAAGAATGGAGCAGCTTAGCAGGTGCAAGCCCTGGTTATTGGTGATCACTCCTTTAAGCCTTTAGCGCTGATTTGAAAAGGTAAAAACATCAGCACCACATAAATTCTTAGTGCTGGGTTAAGAAACATTATGAGATTTGACAGAATGGATGCAGGTGACTGATCATTTATCCCTTTGCCAAATAGCCAGTGAGTTGATATGACAGAGCCAAACTCATAAGTCCAGTGTACTGTTCACCATAGTCTTTCTCAGAGATGTTTTTGGGACAGGAAATATCATTTTCACAGATCCAGCATCTACCCAACTTCTGCTCATATTAGTAAAATAGGTCTTCAGTATCAGGATGGCCGTGTGTGAAACTGTTCTCCTCAGTGCCAGTTTAAAAACTGATGGTGATTTAAATGCTGCTTTCAGATCAGGTATTGACCATTTGTATAAGCAACCAATACATGTTTCAGAAAAACATCACAGAATCATAGAATGTGCTGATTCCAAAGGGATCCATCAGGATCATTGAGTCCAGCTCCTGGCCCTGTGCAGTGTACCCCAAGAAACACTAAGTGCCTGTTTCTCAGTTTTTCCTGGAAAATACACAGATTTTGTGTTGTTTTTCTGAGTTGTGTCTGTAAATGAATCTTAAATTCAGTCATTTGGAGAGGATAAGAAGTATACGGTCATATTTTATTTTCATTTATTATGGTGCATATCCTTTGGAAAAATGTCATCACATGCTACATGCACAGATACAGGCACAGTGCAGTGAGGTACAGGATCCAAGCTCCTAAGCTAGGTTATTCTAGAAGGGGAAATTTTAGTTATTGATATCATGGGCACAGAGAGGAAGTCAGCTGCTAAGTGTTTCAACTTAGTTGTAAATTGTTTTATTATCCTGTTGTCTTTGTGATACTTCAACAGTCATCATTGCTGCAAATTGATAGTATTCCTGTATCCTGGGTTTACAACTGAAACAGAAGAAGTATTCCTGTATCCTGGGTTTACAACTGAAACAAAAGAAGCAAAAGAGAGTGTGTGTAGGAGCTGGTTAGAGGGAAGGAACTTGGGCTTGTTCTTCCTGAAATATTTACTGCCTTTCACAGATTTTTTTATGGTCTCCAGGAGAGATTTGAATGAGGTGTTAGGTTGCAAACTGAACTGAGAGGCTGTTCCTTATGTAGGGGAAGATGGTATAAAGGAATTAACTGTTTGACAGCTGGACTTTGACTTTTGATGGATATTTTTTACGGGAGAGTGCGAATCCCCCGCTCCTTTCTCAGCTGCTCCAAACACAGGGTGTAGTGTGCAGAGGGTCACTGCTCACTGTTCCATTCCTGTGCTGGGAGCAGAGGGATGAGGGCTGTGTGGGGCTCTTCTCCTCCTGCCTCCAGGCTCGCCAGGGAGCCAGGGCCTAGGGAGTCGTGCCAGGATGTGTTACTGTCATGGGTCCGTGGTGGGTGACTGCCCTGGGGACATGGCAGGGAAGTGTGTGGGTAAGTGGGATCTGGGAGTTTGTGTCTGAGCCGTGATGCATCCTGGAGCTGCTCTCCCTGGGGTGGAGGTCGTGTTCAAGTCCTTACTCAGGGCTTGGGTTACAGGCACTATCTGGCCTATGAAAAGCAATTATAACATAGCAAGTATTTGCCCCTAGCAACCGTTGTGGGCTTGCAGAGAGAACTCAGCAAATAAATCATTACTCTTCAACATCAGCTTGTACCCACCTCATAAACCCATTCCTGAGCTTGGCACTGGGAAAGAGAGAAAATAGCATTCAACCAAAGACTGGAGTTTTGTGTTTTGGTTTTATTTTTACTCTAAGAGTTCAGTTATTTTTACCTAACAAACAACGTTATTACCCCTATAACTCCCCGCGCATTGGCACAGGGGCTCTGCGGCGCCGGTGTCTGACAGCTTGCTAATAATGCAGCGTGGTGCGAGCACGTCCTGTGCCAACAGTGATTGCTGCAAGCAGGCGGCAGCGCGATGACAGCCCTGAGAAGCGGAGAGCGCAGTCTGAGAGGTGAGATCGGAGGGAATTTCCCAATTATTTCTGCTTCGTTAGGCTTCGGGTGACAGGAAGGTCGCACAGCAAGCGCACTCCTTCCCAGAAGGTGCAGGTCACCTCTTTCAGGCTTCTCAAAATGGTCCCTTTATAATTAGAGGATGTAGTTTAGTTTTATTATATTTTTTAAAAGATAATAAACTATTGATAGCTGAGGTTGCAGGCTGGATTTGGCTGTAATCACGACCACAGATGCTTGTGTTTTCACACAAGTAACTGTACTCATTAAGTCTTCCTGTATAAACAGCTAAAACTCACGGCTAAATTGCCAAAAAGAAATCAAGACTTCTGAATACCAGCATATTCTGTCCAGGGTGTCTACTAAATATATGGAATGGGTAAGAGGGGAGAGAGGACAGCTAAGAGGGATTAGGACAGCTTTTGTGGTGGTGGTGCTGGCACTGAAGGATGGTTTTAATCACGGACCATCCTGAATTGCAAAGGACTCATAAAGGATTGTCAAATCCAACTCCTGGCCCTGCACAGGATACCCCAGGAGTCACACCATGTGCCCAAGAGCATTATCCAAATGCTTCTTGAACTCTGTCAGGCTTGGGGCTGTGACCACTGCCCTGGGGAGCCTGTTGCAGTGCCCAGCCACCCTCTGGGTGAAGAACTTGTTCCTGATATCCAACCTAAACCCCCCCTGACACAGCTTCAGCCCATTCCCTCAGGTCCTGTCATTGGTCACCAGAGAGAAGAGATCAGTCCCTGCCTTTTGCTTCCCCTGTTGAGGAGGTTATAGACTGCCACAAGGCCTCCTCTCATTCTCCTCTTACTTAATTAGTGTCACTATTTCAGAATTAGGCTTCTGTGCTAAGCCAGGCATGCAAGCTAATCTGTAGGTACTGGAGAGAGAGGCAGTCCAGACTGCCCAGCAGGCCCTTCTGTGTGTTTTACAGCAGAAATCTGGATTGCAGGCTTAACCAGGACACCCAGATTTCTTTAGCCAAAACCAGACAACATGACTTCCATTCTCTGTGGTGTTTGGAATCATACCAACTCAAATATTGATGTTGTTCCTCTGACAGAATGGTGTTGCCATGATGTAGGTCTCATGAAATTACTGCTTGTGATTTTTTTCGACCTTAGATGTTTTAATGCAGAGCTGTCAAACAACTCCACTTAAGGTTGTATATTCTGGTGGTTTCATTCCTTTGGAAAGGACAGCGTGGAGCAAGAATGGAGACACGGTATCCTCTTGCAGACCCTTGTGCAATGCCAGTGCTTTGCTTTCTCCTTAAGGATAAGACAACAGAGAAAAAGTGAGCTGTTGGTGCTCAGAACCTGCTGTCACTGCGTCTGAGTATTGAGAAAAGCAAGAAAACAGATACATGTGCTTGCAGCCCTGAGCACATACTCATTCAAGGGCTAGTTGGGGTCTAACTTGGCTTCTTCATCCTTCCTGATTGGACCCGTTTCTCAGGGGATAACAGTACTACAGAAACCAAACATTATTAGTCAAAAAACTGCTTCTGCCGGGAGCATTTTCAGTTGGTGACAGGCCTCAAAGTTATATAGAATCATAGAACCGTAAAATACTCTGAGTTGGAATGCACCCACAAGAGTCACCAAAATCCAGCTCCTGGTCCTGCACAGGACACCCCCAAAAATCACACCCTGTGCCTGAGAGCATTATCCAGTATATCACTGTATAAAGCAAGGAGAGACTGAATGGTTTTGTTGTGGGGTTTTTTTTCCATTAAAAAATACAAGTTTGATTTTTGGGGGATCAGAAGTCAATATTTAAAATACTGCTTTGTTCTTTTTGAGAAGCAGTCTAAATGCCTTTACTACAGCTTCCACTCTGCTGGGATGGACAACCCACTGAGACAGCTTCCTCTGAGCAGTAGGCTTTGTCTCTTTGAGATTCTGTGAGAACTTGGATTACATCAAGGCATGAAGAGAGACTGTTAGACAGCACAGTGGGATCCTTAAATCCAAACTCCTAGTTTTAGAGAAAAAATATTGAAATTAAAAACACTGTAATGAAAAGGTGTAAGGCTTTGGTTGGGTTTTTTTTAACCAAAAAAAAAAAAAAAAAAAAAAAAAAAAAAAANAAAAAAACCACTTCACAACTGCTGGAAAGTGAGAAAAGTACTTCCTTTGATGCTCAATTTTGTCAAAACCAGTTGGGAAAGAGTCTGTCACTAGTGCTGAGCTGTGTAGCAAGGTATGAATTAGCTTGATGCCAGGTAGGGTCTGGAAAACAGCCTTATAAGATGAAAATTAAATTAAAATCACTGGAAGTAGGAACCTAAATTGTTCTTTAAATTATTCGTCCCCATCCCTGAGTTGCAGGAGTGTGTATGAAAAGTAACATTTTCTTTCTGTCCTTCAAAATGGGAGAAAAGCACTCTGGCTGTGGGCATGGAGTCCTAAATGAGAAGTCCTGCAGGTGCTACTGCTAGGAGCCACATGTACCCAAAGCCATAGATGCTTGTGTGTAGGAAACCGAGTTGAACGCGCACTGATGAGCTCTCTGGATCACATGCAGGCGCTAAATTCAGGTGTCTTAGTCTCAAGATGACTTTCATCTAATGTTTTATATTTAAGTAATTACTAATTTTTCAAACAGATCTGCTGCCTGTAAAAGAAATTTGTATTTGTGTTCCCCTCTTATTCCCCAAGAAAAGAACCTGAAACAACTCCTTCCAGACCTTTGAGTATTTCCAGAAACCTGTTCAATATATGTCGGTTCTGGTCAGCATTTTCCATATTTATGCCCTACGTATTTCCAACATGACATGCCCTTTGTTTATGCTGGTATTGCATGACCCACTCGGATATTTGGGAAGATAGATGATTGGAAATAGGGAGTCCGTGTGTCTAGTCGGTGTCTGTGCTGCTGCAGTATTTGTAGCTAGTGCTTCAGTCTTTCCTTGCTTGTGCATTTCTGTGTGTTTGACCTTGAGGAAATTAGTAAGCCCCTCTCTGCCTCTGTTTCCGATTGTGCTATGGAAACATTGCTCGGTGTCTGCATTGGCAGCCCATTTTTTCATTAAATCTCTTTTTATTTTCTTCTGTTTAAGGAATTTCTTGTTTCCTGTGAGATTGTGCTAGTATTATTCAGGGAAAAGAAATTAAGTGATGTTTATCCATTATCACTTTGATGGGTTCAGCAGCCTCTTGGCAAACCTGGTTTCAGGGAAAGAGCAATTTGGTTTTCTGTGGCTTGAGGCTTAGGCTGTGGAGAGTGCATATGGGAGATGGGGGTGATTTTCTAGGATTGTTTTTCCTCCCTTTGTCAAGTTGTGTACTGTTCAGGGCACACTTTCTCCCAGGATGAGTTGACAAATATTCTGTCTGAAGCAGTCTTGATGTATATCCAAACCTCTCTCCAAGTGAGGCCAAGCACTTTGGCAGCTCCTTTTTGCAGCGAGGTTCTCCAGAGCTGACAGCCCAGGCGCTGCTGAATGGGCCAGCACAGTGCTGGTGCTGATTAATGATGCAAACACAGCCCCGAGGAACGATGCCTGAGCAAACAGGGGTGATGTCAGCCCTAGCAACAGGTGGCAGAGCCCCTTTTCCTGTTCTCCACGGGCTGCTCCAGCACTTGGTGCTGGTGAATAAGGAACAATAAGGGTAGCACAGGGTTAACCACCACTTCTATCAGCTTTTTTGTGCTGCCTTCGCTCTTTCACAGCAAAATGTCACTGGGTGAATTGATTATTTTTTGTTTTTGTTTTGCTGTCCAGACGCAAGAGAAAAGTGGCCACAAGCAGCTTCTAGCTGTTGGGGCCACCTGGTAAAAGGGACACAATAAACATCCTTCCCGCAAATGTGGAAAAAGCAGTTAAAGGTGGAGCTATTTTATAGAGGCTTCTGATGCTGTTGCAAGTTGTTATGGGTCAGTTGCTATTTCTAATACTAACCTCAGCTGCTCAGGGTGGCTGGAAATCCCCATGTTAATTATCATCAGGGTAAGGTCTTGTCTGCAGACACAAGTTGTACTGCTTTAACTACACTGGTATCATTAGAGCGGTACAAATACCTCGAAGTGAATGCAGTTACAGCGGTATAAATGAGCTTGTTTATCTCATAATTTATGCTAGTATAAAGCACCTTTATACCCATATAATTGCACTCACTGAGGGTTATGCCAGTGTAAATGTTTTGGTACAAAAATCAATCCCTGGCATACTTGGAGGCTGTCTGGGGTCTGGTGGGCTGGAAGGGCTGTGCTGCAGCAGCTTCCTTACTGAATGCTCAGCTGTTTTTGTTTTTAATCTATCATTCTTGTCTTGACCTAGAAATAAAAATTTAATGGAAAGTTGAATTTATGGCAGCAGCAGAAATAGGGGTCGCAGGTGCTATCTTCCCTCCTTGAACTCCAATGGCTGGGGGATGAAGGAACCATCTGAGCCACAGCACGAGAGAGGTCCCTTCCTCCAGAGAGACAGGCAAAGGCCAGCCAGCAGACCCTCACAGAGAAATATCAGTGATGGGAAAGAGAGTGATGTAGCCTAAAATAAGAGGTGGAGAGCTGCTTCACAGCTTTCTGGGGCTGCTCTTTCTGGGGCTGATACCCCAAATCATGGGTAAGAGACAGTCCTATTTTGCCTCCTTCATCTGCCTCATGGGGATTTTTTCTTAGGACATAAAGGCTGTTACTCCCCCTGCCAAACTGTAGGGATCTGCACCATCTGTAAACTGCCTTTATAGTGACTGGAGAGAGAGATACCTCTAAACTACATTTTGTCTCTTCTTAGCTTGAATATCTAAAAAATCATGCTTATGAGGTGCCTGCTTCTCTGCTTTGAATGTACAAGGATGTTTGCCATCCAGGTAGGATGCAAGTACAGTGAGTCTTGCCTGTCCTGGTTAAGCAGGGTCCTGTTCTGTTCCAAGACTGGCCCAAAACCTTTGAGAGAGGTTTTGGTGGGGTGGCTGCAGAAATATTACTGATTCTTGGAAAAATCCATGTACTAAAAATGAGTTCACTCTCACTTCTTTTTCCTCCTTCCTTTAAATGACAAAGCAAAACTATTTTGGGGCGTTGGGTGTCTTAGTGAACTTTTAATTAACTGTTTGCTCATTTCACTTTTTAATGAACTCTTGTTGATTATTTTGGTACTTTACACTGTGACTACCTTGATTCATTTCTGCCTGCTCATGCAAGCATTTCTTCTGGAAGAGAAAAGGCCATTGTAGCTCTCTGTGCACTCCTGGTTTAGGACCACCTTCACCACTCTTTAGGTAGCCACCAGGATTGCCCAGGTCCTCAGCAGTTCACTCAGCTCTGCCTGTCACTGTTACCAGACATCATGGCCCGTTTGAAAACAGTGGGGTTTAGGTCCTAGGAGTAGATCTGTGGCTGTCCTGACTCTGATGTAGCTCCATCCCAGCTGCCATGCAGTCTCCAGTCCCTGTTCCCAACTCCTGCATGTCTCCATGATTCCCCACACAGTGGCTTTTAGCCCAGTGTGCCTCGGTAGATACAGGCTGTTAAGAAGCTACCTGATAGTGATTAAAGATTTTAAAACACCTTAAATGTTTTAAAAACCTAATCCATCCACCTTTTGCTTCTGGGTGTTTCAATTTCACCAACTACCACCTACAGTAGTTAAAACCTGATCCTCTTGGATCCTACAGGACCAGTTTCTAGATTTAGGGCTGTGCTATTGCTGTAAAAACAATACTGCAAGTAAAAAGAATAATTTGGGTGACTGAGGAGGCCTAATTGATTCATCAAGGGTTATACAGCACAAACACTTCAAAGCATCGTCCCAGGATCCTGCTGTGAAATGCCACTCTGCCTCCTGCCACAAGGAGCCCAAGGAGCAAATGCTCTGCATATTTTAAGGAGGTACTGAATCTTAGTCTTAAAACCCCCAAAACTCATAGTTTTTCCTTCCATACAGACTCCATGTCAAGTATTTTTGCATTATTTTTACCTACATTTACCCATTTTTTGTCTCAAGAAGGACTCTCAAAATTGCTCAGATTGTTAAAACATGAACCTGAGAGACTGAAGTGTCTTAAATGTGCTTCTGCTATGCACAGCACCAGTCTTCAACACGTAGTTTTACTTTTATAGCTAAGACTCCTTATCTGTAAAATGGGAGAAAACTTTTTAACCTGAGAAGGGGCTAACCTCATACCTTACACAAGCTTTTGGTGCTGAATTCATTGACAGTTATAGAGTACAATGTAATCTTTTTGTGCTAGCTCTTGTTAAAGAACATTATTTTAAGGTTCTTAGATTTGCCTGAAGTTTATTTTTTTTAAATTAAGTAAATGTTGAAAATTATCAAGTCACTGAGGAATGAACTTTTATTTCCAACGTGTTAAAACATACTGAAAACTATGGAAAACAGGTAACACTGTTGTTTTGAGTCCCATGAGGCAGTTTTATTCCCTTCAGTACTGAATAAAAAAATGTAACTGATCTGTAAATCAACCCTTTGATGCAGTGAAACTGCCAGAAACCAAAACTGATCTGGCTCAAATGATAGACACTTACTCTGGCTGACAAGTTATACATTTAATTGGAAACTACAGCTTTTGAAATGAATTGGCCAGGGTGAAATCATCACAGTCTCAGATGTAGACAATGACAGAAGCCAGTATGTTCAGTTCTCTTCACTGAGGCTTGTAACACAGAAAAAGCTGCTGATTTTAATAGATTGCGATTGAAGATATTTGCCCTTCACTGAATAATGAGCTTGCAATCACATTGTGCTGAAACAGGTTCTTTGTACAAATGAAACTTAAATCAGAAGGAAGTTAAATCTCATTTCTTACTCTTCGATCAAAACCTTCATGCTTGAGTGCCTTGTAGAGAGGAACATTAGGCTCACATTTCTGTAATCTTATTTGTTATTCAAGATTTGCTCCTGATAGCTTAAACTACTGGAAAAAAAATTAAAAAAAAAAGAAAAAAAACCAAACCCACACCCATACAGCCTTAAAAATGGAAAATCGATTCATTTTCACCACTTTGCAAAGCCTTTCATTATAAAGGGAGAGCAAAGCAAGTAGAAAAGAATTGCATGCATCCAAAGTCACCAAATCTTTTCACTTGTTCCCAGGGCTCGGACAACAATGCCACTATGAAAATAGCAATGAGGAGGAAGAGCATGCTGCGTAATGAGATGCAAATGAGCACACCAAGCATCCCACTCTGCCTTGGAGCCTTTGTATCCAGTAGTGCAATAACAACCAGCTTTTGAGTCGTGATAGGTTAGCACAGAATAGGTTTCACAATGGGTGTGTGTATTATCCTTATGATTCTCCTCCGCTTGTGGTCAGCAGGATAGTTAAACATGGCATCCATTTCAGTGAAAAGTTGCCTAGATTAAAACTAGCTGAAAAAAGAGTGTCAGAATTAATTGTAACAAACTCAGCGTTAGACCTTCTGAAGGGAGAAGGCCATTTAATTTTATTTACCTTGGTCTGGAACTTGGTTTTTCTTACACTCTCATATTCCACACAACAAGACATAGGTATCCAGGTGCTGTGGCGAAGATGACTCTTGTGCGAAGTTGCAGTCCTCACTGTGTCTGTTGGGTTCTTCTTGACTTACAAGGAGCTGACAGGTCTTGTTTTAAACAGGTCTTCTAAAACATTTAGGACTTAAGAGAACTTCGCATTGCAGTTTGGCTTAATTCTGCTTCTGTAACTCATTGCTGACTGTCTTTGTCTCATCCTGGATCTGTTTAAGACCATCATCTGTCCTTTTCTTAGCATGATAGTATAGGTGACGTGCTGGAACCTTGCTGCCCTCCTCCTGTTACCAAATGTTGGGGGTTGGATCTGT
>WBNO01011125.1:0-12563 GCA_013400575.1 Peucedramus taeniatus
TAAAAAAGCTGTATTAAGGATTTTAAAGGAACAGGAATAGAGGCTGATATGAATAATTATAATAGTCACTCCTATACCTTTGAAAATTCAGTTCTTACCAGCTGAGGATCTGCACATTTCCCTTTCTCTGAAGAGCGTGAGGATAAACTGGCAGCAAAATTGCAGTGTCTCTGGTAATCTTTGTGTGCCAAGAACATGCAGATATGGTAGATGTTCTTCTTCACTACGAATATACATTTACATTTATATCAGAGATAAGGTATAATATTTGGGTGGGGAAGTACAGCAACTGTACTGTTTATTTAAAGTCATACCAGGCTTGGAGTATACAAAATACCAAATTTTATAGTAGCATAAACAAATCCCAACAAGATTTTAAATAATTACATTTCATTCTTTGGAGGCAGAAAAAGCATCCTTCCTAAAAATTTGGAAGTCCAAGAAAGGATATTTTTTTTTTAACTTAACCCCTTAGAGAGCTCTCTGAACTGGATTTCTAATATAAAAATATTTTTTAAAGTAGTACACACAAATGATGTAATGGAGTTGCCGCACTGAGCAATTTAGACATAGAACCACCTTTTGTCTTGGAATAGTTGTACCTTCCCCCAAAATTAGTTGTTACTTTAATGCTATAGGTATGGTGAGTTAGGGAGGTTTCCCTAAAGGGATGTCACAGGCATAATTATGTTTCAGTGTGAAGTGGATGGAAGGCAGCTGTGGTAAATGGCAGTAAATTAGTGTTATTATTTCTATCAAATATTTTCACAGTAAAGCCTTCTTTAATATGCTTGGAGAAATGCAGGCAAGAGCTTCTCGATTTCTTTGTGGCACAGGGTTACCTCAAGGGGAAAGGAACACGTCCAGTTACTGTAACACCTGTTCAATTTTTTAAGCTCAGGAAGGGTTGGAAAGAAAAGTTGTCTAGAGTTTCAAGCAGTCATTTCAGCCTAGATTTCTATTCAAAATTACATATAAATTATGCCTATGCTGATGAGAAAAAAAAGAATCACCAATGTGAAATCATTACCTCTTGGTTAAATAATTATTCTGAAGTAGATTAATATGTTCCACACACTGGATTCTTTGCCTTTTTAAGGCTTGTGCTTTATTATTTGTTGAAGCTCCTGCACTATAGCAAAGTGACTATAGAGTTTCCTGACACTGTGATCTCTGCTTGCCAGAGTATAAGACCCTGCATACTTTTCCTGTGATATAAAGAGTGCAGCTATAAATACTCAAAAACCAACATTATGGTGAGGCTTGTAAGGTATTGCTATGATGTGAATTTAGGCCATTATAGAACTGGTTTGAAAATAACCAGTAGTATAATAGTAATATATAGTAGTATAATAATATTAATAATTAACTATTAATAATAATAGTCTGGTGAAATTTTTTGAAAACAATACAGCCACTTAAAAGCTGACATTTATTCTTTTTTTTTTCCTCACTTCACTGAATTGTAACATTAGACACCTACCCCCAAATCATTCATGTCTGGAATATCAAAGTCATACTCCCACTCCCATGTTAGGTAACCACTAGATTTTGTCAATCAAGGACCTCCAGAAGCAGAATCTTTCTTGGGAATGCTCAGGGGAGTCAAAGTGTGAAGT
This sequence comes from Peucedramus taeniatus, assembly GCA_013400575.1. Classification (NCBI taxonomy): domain Eukaryota; kingdom Metazoa; phylum Chordata; class Aves; order Passeriformes; family Fringillidae; genus Peucedramus; species Peucedramus taeniatus. The sequence continues at coordinate 1,620 of WBNO01011125.1, forward strand.
TTGGTGGTTTGGTTTTGTTTTAATGTAAAAGGCTGTATAATCTGGCCTGTAAGTATAGGAGGTTGTTGCTAAAACAGTGAAGTCTGGTGAGGCAATGTTGGGTAAGGTGCACCTTGGCACTGAAAATGCTGGGAAATGATTGACAGCAGGGATATTGCTTCTCTGTAATGAAAAGAGCACACATGCAAGGATTCATTTACAGATTAATTTGCCAAATATCTTCTGATTAAATATTTCCTCACCAAACCTTTTATCCATCTGTTTCTCTGGAAGTCAGAAACCAGTGAGCTGGTTTCTTGTCCGTATGCAAGTTTCTAGAAGGAAGAGAATGTACTGATCATTTAAAAGTGCTAAATCTGATCTGCTTCTCCAAGTCTCCTTACCTTGCATAGTTTAAAAGCACAGAAATCAAAGAATATTTTATATGTAAATCATGAATGAAAATAAATAAAGAGTAGTAAGAAATTAAATAGTCAATTGGAATGTCTGATTTCCTTTTTTTCATATAGAAGACAAAAGTACTTATGGCACTTTAACATAGAATAGACATAAAATGTGATGGAATTCCTTTGATTCTTTTTGCTGAAGCTGGGCAGTAATACAGGTTTCTTAGATTCCTATTTAGCTTCAGGAAGTGAAAATCTAACCACTCCAGGTGGAATCAATGCAATATCAAGAAAATAAATTGTTTCTGACATGCTAAGATTATATTTGGTATAGGATTGACAGTGAGTTTTGGCTTCAAGTAATATTTTATAACTTTTTTTTTATCCTCATCTTTGCTGGTACTTTAAATTTATAAAGGATGGTACTGATGTGACAAAAATGCAGAAAAATACCTATGATGTGATATTTATTAATACATTAAAATAAAATATAGACATCTGTGCACTTTAAAGTAATTTAATTAGACCCTTTTTGTTTTGTATGTAGATTATTTTCTAGTTTTAATTTGTGAGGGGGCAGAGATCATCAGAATTTTTTAATCAGCATCATGAGCCAGTATCAGTTCCTTTATCATTGGGATTATTTGAATTTTCCAGGTTACCTGTAAGTGCCTGTGTTGAAGTAATACACATTTGTCTGAGCCATGAGTAAGAGAACTGAATGTGATTTTTGTTGTGAACTTCCCAAAATAAACGGAATAAACTTGAAAAAACAGAGACACAAGTATTGACTGTAATGATACCCTATTGAAGTCAGGAAGGGTTGACTGTGCATTTTTTCAGAATGGAGACCAATTTTGTCTTTTTTATTCTCCAACATGGTTCTTATAATTGAGGTTTTGAGTTTCCTGTTTTCTTCTGAACACATTGAAATCATTTACCTCACTCCCTCAATACCATTTTTCCACCCAAGAGATAAATCACACCTGAAAAGAAAAAATGCGAAGAAAAGTGGAAGAGGGCACATGACTGTGCTGGCCATGGGGGTGTCCTCCTGTTGAGACCCTCTTTGCTCTTCCCTTCCTCTTTTAATAGAGAGGAGGTGCAGTCCTCAGCTCAGAGGCTGCCTGCTAACAAGCTGAGAGAGCATCATGAGATGTTTAGTCCTGCCTCACATAAGAATTCTGAATTTCCAAGGTAGTGCAGAGCTCTTAGGACTTTGTCATTTAAGCCCAGAACAAGTGTCTGTTCTGCCATCAGCCCCACAGCTGTTCTTTCCACTCAGGTGTTTTCAATCTCTTTAAAAATGACCCCTCACAGCCAATTAATTACCTGCTGGGAGGACACCATTCTTTGCACTCACACAGGGAGAAGTTGGGTTTGGAGTAGGAGCTGGGGAGTGGCTGCACACCAGAAAGAAAGAAAAGGTATTTTACAATGGGTATTACTGGTAAGGATATTAAAAAATTGATCAAAATGCTTGGGATAGGATGCTAAAGCATTTTTTCAAGTATTCATGTCTCACCAAAATAAGATATTTGTTTGTTTTATGAGTGTGCACTGCTATGAATAGAATTATTCTAAAATAACATTGCTTGGAAAGCTGATGTAATTATTTTACTTATTTTTCAGAATTTAGGTTGGAGGATTTCAGTTAGTTCTCCATTTGTTATCAAAACTTGAAACATTCTTTCCTGTATGTTCCCTTCTCCTTCAAATTTTGCAGAAGCAAAAATAGCTAAGATGAATCCTTGGAAATATTTAACTGTGTAGTTGTGCCCACCTTCCCTTAGAAAGAAAGCCTTCCTTTTTAAGAAGGAAACATGAAGCATCTAAAAGGTAAGTTCTTCCTTAATGCTCAGGCCCAAAATTTTAGATAAAGAAGCAGCTATGTTTGCTTTTCTGTTTAAATGACTATATATGGGTCCCTAAGTGTGCTATTATGGTTAGTATGTCATAAAATTCTTGAATTCTTGAGGCACAGTGGTGAACAGATGAAGAGCTCAGAAACAGTAAATTGATCTCATTTTATAGGCAGCTGAAAGTCTGAGTATTGAAACTATGTATTCAAGATTCAAGTCATAGTGTTTCTATGAAGATATATGGACCCTGAGATGTGATTAAAAATGTACCTTTTTTTTTTTTTTTTTTTACAGTATCAAATCTCTTGTGTTATCTGCCACAATAGTTTACATTTCTAGCCAAATTAAATGTGTGTAAGCTTTGAAGTTTCCTTGTTACTTCTCTTTCTTCATATCTTTTGTTTGCTGGCATGTGTGGGAATTTTTACTGTATGTTTTTGGCAGGCTTTTTGTGGAACACCAATAATCTTCATGGATGGACTTTCCTCCTAACTTGTCTCAAACGGACACAACTAGAAAGCAGTAAAGATTAAACAAATGGTTGTAAGAGCACACCTTGGAGTACCTCTAGCTCTACTATTCCTTTACATTCTGTTTACCCTGCATTTTTTATAGTGGTGTGCTAAGATGAGCATATAACTGTGAGAAGTGTGCAGGTGCTCATTTCTCTGGTCTCTGCCTGTAGGTGATGAAGCTGACTCATTAAGGACATATTAAGAAGCCCTGTGTCAGGCCAGTCTCTCTCTAGGAGTGGCAAATAGATGCTACCAGAGCTGGTGCACCTGGCCCCTATCTGCAAATAATTCCCCTTTGTGCTGCTGAATCAATTGGATTAAGAGGTACCTATTTATTCTTTTTTTTGGTCTTTGTAACAGTTTCTCCTCTTAGCTTTTGGGAAAGACTTCATTTGCTACCTTTTCTAAGCAGAACCAAAGGTAAATCTTGTTTGTTAAGGCAGAAATTTGATCCACTGTATGTTTTATGTGTTTAAGAAATTGCCTGCTGAACTACATCTTTCTGTGTGTAGCCTGGCAGGATTTCTATTATGGCTTTAGAGGACTGCAAATAGTAGTTCTACATGGAAAACATACTTTATTGCCAACATACACGTTTTCTGAATCACTTGAAAGTTTTATGTGAAACTGCATGTTTCACTTGTCAAGCTGCAGATATTTTCATATCTACTTGTGTTAATAAATTTAAATGAGGAATGATAGTCAAGCTGGTTGTGAACCACCCCTAAGCTGTCAAGCTAATCATTCTTGCCAGTGTTTAGCCATGAAAGTTTTCAGGGCCAAATTGATGGCCAGCTTTATATGCTCAACCCAGTTCAGTCATAAGCAGGAATTTGTTAGTTTTGTCTGAGTTTGAGTTCTTAATTAATTTTTAATATCTGTAACTGAATCAGTCAATGTTATCACTAACAAAAATCTGGAGCTGAAGGAGTCTGAATTCTCCATAATTAATGTTTATGCACACTCAGCTTATTCCATTTCTTACTTTTTGCTCCATGAACTTCTTTTATCTCTCTTATAGTTTATTTCTTTTGCATTCTGTTTCCTAATCACTTTAATATTCCCACACTTCTATTTTTCACTTTATTTTTATCCATATTTTGTTACTTATCCTCTTTTCTATCTTACTGCAGAACTGAGCATCTGTTGAAGAATTTAATTTCTTTGCCATTTTTTAACCCCTTGTTCTGGTTTCTCCTACTGTATCTTGGTGTGGATGCTCATGTACGTCAGAACCCTGCTAATGTGATAACGTGCTGACTTGCTGCAAAAGCTCAGGATCAGCTTTCCATAGTCCCAGTTGGTTTTAATGGAAGAGCAAGTTACAGCTGTGACATTACTTTTCTATGATTCCTGCTGGTATATGGATCCAGCACCATTAGTTGCCAGTGTAATTTACAAGAAAAGTGCCTTTTGTCAGAAAAATAGCACAACAGAAGTTTTTTAGAACAGCTCTGTTCTAATCTCATGTCTCTGATTACCCAGTAATTATTAGATCCAGCAGATAGCCTGGCCTTGTGGATATGTAATTTCTTCTGAGGTGAAGAGAGATCAGACTTTTCCCACATTAGGGATATCCATGAAATGATACTCATTGGAAAATTAATTCTCATATATTGTGAATACAGCCTTCTTTCCTTCTCCCTGCCTCTAGCAACAGTGGCTGTTTTTGGAAGGATTATGTCAGGCCAAGTATTAGGTTGTTACATTGCTTTGCATTTTGTCTGGTCTTTGAGTAGCTCTTAATTAATGAGGTTGCTTTTTTCTAGCACAAATAACTATTGATGGAAAAGCTGAAAGTCCATTTCACACAGTTCTCCAAATTGCAGTATGTCCCTGAAGACAAGCAACTTTTAAGAAATGTCATATGTTAAAACTAACCTGATAGCAGAACAAAGATTCTCTGGAATATAATTTCATGGAGTATCTTGATTTTTCATTTCTAACAGATGGAACTGCATCTGGTAATGTAATATAAGTAGTCCCATTCTAGAGAATGGGAAATTGAGATAGTGAGTGCAGGTCTGTCACTTGACAGAATATCCTGGGGAAGAGCTATGTGACTTGAATAAGTTTAAACAATTTATGATTAGAACTACCAAAACACCATCTTTCCCTTGAAGGCTGCCTGAATTAGTCTACTGCTCATCCTAGAGTTTTAAATTTTAGCAATTTTCAAGTTATGTTTATAAAGTTTATTTAAAAAATCTGCTCCCTTTAAGCTTCAGTGTTTTGGTTGATATCCTCTTGTTTCATCACAGCTGAGTTTAACCATATACAAGGACTGCCAGCCAGTTATTTAAATTTCTAGTCAAAGATCAAGTTTTCCTGTCATGTCAATGGTGACAGACACCATCTTTCCATATTCATTTTGAAATCATGTGACCCCAGTCTAATTTTCATGAGGAATATTTTCCTGCAACAAATGTCAGATAGACCTAATAACGTTTATTCTATATTTTCCTCTCAGCTTCATTTTGTCAAGCTAACTGCATAAGAGTTATTTCAGTTGTAATTAGACCAGTACAAATCATGTCCTGTCATTTCTATTCCCTCATGAATACTAGAGGAAGAGAACATTAGACAGACATGGAACAATGAGGGCTGGCTGCTCCCCGAGAGAGGATGAACCAGGAGATGAGGATGATTAAGCAGACAACAGCACCCAATTGAGGGGAGCAGAGGGCAAGCACAACCTGAGGATGGGCAGACAGGGCCACCGAGCCCAGGCCAGGCTGTTGGGCACGGTGGGCTGGATAAACAGGGCTCAGGATGAGGCAGGGGCTGGGCTGCACCACAGCTGGTGGTAGAGGCTCAGCTGAAGAGCAGCTCCCAGGGGAAGGGGCTTTGGCCCAGGCTGTGCAGGGAAGGGAGTGGGACAGCCTGGACAGGCTGCAGCTGCACTCCCTGCCTTGGCCCCCAGCCCAGGCAGACAAGCCTTCAGGACAGACCCTCTTAGGGCCCTTGCATGCGCTTTGCAGTCTTTAAACTTGTAAGAGCTGTTGAATGCTGATATATTTGCTTATTCTATTCTCTGGTAAGGTTTCTAAATCCATATTTAGAGTCTTGATTTTTTTTTTTTTGTCCCTTTAGACTACTGGAGGCTGAAAATCCTTGACAAAATCCTGTAGATTGTTATGTGTGTTTATGAGACTTGGACTTTTCTTCTCTGTTTTATCTCTTCCGAGTTCATTGCTATTATTTTCATGTTGCACTGGTACTTGAAGTATTGTTACCTGAGGGATGACCCATGCCAAATGACAAATGTAATTTATCTTTTGTTTATTCTGCACTATTTCATGTTATTGATGTTTAGTAGGGACATCTGTGGGAAATGTCACCAGCTGTGCAGAGTAACAAAGCCATGATGCAGGACTTGTTTTCTCCCTGGTGTTCTGTTCAGTTCCATGAGATGCCTTTCTTGTAACAAATCTGTCTTAAAAATGTTGTGATCACAGTTCTCCTTGCTTCAGGTCTGACAGAGAAAGTGTTTTTGTAAAACTTTCCAAACTGAATGTCTGAATTAATTCAGGGTGAAAGCAGCACATAAAGAAAGAAGGATTTACATTTTTTCACCCTGTACATTTTAGGCTTCTAATTATACTAGTTATTCTGGCATAAATAAGTGGGAGTAAGAAAAAAGGGTGCATGTGGGAAGGCTGTGAGCATCAGGGAAGGATTCTGAAGCTGGCATTTCAGCCATCTACCTGCTGGGTGCCTGGGTCGTTAATTTTGAAGCATTTAGTGCTAGTACCAGTTTAGAGTACTCTTTCCATCTATCAACCCTGCCCTTGCTGCTTCCCCTGTAACATGGTGTGTCAACACTTCTGTCAGAATCAGCTGGCTTAAGGGGATCAAGGACTGTGTGGAGAGCAGGAACACCTTGTGGTGATTTCTCTACTGTTTCCTCTTGTGAAACCATGTGTCTGGAATGTACCAAATTAACCATGGAAGCCCTTCTTGTGTGCTCTGCGTGGGAAGATCATATCAGAGACCTATCATAGATTCTTAATAATATTTCTGATGTGAGAAAAAACTGCTTCGGAGAAATGTGAAGAATCAATCAGAAATTCTTCTAACTTAGCTTTCTAAATCCTTTTGCTTTTACTTAGTCTGATGTTTTAAATGTGACTACTGTCACATTGCTTACAAAAGTAAATAGTGCAGCAATTAAAACATATTTCTATTCCCTGCTTGTTTTAGCCTTCTCCACAGCAGTTGGTGTGGCTACAGAACTTGTGTTAAAACAATTTTGAGTCTGCCACCTGTCATTCTTATTTTTTTTTTCCAACATTGTATGCATAATTTCTTTTTTTTTTTGATACAAACACTGTAAATCTTCTGGATTATATTTCTCCTTGTGTAAGAATGTATTTCTTATGCAAAGTAAGAAAAAAAAAATCATACCCTTCCCCAGAACAAAAAATTCTCCATATTTTACTCATATTTTACTTGTGGCATAAATTCTTCAGTTAAGAACCTGATTATTTAAGGCTACAAGTTTCTTTAAAAAAGGGTGTTTGGAAGCTTTCAGTAATTCAGTGCACAGCACGTGATATAATTGTCAGTCCTTTTATCTGCATAAACAATTTTATGACTACAAGGGTGAGACAAATGGGGATTTAGTCCTGCAGTTCCAAGTTCCTTTGCTATTGTTGGCTCCCTGCCAGAGCAGCATGGAGTAAACATGCAGGATTTCACTCCTTACTCCTGGCATTTGATGAAAGTGGCTCCAAACTGATTTTTGCAGCTAGCAAGCATTTGATGACCCACTGGAATTCCTAAATTTGTATGCAGTGGCTTATGGAATTCTTAATGGAGAAGCAGTATGGATTTACTTAGACTTACTTTGGAGAGGGTGATTACTGCCTGTTAATTTTACTCTGAACTTATCTAAACATTTTAAAAGGTCAAAATAAAGCAACGAAGTCTGTTACAGTAAAGCAAATCTATTTCGTGCTTCTACCACATGCATAAATCTTTTTCTTAGTGTATGACAAAAATAATTTGTCCTGCCGTAAAGATTAGCTAGCTTTTTATGCTTTTCAGCTTTTGTGAAGTATTTTTAGAGCCTAAGTATTATACAAAAACATTAGAGAAAATGAATCTAGGAATGAGTTGTGCAGCTGTGTCATGAGTTGATGCTGGTAAAGTTTTGAAGAAGTTTGCTCAACAATTGAGTCCTGATGCCAGGACTGTGAGCATGGGAAGGGCATATGAAATTTTCTGTGCCTAGTTGGAGCCCTAACTATATTTGAAAACAATGAACTGTTTCTCTGTTTCTCTGCATGGATGGTGCTTTAATTATAGCATTTCCAAAACATGTGAACTTCAAAAAATGCCTTAAAGTATCATTGGTGATCTATTAGATTGCTTTATCTGTATGGCACTGAAGGATAATTTTCATGCAGTTTTTCCAGAAAGTGTGTGCTCCTCTTTTCTAGTCATTGTTTACTGGAATTAACTGAAATTAATCTAGGTATTTCAGATGCTTTTCCTAGACCAGTGTTTTGGATGGTGACAGAGACAGATTGGAAAATGAGTAATTGTGTGTTTCGGAAAGCACCTTAACTGAAACAAGACTGTAAATGTTATAGTGGAGAATTTTTTGTTCTGGCTATATTTGTATGACCAAATCTAGCAGAATGTCCCTGCATGGCCTCCTGTCACACTGTTCTTAGAACAGCTAAATCCTACATCCCAGGTATTTTTAGTCCCTAAGGTTATATTAGTCCTGATTTCTTAATTAGATTTATTTCCAGAAGGTGAGTTGTTTCTGTACCACCAACTTCTAAGACACACAGTCCAAGCTATCATTGAGAAGTGGATTCTTCACTTCTCCCAGTATCAATGTGCCTTCTGCAAAATGGGCTTGCAGAAAGGTGATTAGTATGTTGTTTTGGATTTCATCTGAAGATCAAAGCTAATAGTGCAGGCAGTTAGAATGACTGTCAGGAAAAAAATTCTGCAGTCTTTACTCTTCTTCCCTTCCCTTAAATCAAGTAGCATCTTCTACTAGATTTGTACTAGATTTGTCACTCCTAAGTTCTGTCTTGGGGCAAAAATGACAAGTAAAATGGTAAAATACATCCACAAGTTAATCCTTGACAAACTCACTAATTACTAGATGATTTAGAAACTGCTGTCACCAAAAATAGTATTAATTTTTCCCCCTTTTATAGCACTGATAGTGTTAAAGCAATTGATAGTTTTCATGTCAGTAAAAATAATAATTTTAAAAATATCTCAGTTCTTGAATTGCCTGTGCATGAATTGGAAACTGGTTTTGTCTCTGTGTGTTCTTGATATCTAGGCAAGTCAGGCTAATAAGCAGACAGGACCTACCCTGGTTCTGTGTTAACTACCCAATCTTTTGTCCCTTTGTTATTCATCTTTGGGAGTGTATTTCTTCATGTAAACCCCACCTGCATTCATACAGGAGTACAGAGTCACAGTTTAAAAAAATCAGAAAATGCGAGCATCTATTCTATCTGCTCAACAATTGAAATTTTGTATTTTTGCTCTCTTGTAAGTTGAGATCACTTCCTAAGTTGGCATTGCCTCATTCATTGAACCTTGGGTAACCTTCCTTCTTAATTAACTTTGAGAAAGCATGTAAGTGTAAGCCTACAGATTAATTTTTATTTCTGTGTGTACTTTACTGTCTGCCAGAAGAAACATTTAATTTCCTGGTGACAGGAAGTCCTCTTTGAGCAAAGAATCACATTCTTTCTGCTGTTATTTGGAGGTCCAATGCTTAATTACTTTCTGAGATGTGAACAAACAAGGAATCTCTGTGCATTTGAACGAAATAAATGCACAGAGGAAATACTGTCAATCACCAGCTTATATTCTTCACACAAACACGATAATCTAGACTGAAAGGCAAGTAGTATTGCTAGAATTTGTAAAATACTGTCTTGAAGAGCCATAAATGTCTCTTACACTTCCAAAAGTGAGAAACCATCTTAGAAGCATTTGGGAGTTTAAGTGTATTAAAGCTCCCAAAGAGTTGCTGTTTGTCAGTAGATGTCTGATGTCTCTTGACTTCTGGCAAAGTGTAAAATTGGAGGCTGGCTCTGTGTCAACTTCTGCTGATGGAATCTGCCATAGCTTTCTATAGATAGTAGTCAGTAAAGCCTCTGTAATATAAGCTGTTGCCCAATAAAAAGTGGAATCCCTTCCTACCAGTGCCAACTATGACAATCTAGTGATATGAGCCAGCTCTAAGCTTTGCCTTTTGCTCTTAATAAAGGTTCATGTCTTACCCTTCATTTGTTTGGGGCTCCCAGATCTTGCCCCACAGCTTGTGCTCTGCTTATCTGCTTTGTTGGTGCCTTGGATGACATGTACAGGATTTATTAGGCCAACAACTTCTAAGAAACACAAGATTTTTAATAGTTTGAAGCAGAATGTTTTCAGTATGAGGTTGCAACTTAGCTATTGATGTGCCTTTCTTCTAGAGAGGAATCCTATTTCTCAGTCAAAAGTGATTTTTTTCCTTTTCCTAATTGTGCTTCTATGCAGAAGTTATATGAAGTAGCAATGATGAATTCAAGCAAAACATGAAACTAATTGTATCTTAGAACAACTGAAGTCCTACTTAGGCCAAATGCTAATAGAATGGGTATTACATTTTAAGCCACAACTCTTTTACAGAGGTCTTTTCCTTTGAAAAGATTTCCCTTTTTAATCTCTCTGTGCCTAAACATGGGTGACTAAAGACTACATTTTTATTCTTTGGCCTGAAATATAGAACTGTTTTTCACATATTGTTTTTCTGAAAAGCAGTACAAAACAAATTAAAGGAAACAGTGCCTCAGCTGGAGCAATCTCAAGAAACTGCACTAATGACTGAGGAACTGACATAGTGGGGTGGTCTTTGTGAATATCAGTGGGAGCTTCTCTTGAATGCCACAAAGGGGCTGCAGTGCCGTGGGGAATAGACATTAACAGCATGCAGAGGAAAAGACTGCTGTCTTGGTTTGAAAGACAGGTACCTGCTAGCAAAAAGCTGGAATCTCCCTTTGAATAGAGAATGTAAACCCCCTCCCTCAGATTATTATAATTTTGCAATTGGAGGCTCTCAGGCAAAGATTTGGGAGTGGGAATAACAGTCCTTTACTAGGAATATTAGACAAAGCAAAGAAAAATATAAATGTAATAGCACTAAGAGACAAG
>WBNO01011125.1:12631-35838 GCA_013400575.1 Peucedramus taeniatus
TCCTGGAGTAGTAGATGCAGTTCTGTGAAGTGGAAATAGTCCTGTAGGAAAGTCCAGTGGTGACGAGATGAGTCCAGTCTTCCTCTGGAGAAAAATCCAGTGGAAAGAAAAACAAGCAGGGTCTTCTGGTACTCCGACTCCTTTTGGAGCGGTGCCCTCCGACCGAACTGTCCTACTCCGTGCTATTCCCCAGGAAAAACCTGCTGCCTCCTTTTGTTTCAGTCAGTACCCATAAGTACCCAGCAATGAGTTACCTAGCAAAACCACCAGGAAAAAATTCCACACACACATAAGAAACAGATCCAACCCTCAACAACTGGTGATGGCAGAAGGTCCATGGAAACATTCAAATGATGTACTGGTAATTAATGAGACCTTGATAATAAGTTCCTTTTTATTAGTGTCAGGAGTTTGTCTTAAGCTGTTTGGCATCGATAGATAATATCTACTTTGGCACTTTTTTGGCACACAAAAAACAAAGCAGAAAATTGTAGGTTCAATATTAGCAAACTGCTGCTTTATTCATGCTTTGTCATTGAGCATCTGCTTCGTAACTGCCCACTGTGAATGGGCAGAATTTGATTTTAAATTCAGAAAACAAAAAAAAGTTCCCCATCTAGCTTTTGGCTGCCCCTGTTGGGAGTAGACAGCCCAAGTACTCATGGCCACGACACACTGCCCTCTCTGATTCAAGACAATGTTTTTGTTGCTCATGTGGATCCAAGTGAATTATTGAAATACTAAATATGAATTATTTATTCATGATGGGTTAATAAGAAGTTGATGTTAAGAGACTAATTGATTTGAAAGAAATGCTAAATTTTAAAGGTCAGACTTCAAGGGTAGAATTGATGCAATTATATAAATGTTAAATATTGATCAAAAAAGTGAATGCTGTGGAACTTATATCCTGTGATATATATATAAATCACACGCACACACACATATATATATATATGTGAAATACAAAGTAAATCCTGTGTCTTATGAAAAAGGATATTGCCTAAATTTCTTAGTATAGAGGCAAGTTACATGTTGTCTAGGAGAGAATTCCTGTGCAAAGCTATAACATGAGTTCCTGAAATCCACTTGAATAGTATAAAGCAAAATGCACATGATTTCAGTAGATTTTAAATAGCTATTTTAAGCATTTCTTCATTTGAACATGTTTGTATTAGCGATTCCTTTGGATGCATTCAAAAAGAAGTATTGCTCACCCTTGCACTTCTGAATACAGTGTGACTTTAAATGCTGCATTGAATCAGTGGAGGAACACACATTCTTTGTTTCAACAATGCATAGTGAAAGAAATCAAAGCTTTTTATGTGGTGGTTGTTTTTTTTTTTTGTGTGTGGTTTGTTTGTTTGTTTGTTTTTGTGGTGGGGTTTGGTTTGGTTTATGGGTTTTTTTTTGAAAGGGAACAATGAAGGGGATTTATCTGTGTGCATGTCCAGTCTTGAATGGCCAATGAAAAACGTTCTCAGTCATGGAAGCAGCTGGTAATTGATAATAATTGTGTTGCAAATTTCTGGTTTTGATGTACGGAATTATTTTTCTACAGTTCACCATAATCAAAGAAATATTTCTGGAGTGAGGAGTTGAGGCTGATTGCAGTTTGAAATATATAAAATTCATTGTTAATCCTTTGCTATTTCAATAAATTATAAAAACTGAAGGATGCCCAACTTCCAGGTGTGCCAAGATGAAGATAGATTAGTCTGAAGTGGCTTTACTGAAAAGAGAAATCAAATCAGTACCATCTCATTTTGATCTCCTATCATGTAATGCATTCTGGTCACATTTACAGTGTTTCACTGAAAAATCAACTTATATATCTGCTGTTCAGAAGTAGGCAATAAAATTTTAGAGATATTGTAGAAGTTATGCATATCATAATGATCTAGAAATTCCATTATTACACAGGAGAGTCTGAATGCCTGTTTCTAGGTTCAACTAAAAATTGGGGTTTCTATCATAGGTCTCCTTCAGCTAGTAAAAAGAATATAATGAGAAAATGGGGGGATGATGAGTTAGGTGGAAAAGTTAAATGCCTTGTGTAGGAAAAGGTGTCTCTGTAATACAAAGCATTCTCAGATACCACAGGAGTAATTTTGTTTTACATTTCTGCAAAAAAAGTTTTTTTTTTTCTTACTGGAGAATTGTTATTAGAGAAATAAGAGTCAAGAAGTTGTTCCTGGGATCTGAAGCCTGAGCTGCTTAAGGTGGTAGTTCAGTGGTTCACAAAGTTCAAGGCAAATAGAATCATGTCCTACTTGAGATAAAAGCCTCAGTGTAATGTAGATATATTTTAATTTACATTCTGAAGGGATTGGCTAAACCAGTTCTGGACCTGACCATAACCTATCAAATATATGGTACAAAATAGGCTCAAAAATGCCATATAGCTGAACACCCAAGCAATAGATTCTTTTTTGACTATCTGAATTTTTCAGGTCCAAGTATTTAGGTCGGATGTCCCCTGAGAAACAGGTTTTCACTGATATTTCCTGCTTTTAGAATTACTGGAAGTTTGAGCCTTTCTCATCACAGTTCTCACTCAAAAAATTCCAAACTAGAGAGGTATGAGGCTGCAGAAAAATAAAAGTAATAATTAGGCTTTTTATGCCTTTGCTTAATAAAGGCACAGATGACTAGAGCTAAGGAATACCTGTTGTAGCTCATAATAGCTATAATAGTTATAAAATAACTATTAAAACTCATAAAAAACCTCTTAAGGATGAGAAGAATGGTGTAGTAGAGTGACAAGATGGCAGAATAAGTACATGGTCAGCACCTCATGATCAAGGCTCAAATGTGTAAGGAGCATGTTGGAGGAGAGCAGAAGGTGGAAGACAACCTTTTGAAAGAAAGATTTGCCTTTGCTAGTTTAGCAGCACAATGTCAGAGCAGTTATGCTTGATTCTAGTCCTCCCAAAAATTCAGTTTACTCAGGATGTCAGTTTGCCGCTTTAAAAATAGGGATGGTATATCCTGACCTTGCTGGGCTGCTGTGAGAATAAACTGTAAGGAATTTCAGAAAGCCACTCTGATGCTATAGTGGTGGCTGAATTTGTTAGATATAAAAAGCAGCACTGTTCTTGACTGAGTTTAAAAATCATAGATAATGGGATTCACACAGGCAGCTTCCATAGGAAAACCATGAACATTTGGTTGTTTTTTATTGAATCTAATTAGGAAAAATGATGCAAAAGCATAAAGGACCTAACAAAACCTCCTGATGATTACTATTTGTATGATCAATATTCTGTAAAATTTGGCAGTGTCTGACGTTTGAATGAGGATGATTGCAGGGTGAAAAACTGAGGGAAATTAGAGATATTTCTTTCAAGCCAGTTCCCCTGCCCTAATTACATTTACAAAGTTAATCTTCTGTTTAACCTGGATGGATTCTAGACTAACATTTGTTGAATTACAGGTAGGACTTAGATCAGAAAAAGTAAAATATCATCATATGGCTATCAGCTATCCATTAACTTTATTAAGATGTATTTCCTCATAAGATTTTGTATTCACTGTGGGACAAGACCTGTACTCAGTTCTCTTTTGGCATTACTAATATATTTTTGGCTTTTTATTATGAACTTCAGCCTGATAACAAAACTAGACTATTTAAAAAAAATTACACGAGAGAAAGCCATACAAATGCTTATAGGATTGCCTTATGATTTCAAAGTAAGATCCATTTTTAGATAAAATTACTCATTGCAATATTTGCCTGTGATGGACACTGCACCTTTTACAAGCTGTAGTTCATGTTATTTGCTCAGACTGGAAGCATTGGGCATCACAAACACAAGAGATTATTTTGCAGTAACTTATGTTTGGCTTAATCTAATTATTCTTAAGATGGTATTTGGACTTGTCTTACAGATTTCCTGCTTAGACTTGGCTAATAATTGTTCTTGTTTCTCTTATGAGTATGGAACAAGTTCTTCCCCTCAAAGAATGTAAGTAACAATCATAATACCTATTTCAGAATATTTTTTTCACACTGATATCAGTGACAAAGCCCACCAAAATTTTTACTTATGTGTCAAAATATATAGTTATATTAAAATAGCTGGTGGTTCCTTAATGCTTACCTGAACCATTGTATATTTGGGCTGAAATTCTAGGGACAATTAGTGAATTCCTACTGGTTTCCCAATTTGAGTATTTTTGTGAGGCATTCTGGTTTGTTTGGGAGATTTTTTTAAACAAGAAAAGTCTGGTGTGTATTTAGAGATATAGGGAACATGGAGGAAATTAACTGCATAGAGAGATTGTTTTGTGATTTTCATTATTTTAAGAAATTTGTTGATTCTCATTGTGGATTTGATGTCTGTCACTTTAGTAAAAAAGCTGAGATTGTTTTTCTTGGCATTTCTCCCATATGAGACCTGATTTTTCATGCATTTCCGAGCAAAGCTGTCTGGAGCAATTTAGTGCAATGCACATGTAATTGTCATGAGCAGAACTTTCCTCATGACCAAAAGGCTGCCTGCTCTAATAAAATTGGAACAAGGTGTTGGGCATCATAGGAACACCTGCAAATTGAAAACCCATCATAAAAAATTAGTCCTATATCAAAGAAACCAAATCTAGGAGGACAGGATGAAGAGTTGAGGAAAACTAAATGTTAACAGATGTGACACTAATTGTTCTGATACATAACAGATTTGTGATAATGACATATTGTTATTTTTTACATTTAGAAATGGGTTCAAATTTAAAGAAAACCAGATGAAAGATGTGGGAGGAAAAAATTATTTTTTGGGTTTGGTTTTTTCCCCCACATTTCTGAAGACATGACCATCAACAAAGTCACTAAGGAGACTAAGTTTTCAACTTGCACAACATACAGCTGGCTTTTTCAAACATCTTCCCTCAAAATAATGTCTTTCTTATTTTACTTATTATTCTGTGTTTTCAAAGAGCCCCATCAGTGTGTGATGGACAGCAGACAGATGAAAATTCCACGATTTTTATTGCAGCCAAGAGTCGATCTCTGCTGTGTTTTAAATGCAGTACTGCACTCAAGCCCAGTGCAGTTCAGGAATGCTCTTAGGAGCAGTGTGCTTTTCTGTCACAGCTCTGCAGCTTGGTTCTAGCAGGCTGCATTACCGCATGTAAGCCTTGCTTCTGCCATGGAAAGAGAGAAGAAAATCAAACTTTCCAAGCTGCTCTATCAGAAAGAAGCTTTTCTGTTTATGTAATAGAGAGTTGATTTCCTTCAAAAGCTTCCTGGTGCTTAGAGTTGCCCCGCCTGTGCCCTTTCCTTCCCCAAGTCAATGTCAAATGTCCCAAAAGAGGCTGGAAGTTAAAAATATTTGCTTATGCCATAATATCTGGGGGGTTAATTACTGCATTTAATAAGGGATTGGAACACTCTGAAGTGGTTTAAGTGTTTGAGAAATTTAGCCATTGTTCTCTCTGTATTACAATAAGAAATAAGGACAAATTCCTGGTACTACAGTTCTGGGTTTCCGATGGCACCAGAAAAATGAATAGATCCAAAAGAGGAAAAAAACGCGGAATGCACTGAAAGCTAGTGATGTTCTTAACTGTGAACTCTCAAAGTGCTACTTGGCATCAAGCAAAATGAAAAGACAAAAGAATAAGAAGATGCAAAAACTTTAAATATTTTATTTTTTCTTCATGGTGTTTTCACTTTCAAAAAACTAGATATTCTAGGTTTTTAGAATTTTGTTTTAGTTTTCTATGACTCTGTTTTCTAGAAAATATTTTATTTTAAAGAATATTTGATGTAGCAATTTTCAATGAATGGTTCATAATGCTGACTGAATAGTAACATTCCATAACACACATTCCATACTTCCCAGCAACGTTGCTGGAGCAAATAAGTCACCTTCATGGGACAATTTGAGGAGGAATTGAAGGTAATGAAGAGGGTTGCACTTTGATTACTTATAGTTCTTGTAGCAGGCATGATGAGACAGAAGTTGGAAACAGCTGAAATAAGGAGTGATTTTAGTCCATAGGTTACAGGAAAATATAATGGAATTAAGCTTGAAAAATTTGCAATGTAGCAAATAAAGTTAGTATGTAGGGAACTGTTATATATTTTCTTTATCAAATCTCTGTATCTGAAATATTAAAGTAGAATGGCATGAACAGTATCAGTTGCAATTGTTTAGCTAATTATCAAAGAAAAACATTTCTCTGTGCAAAATTTTAATGACCATGGTTATAATGGTAATAGGATTCACAGCTAAAATGTCTTACAATAGAATTCTAAAGCAGTTTTTTTCCTTCCCTGTCTCTTACCACAGCAGTTAATATTGCTCTTGTAATTCAGGTACATCAGGGCACCAACAGAGGTAAGCAATTGGCAGCCTCATTCTGTGCCTGCAAGCAGAATGGTTTCTCTTGCATCTGGCCAGGAAAAAAAGGGTTGTTATCATTTCAGTGGGTTGTATCAGGGCTGTTATCACAACAGTCAGAATTTAATAAAAATAGAGCCTTTTCAACATGTCCTTTCAGCAGAGAGGATCAATTAGTCATTTTCACAGTTAAATGCCTGATAGAAGGTCTATTCATGCAGCTTTTTTTATGCCCTCTTGTTATTCCTCTTGGAGTCTGGGCTGTATCAGCAACTGGGAAACCATTTTACCAAGGTGGCCCAGTTTCTATTTGCTGAAAAGCACCAGGCAGAGTCTTGTTGTAACTCCTGCTGGGTTCCAGCTCCTGGGTGTAGTGTGTTACCAGGAAAGTCATGTCACAGAAAGTGAATTGATTTATGGAAAAGATCCCATATGCTGCTTGCAAGACTTGACAGCTACTCTCTTACAGTGTTTTAGGAGATGAGGCTTAGTAATGTTGAAAAGGAGGAACAGACAGCTTTGAATGGTTTGCACATTTGCAGAACCACAGACTTGACATGTAATGTATAAAGAAATGATGTTCTGTCTTATTGATCAGCTGTAAATATTTAGCTAGGCTGATTTTTCCATAATCCTGACATCCTACAAACACTGCATTTGGGGTTCTTTATTAAGAACAATGGGACTTGGATTTTGTTTTCTTTCTCAATCTCATCAAGTGTGTTATTACCAGAAATAACATATTTTTATAATGAAAAGTAAAAGAGAGGAGAAAGCTGGTTCCTTTTTTGCTCTTTCACTTGAGAGGCTTCTTCACTGGAGAAACCCAAAGCATTTGGGAAAATGGAATATGATTGCCAGAAGTGCACCTGCTGGTTTACAGTACAGAACTTGCTTTGTGGCATGGTTTCTTTGGGGGTGGGAAAAGAGGTATTTCAGCTTTATTTTAGTCAGTTTGCACCGCTCAAACCTATACCAATAGCTTTAACTCTATTGGAAAAAAGTTTCAAGGACATTGAGCATTTTTTGAATATGAAATATGTTCTGTATTATCACTTTTCTTTTGTATGGATAATTAATTTTGCATGATATAGTGGAGTCTGCTTTTTTCCCTATTACTGTGCCAAGTTGAAAGAGTCCAAGTTGAAAGAGTACAAATAAAACTGGAACTTGGATGGTCAGATATATTTTAAAATAAATTCTTCAAGAATATTTGTTGTTTTAGAAGACAAAACATATAATAATATATTATATGTTAATATAATTATTATTAACACAGATAATGTGCAGAGAGGAACATAATCTTGTAGATGGAAATCAAATATTCCATTTGGAACTGTAATTTGCTGAAATTCCTGAGAGTCAAATATACTGTTTAAATGTCACTCACTTCAGGGGAGAAAAAAAAAAAGATACAGAACATTTTATTACAATCCTGTGTAATATTAATTCTGTATGCTTTCAAATTTGTCAAGATTCATACAATAGTTTGAATAGAATTGAAGCAAGGCTTTTCTGTTCAAAGTCTAAGATTAGCATATACCTTCAGTGTCCTCAGTGAGTTTTAAAGCCACTATAAATGTCTTTTGAAGTAAAAAGGATTTGAATTATTTTAAGCAACAAACAAACTTTGAGAAAAATATTCCTTGTGCATAATAACATCAGATTGATTTATGTTTTTCCTTCATGGTTATCTTTCAAGGGGAAAATAGTCTGAGGGCAGAATTATCATCTATTTATCCAAGAAAATATATCAAAACTTTGTGAAAAAAATCCGTTAACACCCTTGTAAGTGGAAACTTGTTTTCCGGCCTCCTGCCTGGATCTCTCCCAAATAGGGCAGAGTGTGTCTGCAGATGGGAAAGGTAACTAACATTTCTGAAACACTGGATACTCCAATGAAAAACACTTTGCCTTGCTAAGGTTCCTACAGGACTGTGTCCTTTTTTGTCCCTTGCCACCCTTAGTCATTATCCCAAGGGAACATTTCCTTTTCTCTGCAAGTAGTAGATTTAATGCTTTGGATAGATTTCTGTATTCCTGACCAGACCTTTAAAAGCAGGGTTTGTTAGAAGCTTTCCAGCTCATTAAACAAATTGAATTAACTTATTTAGTCCTCAGGCTTGAAGATGGCAAAATTCAATTTTGCAGAGGTGGCAGCCTGGTCAGTCTTCAGCCTCCCCTTCTCTGTGCTCCACTTCTCCTTCCTTATGCCCAGCCCTTTTGGAGGGATGCCTGACAGCTGCATGGTCTTTTTTTCCCCTGAGCTTCTCACACAGCCTCTGCTTTTATGGTGATTTTTCCTGTCCTGTCTGAGACCTTATGCAAATGTCTTTGCTGACTGTTAAAACTGATACTATGGATCGGCCCTGTTTAGAACAAAAATTCTCCTTACAGAAAACAATTATTTGAGCCACAATGTGTGCTGGGAAAATATTTCTCAGGAGGTGAAGATGAAAACCCAGCTTCCATGTAAATCTGTCTGATCCCATGTGCTAATTAAATGCTTCTGTTGAGAAGAAACTTATGGTATTGTTTGATACCATGTTTGGTATCATGAATTAATTACTCAAATGCAGCAAGCAAAAGGGATTACTTTTCATTGCTGTATGTCTGCATTCATGTTCATTTCAAAGACGTGTTTCAATTAAGAGTTTAAAGTAAAGGTATATAATTGTGGCCTAGACAAAGTCTGACCCAGCCAAAAGCATTCTGTAGCTTGTCACAAGATGGTGACATCATTCACAACATACAAATACATCCCTGCCAAAAATTTTTAAAACACAACAGCTGCAAGTTTTCCATTAGATGAGAAAATGATTGAAAAAGTATCTTAAGGAAATTTATAGCTATGGGAACGTCTATCATGAGTGCTTTGGTAAATCTTTAAAATAGGCCTTGAAGCAAACTATTTTGTTAAAATTTATTAAGAGGTAGAAAAATAAGATGGTTTTAGCTACACTACTTTACAAATATATTTTTATTTAAATTGAGTGCAAATGGAGGTTGTGTGCTGGTGGAAATTCAAATGCTATTACAAGGCTGGGGACTGTAAAATCCTTCTGGAGAATAGTAATTAAGATATTCAAAACTTGGTAAGAAAGAATATTACAATTCTGTTGTGATGGATAACCATTTTTTTTGGATTTTTAAAGTGCTAATTCCCCCAGCCATTTAAAGTTCTTGTGGGGTCAGCACTTAGGTAAGGCAAATGTAGATAAATGGATGTTGGGGAAACTTCATATGTGAAATCAAGATGTCATCAAAGCTCTGAACAAATACATATATTCATATTTGCCTCAGGCCATGGTTTTGATTTAAAGGAGCCTTGACATATTTCATGGCTGACAGCATAGTCAAACCCCAAAAAACTTCTGTGTAAAGCCCATGGGTGCCTTCAACAGTGTTGAGGAAAGGCCAGTGAGAATGAACACAGATGGGATAATTCCTGCTCTCTCTGTGTCTTGGACAGGAGTTTGGTAGCAGGGACACTGCAGGGAGACCTCTCTGCATGTGGGTCAGGGACTGGCTGTGCCAGACACTCCTGGCTCTGCAGTGGTCACCCTGTGCACCAGAACTGGGCCAGGCAGGAGTCCTGGTGCTTCTGGAATATCTGGTAAAAAAGGGCAGTATCCCCTTGGCAAAAGAAACATGAGATGCAGTAGAGAATGCCAGGGCAGGAGGGACTCCTGAAGGGCAAAGGAGAAAAAAGAAGCACACCTGGGGCAGGAGGAGTAGAGAACAAGAGATGGCAAGGAAAGGAGGAGAAACAGGAGAGATGCAAGGTCTAGAGGGGGTGTTTGAGCAGGGATAGGAATTAAAACCTTTCTGAACAAGACTTCAGAGAAAGCATAGGAAAAGGTGCCACACCCTAAGTGACAGTGGCCAGTGGAGGAACTCACACCAAAGAAGTGGATTAAGAACTGAGGAGCAGCAAAGCAAAAGGAACTGTTGTTAATTCACAATCAATTAAATTGTTGGGCATTCCCCAACGTTTTATTTTTTTTTTCCGTGTCAGAATGCCCTCCCTCCTTCCTCAGCATTCAGAACTGTTGTTTTGGCATCTTAGAAACTACAGCTCGGTCCTATCTCTGTTTCTGGGTTGCATATCATAAATTTGTAGAAGATTTCTCTGAACCTTAATTATATTTATACCCTTCTAGTCTTCCCTTTCCCCCCTAAATTTTCCCAGCCTTTTTAGGTCTGTCTTTATAAGGCAATTATTGCATCCACTCGGTATTTTCAGCTGCCTTTCATGGGCCTCTTCTAAGGTGATTACATCCTTTTCTTAGTTCTTCTTCTCCAAGATGACCAGACATTCACTCAGGATGTGGATATAGCAAGACTTTTGCAGTCACAAAATGAAGAATTTGTTTTTCATACCCTTCCTGAATGACATCTGATGATCTGTTAGCTTTTTTGGCTGTCACTGTCTGAGTCACTGATTTCAGAGAAAAGCCAGTGATGATTCCAGTGTCCTTTTTCTTAAGCTGTAACTGCCAGTCCCAATTTCAGTGTCATCATGGCATGGTTTAGATTGTCTCTGCCTCCACCCCATCCATGTTTCCCACTCCCCTCCCTGCAGTGTCTTCTATTCCACTTACAAGGAAGTTTTTGGGCTTTTTTTTCCCTGTCCACAGAGTTCGGTCACTTGAGCTGCTTGGCAAGGCATGGCATTTGACTGCATGAAAGAGAATGATGATATACACAGCCTGGGAAACTCTCCCTTCTCCAGGTCATTGATCAATAAGAGAAAAATGCCTTCTCCTGCCCACTCAGTTGTGTATACTCCTGACCCTTTTCTCTCCTGAGGATTGTCCTTTAGTCTATGTGTTTTCTGCTTTAGAGAAAGACTATAGAAGACAACTCCAGGCCTGTGACTGCTTCATTTCTTTAACAACTTAACAACATAAAGCAAGATGTGTGCAAATTGCAGATTTATGTTCATGTATCCACTTGTAGAGCCACAATTTAATTATTTATGCACTTGCTGTTTAGACAGTACAGCTAAGATTTGTTTGTAATATTTGTCAAAAGAGGGAGCACATGGGCATGAATTAAGAAGCAGAACTCCCAGAGAGGTAATACTTGAAGTGTTTAATGTATGCATTCCTGGAAGTATTTCTGATAACGTGGGATAAGGAGGATATATTTAGAGGGTTTTCCCCCCCTTTCCATTAGAATTAATTCATTAAGAGATGACAGTTGTAGCATGGTACAGCAAATAAAATTTCCTGTCACATTTGGAACAAGCCTCAGTCACATAAACTGTTTGCAGTGAGGTACCCTAATGAATAAAGGGAGAGAACATTTAATGGAAGTACCTTTCGTAAAACCCTTTTCATTTAGTAACTTTTGTTGAATCACATTAAACTGTGTTTTATAATTAGTCATATCACATGGGTATTTTATATAATATGAGAGGTATCCAGGTATGGTCAGAGATGAAAAGTTAGCCTATCAAAGCTAAAAGAAATTTGGCCATTGAGTGGAACAGTCATCCTGATTGTCAGTGTGTGCTGAGACCACTGTCATACCCTGCCAGACCCAGAGAGCTGGCAGCCAAGCCTTGGAGGCTGCTCTGAGGAGAGGGATGCCTTTTCCCTTGTCCTCTTGCTATTTCAGGTGAAGTACTATTCTAGGATCACACTCAATTATTTATTGTCTGCTCCCTTCTATTTGCTAGCATTTCGCTGTAGGCATGTAATAACAAATTATCTGTTTCCTGATTTATCAACTTGTTGTTTTAGAATAAAATTCTTAAAAATGTGAAGCTATTAGAAAAAAACAATATTGGACAAATGTGAAACCCCCTTAAATAGAAATCCCAGTGGTAAGCAGACTTAAACTCCTTAGGCATTTGCTTTTGTATTTACATCTGGACACACAGTGTTGGGTCGCAAGACTAAAGGATTGTTGCAATAAAATTGAACCTGTACTTTCCCATGGGTACAAGCAAAACAGATACGAGAATTATTTTATTTATGAGTTGTGTCAAGAGGGATTAATCTTTAGAAGGATTCATGTGGTGTGTAGACACTGCTAGACACAATAGCTACTGAATTTTCTCATTTTCTACTTCGTGTGTGTAATGGACTGCCTTGCTGCTGTTCCATATTCATCTGATTATTTGCATGTTTGCAGCAGATGCTGCATTGGAGCAACAGCTTACAAAGACAAAAAGCTTTTGCTACCCTTGTAACACCACAGAACTTATAAAATATAGTGCTTTTACTTGTTATGGCAACTTGTCCCTCAGCATAAGCTTTCAGATATTTCTAAGTTCTCAGGAATTTTTGCCAAATTGCAAATAAATATAGCATGACCATTTGTCCAGATTTTCTTCAATATTTCACTGAGGTACTCTGTTGATCTGGTAGCTTTCTCATTTGTTATGAATTTTCCTGGTTCAAGGACTTGTTAGATGTTAATGGCATTGCTCCAGTGCAATCAGTAGTATTTCAATGATGCATACCAGCTGGGGAATGGGTCTCGTCAATTAAACTACTTGTTCTCAGACATTGAAAAGAACCTACAATAAAAGTATTAAAGATAATGTTTTTTTTTCTAATTAATTCTGATGGAGAGCTAAATGTAAGGAAGAAGAGGAAAAATAGTAAAATATTAATAAAATTTGTTTAACATAGTAAACCCTGGAATGTTTTAGAAAAAATGGCTAAAATAAATGTGATCTCTAAATATCTTCCCTCCCTTTTTTTTGGTCTGATACTAATCCTGAAAATTGTGCTGCAATTTCCATGCTTTAGCAGCTGCAATCTGTATTCTATGTTGTCATAACAAAAAGGAAATATATTCCTGTATGTGATTTTTTTCATGCATACTGAATTTTGAGCTTTACTTTGTAATCTAATTGAGATTAAGTCATCAGTTATTTGTCACAATTTATAACAAAATCGTGTAAGCATTGAGTTACACAAAAAATCTTGCATGTTGATCCAGATGACTTCAATTGCTGTTTAAAAACTAGACTTATCCTGATTATGGCTGTATTCTGTAGGAAAATCCAGGATGGAGAATTCTGGTTGGTTTGGGATTTTTTTTTCATTTTTTTTGTTCTTCTTGTGCCATGACATATGTATTACAATATACCACCAAGAAAATATACTTCAAAACACCTTTCAGATTGCAGTGTTTCTCAAAGCCTAGATATTTAAGTGATTCTCTGCAGTCTGGATAAATTAACAGTGATTATGTCCCTCAAAAAAAATGAGGCTTTGGTGTCAGTGAGTGGGTGGTAAGAGTAGGTCATTTAGATCCAAGACTGATTCCTGTACAAGAATTGCCTCTCTATGGAAAGACATTAAAGAAAGCAGCAAACAGCCCAAATAATTTTGAAAATAAAACCTGAGAAAGTTGAGAGGTACATTCAGTACTCTTTATGAAAGATGTTCTGTTCTCTGGCAATTTTAGTTTTAACATTGTGTAGAATAACCAGATGTTTTTTTCTAGATATTGGCATTAAATTAAAACAAAAGCAACAACAACAAGAAAATAATTTTGGCTTCTACCTTCTCAGCAAATCTAGCAAGGGAAAAAAAGCCAAGTATTGTGTTCAGTTGTTTGTTTCTACACAAATGCTATTCTCTTCCTTGATTTTGTAATGTACTTTGAAGGGATTTGGATTTTTTTTTATTAATGTGGATACTATTGTGCTGAGCGAAATCATGAGCTTGTCCAGATGATCGAAGTTGAGAAAGATGGGCTGTTTCTTTGTGCTGACACTGAAAAGATTTTGAATAAAAGAACATAAGTCTGAAATTTAGGAGAATACATGTTTCTAACTTGTCTAGCCATTGTACTCCTCCAATACAGGCTCTGTGCCTCAATTAATGAAATAATGAAATTGTTGTGAGGGTTGTTAGTATATGAAGCATAAAAATAAAGTAAATTAAAATGCATTTGAATGACAAGACCATTATTTAAATTAGAGGAAATAGTAAGGCTCTAAAAATTTGTCAGCCTATGAATGTCCTGCAGAAGCAACCAAAATTCAACAAGCAAAACCAAGCACAAGTAAGCTTCACTTAAATATAAACATTCTCTTCACAGTGGAACAAAGTGGTAAAAGAATAATAACTCCATGTGACTCTTCATTTCGTCATGTCTTTTTGCATATATAAAAATTTCCATCTGTGTTTTTTCTCTCTAGTACTCTTACTCTCTTTAGCTTGTCTGCTGCTGTCCCAGAGGTTTTGGGTTTTTTTAGTGCATTGCCTTCATATTGTTCACTGTTGGATTTTTTTGGAATGATCTTTAAATGTATGAGGGTTCTAAAATGTTTTTGTTCAACTTCTTTACCAACTACCTGCAAGGAAAGCAAAAGAAAGAGCTGTTTTCAAAGAAAGCCCCAAAATCTGTAATTAGTGCTCAGCAAGCCCACTCCACCACCCTAAATAAATAGAAAAGTAGCTTTTGGATCTTTGAGATGGACCAGCAAACAGCATAAAAAAGGTTTTTGAAAATCCTCACTCTGCTGGTGAGGACTTTGGTCATGATGGCTGCTGTTATGGTTTTCCAGCACATCATCTCACGAGGGTGAGTTAGTATGCTGTCACTTCTGTCTTTGCTGCAAAATCTGTGGGTGGAATTGCTGTCTGAGCAATTGTGCCTGATGGAAGGCTTTTCTCAGTTGAGGGGAGAATAATTTCTGACCTGTGTTCCAGCACTGTGCTGACATGGAGTGAGTGCAGTGTTTTCCAAATCATTGCCTGTTTCCAATAAAATGGAGCCTGTGTACAGGCTGGGGCTGGGACTGGCTCTCCCCCCACCTCTTCATGCCACAAATAATCAAGCTTGATTCAAATGGGTTCCCTGGTAGGAAATGTGGGTGTAAATACCAGCAGTGAAAACTGGGGAGTTGGACTGCTAAGTCATTATTAGACCCTTTTAATGTTTAGAAAATAAATGTTCCTTACTGTGCTGTAACATGTGACATGATGGCTTATGTGAAGAAAATACTAGGATGAAGTCCAGGTTTGGCTGAAACTAAAACAAGTCAGTAATTAGTTGTACTTATATTCCCATATGGCTCTGTTCTTGTTTGCCCTATTTATGAGCTTAACTGACAGACAGAACTCACTGAGTCATGGAGGGAAAGATAGCCTGCAAAATGACACTCTCAGATGGTCCTTATAAAGATGTGAGCAGCAGACAATGAAAACATGCTATAACTAGGGAAATGGTAAGTTCAAAGACAGTGGAAACAACACTTAATCTCTTGAGAATGTGATTTATCCCCCCCTAAAAACGCCCTGTGCTATATTCCATGAAATTTTGAGTTTACATGAATCATCTCCTTCTGGAAACTATTTTGTCAGTCAAAAATCATCAGTCAAGTGCACCACTCAGGAGTGATCATATCCTGTAAGTTGAAAATATTTTCATGGATTTTTTTTTTTTTTGTAATTAGTGCTGAGGGAATTATATTGCTTAATGGTTCAGAAATACTGAGATTAGGCAAGATTTTTCCCATTGATGCTAGATAAGTGTTACATATCTATAACATATCTCAGCTTTCTTGACAGTCAGTGAGTAACATATTGTTCTATATAAAAATAACAAAGAAATTTGATATAAACTTGATGGTGCTTATCTGGAATGAGCTGTGACTCTCTGGGGGGGTTTTGTTTGCTTTCTTTGTCTTTATCAGTTTCATGAAGAGTGGGCTTGAATTTCTTGACACTTTTTGTTTGTTAATGTCATAAACCCCCTCTCTGTTTCATGCTGTGGTTCTGAAGTGCACTGCTGCATGCAAAAATGCAGTAGCCAGATGAGAAGATGAGAGCAAAATCTGTCTTTAAAAAGTGAATATTTTCCTAAGTGTTAAGGCTTGGTCGTCTTATTTCAGGCAACCTGCGTAAGATACTTAAAGCAATGTGTTTTTTTAAAATATGAAATATACATAGGAGACTGCCTCTTGTATTTGAAAATGTTACCTATTTGTGAAAAATAAAAAAAGATAGGCTCTTTCAGCTTGAACATTTCATAGTGCACAATATACATTTCACTTTTTTGTTTTGGAGAATTTCTTAAATCATAAAGATCACAATGGATCCCTTTATTACCTCAACAGGGGGAAGTATCCTTCAGATAGATGTTTGTGTTGAATTAAGATGGACCAAGGGAAACAAAAAAGATTAAATCTCTTATCTTTCATGCTGCATACAATGAAATTTTTTTAGTCCTATGTACAAGTGCATGTTATTCTTCCCTAGGAAAATATTTGCTTCAAGAAAATGCCACTGAAATGAAGTCCAGGCACTCTAAAATGGAGTAAAAATACAACTGCATTTCTGTTGTGGTTTTTTTGTTTTCTCTCATTCAAAAGATAAAATGACCTTGAAATCACATCTGAAAGAAAGACTTTCCTCTTGCTGACGTTCTAAGGTTAAATCTAAAGGTTGTAATCAAAGGGTTTGTGCCTGTGTGCCAAGTAAAGTTGTGTGAATAGTAAAGAGAACTGAGAAATGACTAAACAAGTCCGGTGATGGGGGCTAGTTTAGCCACATGTTCTATTATAAAGACATAACTGTCTTCAAACTTTGAAATAGGAGTTGTGTAAGATATTGTGTTAAGACTTTCACAGGAAGCAGGCTTGCTTAAGACAGATGGCATTTTCTTTTTTAGTAAGTGCCTAAATTATTGTTGTCTTGCTAATGATTATTTTGCATTGTATATCATTCCCATTTTTCTATACCTGTGTGTAGAAAACCAGAAGATTAATAATTGACATGAGCAAGCAAATACAACCTGTTTTGCAGGACTAAGGATTTTCATTTTTTCATCTGTGAGATTTAGGTAATGCTTTCTGTGGCTGGTAAATCCTCATTTCATTCAGTCAGTCTGTGGCACTTGATGTTTATTTAATGTCTATTTTGAAACTTTGCTGCAGAGAGATTTTAGGGCAGGCAGTAGGGTTAACATTAAGCATGTTCTTGGGTGTGTGGAGCTTTGCAAGTGGAGAAGAGCTGAAATGATACCAGTATTAAAAGGCTTGTGGGATAGGGGGATGGTGGAATTGTTGACAGTTACAGCAAAACAGGAGGGAAGGAGCTGGGCGGAGAGAAGAGATGGTTTTGACACATTGATTTTCATTTGGCAAGAGGACATCTGGAGAAGATTCTGTAGAAGCAATTTGAATTACAAGTGTGAACAAAAGGGAAGTGAGTGAGGAGGAAAGAAATCTGGGAATCATTGACACAGATTGTAATTCATATCCTTGAGAATACCTAAGGTTGCACAAGGACAGCCTTGATGAGTTGTGTGCATACTATAGAGCCTATTCCTACTTAAACATATCAGTCTTTTCACTTGGATAGTAATTTTCTGAAAAACGGAATAATAATCTTGAAACATGGCTATCTGTTATGAAAAATTTATAATTCTTACTTCTAGTAAAAACATGAATAATCACAGAAATGTATAATTTGAGAATATTTTTTCATTGGACTAGAACATGTCAAAGGAAAACAACCAAGGGAACTTCATTATCCAAAATTTCCCTGAGCACATAATGAGCAGCATGGTAAAACAATTCTGGTTTTAGCAAGGGAGCATCAAAACAATTCTTTTGCAAAGATGGTTGATTTTATAGAGTATTAAAACAAAAATAAAAAACAAACAAAACAAAACCAACAACAACAAAAAAGGCAATAATTTCCCATGTATAAGATACTTTTTAAGTATGAGGAATTTTTGTTACTATGATTGTCTGAGAACTGCATCTGATTCTGAGTTTCACACGCCTGGAAGTTGCTGTTCATGCCCAGTGATAAAGGCCATGCAAAATGCTGACATAACTGGGGGTACTGTAGTTCATCTGCTGACGTGTCTGACTCTTGGATTCAAAAAACATCAGCTGTTTAGAACATTGCTGTTAATAATAAATAGAGGAAAGTATCAAGAGTGTCTGTTTCTTCAGACATTCAGGCTTGTGATTAAGAGTCAGGTTATCTGCTTCTCATTAGAGCTTAATTCATAGTTTTTTACAGAATTAAGAAAAAAAATCCAGCCTGCCCTTCTTGCATAAATATTTTAATGATAGACAGGGTGTCATTTTTTCCCTTTTGTCTAGTCCAGGATGCCTTTTTTATAGTTATTTTACAATCCATGACTTGTATACTTTATCTGTCCTCTGTTTCTTTAGCAAAGGTACACAACCTGGTGTTTATAACAAACCTCACATGGAGCATAGTAAATTTTAAGTAAATATAGATGTTTCTTTAGAACATAATGATTTTCTTAGTCTGTGACTGTAGTTGATGTATCATTTATGGTTTTGGGGGTTTGGTTTTTTTCCCTTGGTGTTCTTCACATGAAAAATAGACTGATCAGAAAAAGAAACATTTAAAAAAATATATTTTTCAAAATATGCAGTGTCAAGAAATCAGTTGTAGATCTGATTCTGATGGTTTCTGTTTTGACTTAATACCCCAGTTTTCACTGAAATCAATGCAGTTGCATGGAGAAGCATTGTCTCAACATTGGATTTCAGAAAAGGACCTAAAGTATATTCACAGAATCATCATGTGGTTGCCATCCTTTGTCATAAATGTGGGTGGATATTCAGAGATCTCTGCTAGTATTCAAAAATCCATAGCTCTGTTAGGGGCTGTTACCTGAAGGTCTTGGTTATTCTGAGAAGTGATCTCAAGATGTGAATGAGATAAAAACAACCCCCAAAGCTCTGGCATTCAAATTCAGACCTGCATCCCAACTTCCCCCAACTGCTGAAGGTCAACTTTTGTCTCTTGTCAGTTCAATTCTTGTGTCTCCTTTCTGAGCCTGGCAGCGGAATTGAAAGGAACATTGGCGCAGAACTAGAAGCTTATAAATAGAAGCCACTCTGTTTATTTATATCCCTTCATAAAAGGTGGTTATTGGAGGCTTCGTTCAACAGCTGCTTGCACCCGCCATAAAATGCATTAACCATCTCCTTCAGTGTATGATTAAATTGAATAACTGAACTCTGAAGTGAGATTTATCTAAGAAAATTGTAATACTGGGTACTTTGGAAGAGCTATATGGAAATAAGCTAGAGCATTACACTGTTGCTCATAAATGCCAAAGGATGTGGTTACAATATAAAAAAGCACACAAGAGAGGAACCTACTTTTTTTTTTNTTCCTGTATAGTTGAGAAGACTATATAGTACTCAATGAATCCTTAAATAGAAATTCTGGTAACTCAGAAACTTCTTGGATGTTAGTGTGTACACAGTTACCTTCATTTGTTTCAGAGATTTTCATGCTGATAGTTGACATGTAGACCCCTGTATTTACCACCCAGGTGGTAGATGTCTGTATTTGCTGAAGTTTCTGGATAAACTGCTGCTCTCTTGGTAGCAGTTTAGTGGCTCCTTTTAGCCAGAATATTTGGATGTACATTTCTAGTGTTTACAGAGAGCATGGGGCTGTAGTATTGCAAACTTTATTCCAAGAATCAATAGGTAGTCATGATTGTGCAAAGACTTTCTGCTGAAGCAGAAATCAAATGTACTCTAGTAACACCCAGCTCTTTTCCCAGACAGCACTGAGCATCCTTAACCACTTATTCTGCACAGGCATTCTCTCTCTGGTTCTGTAGTATCTGATATCTCAGCATACTGCAGGTAACAACTCTCCTCTTCTCTGTAAATTGCAGTTCATTATCCTTGTTGGTTTGGCAGTTGCTCTTTCTGGCAGCAGAACAGTCTCACTTCTGTCTCTCAAAACTGAGAGGGTGGGGTAACACCATGGACAAACCCATCGGCAGCCACAGTACTCTGTCATCCTTTGCTGCTTTTTAGTTTGGATCTGGTTTGGATTTACCACTGAGATAGATCAAATCTGGACCCAATATCCCCAGCTTGGTATGATTGCTTGGCTCTGAGGAAGAGACAAATAGTGCAGTGCCAAATGATTTTGTTTCTCATATCCTCCAGTTTTCACATTTTTTGTTTTCTCATTTCATTTAATAATTTTCTTGACATTTCTTTGAAGCACAGTGTGTTTTAGGATTTCTGTAGTTTATAGTTTATGAGATACTAGCAGATAAGAAGTTTGGCAACAAAAATTCATATGGAATTTCCCTTCAGATTCTCTTTACAAGAAAATCATACGGTATGGTGAGACAGGAACAAAACTGTACTACTGTATACGAAGTAAACAATGCTAACATGATTTTTTTTTTTCAATTGAGTCCTTAGTTGCATAGGGTTGTACAAAATAGCTCCATCATTTCATCCTGAGGTTTTGTCCCTTCTGGGATAAACTTGTTCCTTTTCTGGCCCAAGCATTAGTCATTAGATTAGAACAGGGTCTGTGTTAGGCAGGAGAAAAAGGAAAAATCTGCAATTGAATTAGTCCCAGAGCTCTCCTCAGAGAGCAAAAAGGCAACATTTCACTTCATTGCTCATGGCATAAGAAGGAGACAAATCTTGTCTGCAGATGTTTTTTTCAGTATTCTGGGCCACACCTGGTGGGAGAGTTACACTCTGCTTGGTTATTAAGCTCTAGCCAAGAGGGGGAAAACTCCACCTAACCCACAGGAGGAACGAAGCCTGAGTTCTGAACAATGCTGTGTAGCTGTAGCCACATTCCACAGGTGCCCTATCACTGCTGACAGACTGGGAAAGCCATGTGCTGCCCATTTAGAAGAGTATGTGGAGCTGCTTCCTCTTCCCAATGCAGGAATATGAATATAAGGAGTCCTTCAGTAGGGTCCTTTAATGAGTGTTAGTGTTATGGGAAAATTAAGGAGAAGAAAATGTAATTGGATTATTAATATATTTTAGTTTTAACTGTGTGGGAACAACACTTGACAGGAAACATAACCATAAATTCACAAAAATATCTTCATTTTGTGGTTGTTTTACTGTTCTATGTTGCTCACACATTAATAATGAGCCAGTAGATTGTGGAGCTCATTTTCAAGGCAGTTTCTGGCTGGTCGCTGTTGTGAGAATTCCTGTGGAATGAACTGCTCTCCAGGAGCTGTGTATTTAATCTAAGGGGACTGAAAATCATAATTGTTGACTTCTGTTCCCAGACCTTAATGTGTGGCCTTGTATGAGACTTAACCTCTGCATTCCAGCCTCAAGTTCTTTATGATGAGCATAAAAATGAGATTTTCTCTGGGTATAAGAGTGCATCTGCAGACTGGAATGCAAAAGTACTGCTAAAATGCAAAGTGACTTTATTGATAAATATGCCAAGTATGCTAATGCCTAATTATTTTTGCTATGATTTATTTATTAATGATTGATAAAGAAGCTGAGCTCACCTGTTAAATGCCTGCAGCATATAAATGCCTAGTAGTTCTTCTGGTGTTGAGCACAGCCTAGCTATATAAAAACTTTAGAGAGGTGCTGCTGCTGGCTCCCTAAAGTTTATTGATGAGATGAAAGTCTACTATTCCATCTTGAGTATCTGTTGTTTCTAGTAGAAAAAAGTCAATCAGCATAGTCATGAGCCTGGGACAACTGAACAAAACTGGTTAATTTTACTCCTCCTTGATTTGGATTAGGTCATTGTGCCTTAAATTAGGGAGTGTTGAAGTCACATTTAGGATACACACATCCAGAGTACTCTGTTGCTAATTGTGGGCATAGTAGGATTTGTGCATTGCAGTGTCAGCCTCTGTATTTTATAAAGGCGAAATATTAATATTGGGGGCATAGAATATTATTCTAGACCAGTGTGAATTTAGAAAGAGAGCAGATACATGTATTGGAAACAACAATTTAAGAGGTAAAGCACACTCAGCTAAACTTCCAGGCTAAATTCAGAGCTGGTATGTCTGGCTGAATGTGATTAAAGGAGGAAATCTACTTTTGACCAGAGATTTTATTTCTCTGAGCAGACATTTAAAACAGGAAGACATGTAGAAATAGATGCAAAATGTCTCTGCTGCAGCCTGACAAGTGGCAATACCATGTGTAATCTATTATAAGATGAATGGCATGTTGAGAAATGATTCAAGCTGGCTAATTTACAGAGCTCTAATTCTGCAGCAATGTCCTGGAGAATACCAGAGGAAACAGCAAGTCCCATGTTAGAACACTGTAGTGTGTGTGCATGCGTGTTCATATTCAGTTGTCATATTACAACAGGAAAAATGATTGAGATTCAAGACATTTCCTGGGACTCAGAGGTCAGCTGGGATCAGCTGAGGATGAGCCAGACAGTCATTAATCCGCAGGCAATTCCTTGCCCTTCAATCACTATTCCTTAGCTGAAAGTTTTCTTGTTAAGGTTTCAACTGTTGCCTTAGGATCTTGTTAATAATTACTTTTCCATAAAAAGTAATGGCT
Source organism: Peucedramus taeniatus (assembly GCA_013400575.1). NCBI lineage: Eukaryota > Metazoa > Chordata > Aves > Passeriformes > Fringillidae > Peucedramus > Peucedramus taeniatus. The sequence goes on from WBNO01011125.1 coordinate 35,288, forward strand.
TGCAATAAAATATAGCATTTGATCCCTGAGTTTTTAGCACCTAATGGCCTTTCCATTATAAATAACTTGTGAAATTGAGTGTTTGTGTTAACTCCAAAGAATTTAGCCCCATACTGGGGTGTTCAGTAAAAATTTTGTATTTTCAGGCAGTGAGTTTGTTAGGAGTTCAGTTGATTTCCATAGTGAGTGTCTTATATATCTCCTTTCCACATTTGCTCTTCCTGTATTTATAGCATTTCCACACAACAGCTCTTAACTGTTCCACTGAATGTGTTTGGAGGATTTTTGGGTGCCTGTTTTCATGATCATATAGTACAGTTTCTGTGGAATACCACGAGTGGGTTAATAGGGAAAAGCACAGGAAATATTAGAGGAAGGTGCATCCGGGGAGGGTATTCGCCCATCCCTTTTAGGAAGTGACAGTCTAGTTCTCTGTCATGTCAGTCAGCTTAAATCCACTTGATGCAACCAATTTCCTCCAATTCATGGTTGTGTAAGTAGAGCACTGATAGGTGTTTCTTTTCTAAGTTTCAAAGTCCCCTTCTAGGGGG
>WBNO01011144.1:0-10497 GCA_013400575.1 Peucedramus taeniatus
CTCCAGTGCAGTGTTGAATTGCAGTATCCAAAGTTTCCAAATGATAACTTCCAAATTCTCAGACATCCTTAGAAAAATAGGGAAAAGCAGAAAAGGAGAGGAGAATTGGAAAACATTTGATAATATTAAATTACCAAAAATACTAATTAATGTATTTTCTCTTTTCTTTCAAAATGCAGATATATTTTTTTAACAAATTGTGCAATAAAAGAAAGATTTTGACTGATTTTAAAATTAATGTTAAAAATACTGTAGGGAAAACAAAATTTTTACCAGTTAATTTCACTTTTATGCTTCAGAATTCTTTTATTGTTTAATCTAATTCTTGATGAGTTAAAATGAAAGAATAATAGATCTTCTATTCTTATGAATTAATTTTTAATCACAGTGATTCTATTAATCATTTTATGACAGCATTAATTACATTATTTTGATACATGTCACAACAAACAGAAAAGAGCTATTTACATTTTTATGGATATTTTGCTATGTTACAGTAGATATCCTGAATAGCAATCTGCATTTATGTAATATTTTTTAGTTCAGAATCTGTAAAAAATGTGATGAATTAAGCAAATGATAAATGATGTGAAACAGAAGAATCTTAAGAACAGTTGCTCTTCTTTAAGAATCAGGTATTGATACTCCAAATTATATTTCAACTATGAGTCAAAATTGCCCCTTTCAGTATGATTTCTGGGGTAAGGAGCAGACAAATTCAGTCTGCTCTCTTATGTCTCTTTATGTTTCTCCTTCTGGAGAAAAAAAAAAATCATTACTTCCCTGTGTATCCATTTTTTTTGCATTTTTATGAACACAGTAGATTAAAGGGACCTTCGCAAAAATAGGAGTGAGGCTATTGTGCATTCTTCAAAGATGAAATAAGGTAATACAACACTGAAGTAATTATGGCAACTAAACCAAATTAGGGATCAATAAATATCATCCTGCACTGCATTTTACAGGAGGATACCTTCCAGATATACCATTTGCTTTTGTTTTACGAGTTGCACTAAATTGTTCTGAAGATCTTGTCTCTAAGACATTATATATACTTACAACCATAATATGCATTCTTGAATATCCAGCAGAAGCTTAAATCAGATGAATTTACTTTTTGTGCTAATGCCTGGTAGTGATAAAATAATGTTTGTCTCTTCTGTTTTAACTGACTGTTAGAAGCCATAGGGCTCACTGTTAAGCCACCACAGATTCCCTCTCTCTCATTGAAACTGCTCATATAGCTTGGCATTCTCATTTTGTATCTCAGATAGTACTATTTTTTCTTATTTGTAGAAAGCATTCATTCTGCTCATTTGTGAACAGTTGCTGTCTCTACCCATATGGCTTTTTAATATTTTTCTGAGTTTCTTAATGCGTTTTATTAAAAATACATGACTGAGAAATTTTTAATAGATATACAAAATTACGTTGTACACCAGTTAAGCACTTTATTGAGTCCCTTGAAGTAGTAAAATTTGGATGCAGACTGTAGCTGTCAATTCAGCTAAATGCTTCTACTTTTCCTGTGTAGTAAAAGAACTCTTCCTTTTTCTCTGGTTACCATATTATCAGCTAGTTTCTTATTCATAGATACTGCACTACATGACTTTCAGCAAAGATAACTGTCAGCATGATAATAGGAGCAGGGAGCACATGTCACAAATTTGTAGTGAGAATAGTCAAATGGCATAGACTCATGAGCAAAAAAACTCAAAGGTAATGAAAAGAAGGGATTTATGCCATTTGTTCTGACTAAGATTGTCATCTAAAGTTTACTGTACCATCAAATTGCAATCCCTCTAACTCTCAAAGTTTTCCCATTATGAGAGTGATTTGGAAGATTTTCATTGCTCAAAAGGACCAGTGTCCTCTGTTGGTAAAATATAAAAAATCACAGGACTCTAGGTTAGACCCCCTTCAGGAACAATAGTCCCCAGAAGCAGATGACCCACATGTCAGAAGAGACTTCCTTATGAAGAAATCTATTCATATATTTAGCAGTAGATAGGAGTGGGGAACCCATATCCCATAAGTTAAATGCAGCTTAAAAATTTAGTCAATCACATTAACAATGCAAGTATTAAACTCATGTATTTATGGTTTTGGATTACACAATTATTATATTTGCTATTATTGCTGCTGTTTCACTTTGGGTTTTATTAGCTTCTTTTTTTTTAATGTATACCAATATAAGTGTTTGGAATTAAAATCTGACCTTCAGAATAAAGAACAGTTTTTCATCTATGTACTCCATCTAACTCCTTTCTCCATTAGGAAACCACCTTTTCTTTTTTTGCTTTCTATCTTATGTTAGTATGATAAGAGATATTTCAATCAGTTCAATATGCCTCTAGGAATTAGCCATGATGTATGATTTTTTACCCCTGGCTGATTTACACACTTCTGAAAAGGAAAACTAAGTCTTTCTTAAACAAGTATTATATTCAATATTTCTTTGAATTGTGATAGACATTAGATTATAATTGGTTTAGGTATGATACAAAAAAGAATCAAAGCAGAAACACTGTTCTGAAATATTCTAGAACCAGAGCTTATTCCCATAAAGATAACTTTGAAAGAACATGTCTTGTTTCATCTCTTAAAGGATTCAGGGATATAAGAAGTGATGGACAAAACCAGTGGTATTTAACGAATGATGTAATGATAAAATAGGTATAAGTAGGGATACTAATGGAAGACTAAGAAGCAGTTTGTTTTGAAAATAAGAAGCATTATTCTCAACCTCTATGAAATACAGCAACATAATGAATCTGTAGAGTGCTGTAGCTGGATGTCACCCAAATACTTTAGCTCTTCTATGCTTGAAGTAGAGATGTACTAAAAGCACATGGTTGCTAATGCAGTATTGACATTTACTGAAATTTAGTGAAATATTGATAGGGAGGAACATGAATTCCAACCTTAAACTGTATTAAAATGCACTGGAGGAGGAAGAAATTAATTACTTTTATATAATTTTTAAACCATTATTGCTAAAGCAGAAGCCAAATTGCAGCAGTGCAAATGAGAACACAAATATTTTTGTCTTCCTCAGTCACAGAACTCCAATACACATTTTTCTGAAAGAATACAATCAAATGTATTTGCAGCAACATTTCACATGTATTAATCTATATGCAGAATATGTACATAATCAGCAAGAAAAGCTTTCAGCCTTTTAAGACTCCCATAAACTTCTACCAAAAAATAACTTTTATGAAAGTTCCATTCAATTTTCTGAGGGTTGGACTACAGTATTTAATAATTTTCCATTTCTTGTGAGTAAGTGCATTATAAGTGCAGAGCTAAAGTAAAATTTGTTATATAGCATCAGTTCCTACCAAGAAAATGTTAGATGACTTTGATATTTTAATGTTCAAATATAAACAAGACTAGCATGTCTTATATCCGTATTCCATACAGCTTCTAGAAAATAACATTCACAGATATTTTCTCTGTTTGTCAAAGTCCCATTCCATTTAATCATGCTTTAAGAATGTAGGCAATCTTCTTCCAAAAGCTGGACAAATACCATATTTCCTGCAGAAGTGATTACAGAAATCTTCCTGAGGTTAAATGTAATTTGACCTTTACATATAACCTCTAAACACCCCTCTAAACACTAAGAAAAAGAAATGTTTATTTTTTCTTCACAATATCTCAATTAGTTGGTTACTGTTTTCAAATAAACTGTGCTTTCCCTTTCCTCCTCCTTCCCTCCCACACCAATTACTCCCCCACCAATTTTTGCTGTGCAAAAATTCATCCTTTTCCCTCATCATTCAAATGATTTTCATTTCCTGACAAGGCTTCAGAGTTTTCTTCTGGATTATTTGTATCCTGCCAGTTAATTCGTGAACAGATAATTGAATCGGATCTAGGCGTATCCTGCTTAAGCAGAGGGAATTTAGGCCCTTAAAAACTTCCTGCTGAATAACAATCAGGTCCAAGTATACCTGTGAATGTCTACTCTCTATATATTCTATTCCTTGGGTGTATCCTTGATTAGTCATAATGTTGCTTGGATGGCTAATTTTGTCAAGGCACTGTGGAATTATTCATTCTGGTACCCTGGCCTTGGTGCTCTGCTGCTGTTGAATTTATGACAGTTGACTGAATTCCATGTCAGATCTCGCCAGAAATACAGAACTTCTGTGATATTAATGCTACTTTTCTCAAGGTCATGACTGCTGTCTTCTCAGCAGTGTGAAGCCTTAAGCTGATGGCAGCCTTAGAACAGATAGTTCTGAATCCCAGTCCCTCCTCCTCCATATCTTTTATCCCCTTATTCCCCCACAAAGTATTTGTTAGGTTCATAAGGGCAAGTTTAGCAGCAACAAGTCAAGCCTGGGAACAATGTACATGGTGTTGTCATTTCTAGGAGCCAGGTATGGATCAGAAAATGGTCTGCAGGTGAAGTGGCCTAAGAGGCCCTATTCACTAGAATGCGTTAAACTTCTGTCATCAGTGTAACTCTTCCATTTCACAGAGATAAAGACCCCACAAATTCTTCTATATGCCCCAAAGACTAAATAGAAAAACTGGAATCCAAGTAAAACCTAACATGATAGTTTATATATGGCCTTATCACTTTTGCTTGATTGACTGAATAGACTTCCTTACTCAGTGGACCATGAACTAAAAAATCAATGAGGCATTATCTCAACTTATAATTTTTTTTGAGTATTAACCCCAAAACTTTTACTTATGAGATGCACTTTTATTTGCATCAGTCAGATGAGCAAAATAAAAACATTCTTTAATATCTTTTTTCATTCAGTTGCTTTATGGAATATTCTTTTCTTTCTATTAAGTTATACAAATAAATATTAGTATTCAGGAACATGTTTTGTAAATTGTTAGTTTTGCTGTATATCTTTCAAACAGATGATACTCCAAAATAAAACAGAGGGTTGCTTTTTTGTTTTGTATTCTGAATGTGGTAACTTAGATGTTCTGTGATCTATATTGTCCTCTCAGAAGTAAACATTGATCCTGCCTTGGATATATGAACAAATAGAAAAATTACTTTACTGGTGTTTGATTCTTGTAACAGTAGCATCTGTATGTGCATCTGTGGTATGTAGAAGCAAAGGCACTGTATGCATATGAAGAAATTGTTCTTAGTTTTTTTTCTGCTTCACTGCTGCATAAAAAAAACTGTTCTGGCATGATTGAGAGGAATGAATATATCATCTTCTGTCTTATCATGTGACTCTGCAGTTTCAGTTAGTTTACAACTCTGAACTTTCCTCCACATTTATAGGAGTAGTTATGATTTTCTTTCCTAAATAAAAATGCCTTCAATTTTCACCTGATTTGGTTACTTGTTTGATTCTGGCATTTGCCGATTGTAATAAATTCCTTTATTCTTTGTAATGTCATTTGATTCTGAAATCTGAGTTTTCACCCTGTAGAAATTTTAAAATTTTACACATTTTTGTGGTTTTTTTTGGATCAGAATGAAGAACCCAAAAGGTGAATTTTTAACAAAAATAATATTTTGAGACAAACTTGCTTCAGAGAAGGCAGAAACCAGGTTTTGTGTCATTTGTAAGCCAGCAATCTAGATCTGCTCAACTAGCTTGGGGAACTGGGACCATGCCTGTTTTCTGGGCAGAGATCCAGAAAAATACATAGTCAGCCAAGAAATGGTCTGCCCAGGAAACTGTGCAGCCTAGCTTATCCATGGAGCCGTGGCATTCCTGTATACTACCAGTTGTACTATAAGTTAGCCAGAGCTCCCAGGCACTTGGGCAGCCCACACCCTGACAGGTGGGATTTCAGGGAGTCAGGGAAACCACGAGTCACTCATTGGACCAGTGTGAGAGCAGGCAGAAATCAAGCAGTCACGCAAGCCTTCCAACCTACCCATCTGCTTTGCTTTTGTGAAGTTTCTGTTAAGTCGACAAAGTTGCAAGGAAAGTCTTTAATTGCATCAGGTAAATTATTTTCAAAAAGAAATGTTAGTTGCAAAGTTTTACTCAGTTCTGAGTGTGGATAATTCAGCAATGTAAAAGAAGAAATTTTATATCATTTCACTGACACTCCATTTAAGTCCAACAGGACATACAATAATTTGAAGGATACTGGAGTACAGACAGAATACACTGCATTCCAGAAATTCCCACTCATAATAATGACTCTCAGGGATGTTCCCATATTGGCATTAAATATAGTAGTCCTAATAATATAAATTTCTTACAAGTCTTTGATAACCTCACAAATAGAAGTATATAGGTAGTTTTAAAACTGACTTACAGTTGCAGTGGCTGGACTTGTGTCTCAAAAGCAATCATGAAAATATTCTGAAGCAAAATATTAAGTACAAATAAAATTTCTTGAATGGACCTTAAATTACCTTTCAATGATAAACCAGCAAAAACTGGTCTCTGGTTATTTTTTCTCCTCCCCTCAGTTTACAAGATAATCAGTGGACAAATACTTTCTGTGGTGTTATTGCTTTGGGTTGCTGCATCCTCCTCCTTTTGACACATCTGGGGCATGCAATTATTCACAAAGGTCATTTTCCACACAAGAAAAGGACAGTGACCAGAAGGCAGCATTTAGGCTGTGAATACACCATGACAATTTAATCAATGAGAAAACCCCAATGTCAAGAACCATCTTATTTCTGCATTGACAAAGACAGACATCTCATCAGTTGCTTGTAAAACTGACAAAAGACAAGTCAAAAAAACAGCACAAAAGCACTAAAAAGGCTCTCTTACTTTAGTCATAAAGGTGGAGATAATCTCATTTTAAAATGTTCATTTAATAATTAGCCTGAAGAACAAAGTATTGTTCACAGAGTAACAGCTGACATACATTTATGGTTTATGTCACTAAAATTAGTCTCTGTTCTCCTTCACTCACAACCTCTAAAAATAACAATATTTTTTTTCTTTTTCAGAAAATTGAAACAACATAAAGAATTTAACTGAAGTTTAGTTGTCTAAATGACACACTACAAATACAAAGATCACAAGCTGAAATCCTAAAAAACTCCATAATGTTGACACCTAGATATGGAAGTATTTGTGAGCATGCCTGAAATTTTTGTAAAATACAAAATAGCTTAACTTTCAAATTTTATCATAATTCACAATTTAGGTACTTGTGTATCTCCCTTGTTGTGCCAACTAGTAAAGATACATTGGGCTGTAGGTAATACACAAAGTAGACTGAGCTCAATATTTACTGGAGGGTATAAAGATACTATTCCATTATTACCTTGAGCTAAACATTATTTTCTTGAGCATTCTTAGTGATATGGGACTTCACAAGTGTAAGGGTATGGATGGAGACAACCCCAGCAGCTTCACTGCAAATAATGTAGTTTTACACCAGTTTGTGACACATGTAAAACTCAGGCTGATTCTCCTAAGAGAATTGTGCCTTTATCTCCAATGTGTGACCTAATCATCAGTCTGTCTAGCACCTTGTGAGGTTATATTTATGCTAAAATGCAAATCCTAATTAGACATCAATGGATGGAGACATTTAGAAGTGCAAGAATTTCAAGTCATTTTTCTAGTGACTGTTAATTGATTTCTATTTAACAGATCTTTCAAAAGTAAACTAATTTATCTAAAATGTTTTTCATAAAGCATGAATCAGATAGATTTATTGACACAAATAGACTGTGCTGATATGCTCAAATTTCTGCACACTTTTGATGTGCTATGAGATTTTAAATAGTGGAAAGACAGACCAGATCCTCTTATTTATTTTTATTGAGTTACTTTTATTTATCTCTCAATATATTTTCATTTTATTTTCATTCTGTGAAAACTGGTCACAGATTTTATCTCCACCCTGGATGTACTTCACTTTTAACATTTAATGGTGAATGTGGTGGTAGTGCTTGTTTGGCTTTTGGACTTGATGGCCTTAAAGATCATTTGCAACCTCAATGATTCTGTGATTCCATAATTTGAATTAGGGAATTTCAGTGACCAGCAATGCTCAAGCAGGGTTTTAGTTTTGTATGACTCATAGAAGATTCACCTCTTCCATGAGGACTGCAGGGTGTGGCAGTTCTTAATTCAGCAAGTGCTCAAACTTCTCTTGCCATAGTCACATGGGTCACAGATACAAGAAAGAAATACATCCAGCTTTCTGGTTTTTCCCCTCTACAAGGACCTCACCACAGATGTATCTTTTGTATAGTCTGTGGATTTCTGTTAAATGGATTTAACCTGGAGGAAGTGGTAGTTCAGGAAGACTAAAACTGGAGTGCAAAAACTCAGTAATTGTAAAACGGAGTTGTTTTTCCCATTGCAAAAAAACCCCAGAATCTAGTCATTTTGCATGTTAAGTCATGCTAAATGCCTGTTTTATGCAGCTTATTGAAAATGTGGCAAGATTAATTAAGAAACACAAAGAATATAGAAAAAAATTTAAAAAACCCAGTTTTGTATTTATTTATTTAGGAACAGCATCTACCAGTATGCAGAAAGTCACTGGCTTCTTAAGCCTGACCATTGCCAACACTGAAAGAAACATATGAATACTCTGAGAAATTGGGCCAGCTCTTTGGTCTACAATATCTAAAACTGATATTCGAAAAATGGACATCAAAATAAAAAACTCCCTGTCTTCTACTAAAAGGAGTGTATGAATTTTGATCTGGTCCGTCCCCATTTTGAAAAGACTTGATGATAAAAGTGGTGGCTGCAAGAATTCTAACACTAGTTTTGTAGACATAATAAATAATTTGAATATTTACAGATGTATAGCTATAGTTACAAAATGGATGCACAATCCAATATATTTTGGTGGCATAATGACAGCTTATGTTAATGAACTTGTTAGATTTCAGATGAACTAATAAGTTCTATTTATTTTAACAAAGGTAGAATATGTTATCTTACACATAGGTATCTGTGCTTTGGCATGACTGAGTGGAAAAGCATTGTAAAGAGTAAGTATGAGAGAAGAAATTGTAGTTGTTTTACATAGGAATTTAAATAGTTTCTTAGCTTCAGAACTACTTTTTGGTTACACTATCACTGATCTCTTCTGAGTTTTATCGATTTATAAAAATTTACAGGCAAATTAATTAGGACCTGAGCACAATATCCTTACTCCCATTACTCATACAAATAGATTTGGAATAAGTTTAGCACTTTGCAATGAGACCTTCTTGAAAACCTTTAACATACTTTGCTCATTAATTGACTCTGCTGAAATATCATATGCACTTTTTATTTACATTATTGGTTTGTTTTCAAAAATAAAATTTACAAGAGCATAAAGATGATGATCATAAAGCATTAAAGAATTAACAAACAAATTAATCAGGATAAATACTTAAGGCATGCCCTGGGTGCTGGAAGAATCAATTTCAATACAACTACCTGTGTGAAGCCTGGGCTGCAGCCTGGGGATTAAACTCAAAGGCTGGTTTTATGCTACATTTTCTGTAAGTTACTAATAGGATGACTGATGCTTGCCTGAATTTACAATACCTGTGAAGAAAGAGATTGCTAAGAATGTGATCTTTAAGAGCCTGTGTGACCACATAGTGTGGTCATTGCTAATATTGGTGAGGCAATCATGTATTACTTTCTTCATCACAGTTTATGAAACCACTCTTTATAGGATTCCTAACATGGAGTTTATCATCTAGGTTAGACCCAAAAAAGCTCCAAACTGGACTTAGTTGAATGAGATGTAAGGTGAGAAATATCAGTCACCCCAGCCCCTAAATGACATCAAAAAACCTCTATCAACCACCAGGTACATTGCCTAAATTCCATAGGTGCTTCACTGCTTGACTTCAAAAGTTGTCAGGGCACACAGCTGCACATCTGTACACTAAGGTGTCACATCTTAGTTTGGAGCAGCTAAATGCCTCAGCACTGTCTTGTCTGACCTGGATCTAGACATGAGGCCACTAGAGTACCGTGGAAGTCTCGTTGTCAGCGCGAGGAATAAGCACCACAGTCAGACTGCTTGTGATGCACAGGTGAAGAAACCATCTGCTTTTCCTGAATTAGCTAAATGAGTTTGGGTAAGGGAGCCTCATACATATTCACAAATATTCTCTTTTCCAGTTAGAGCCCTTCCAACATGACATAAAAAGGGCTTATATACTTGAATATGTAAAGAAAATGTGAGATGAAGTCTTCATCATATTATGTGTGTTACAGCTAGTCATCTGTGAAATAACAGCAGGTAGTACCAGAAGAACAAAGAAGACCTTGTCCAACTAGTTTTGCCTTACAAAGGGGAAGAGAGAAGGGAAAGCATTTCAAACAAGCTTCAAGCAATCCTACTGGCTAGGAGAAAATGGGAAGATTGCCCTAATGAACTGGTGGTAAGCTGCTATAAGCATGTTGAGCATATAAATTTATAAATTTAAATGACAACTGAGTTTTAAAGCTCGGTGCCCAGAATGCTGTCTATTGACCTTTTCTTCTACATTTAGGCTTCCTTTTCATTGCTCCACTTTAACAAAAAAAAAAAAATTAAAAAAAAAAAAAAACA
>WBNO01011151.1:0-12056 GCA_013400575.1 Peucedramus taeniatus
TCTTTTCCAAATTGGAATAAATAATAATAATAAATTATTGTTAATATTATTAAATAGTAAATAAAAATTAAATGTAATGTTTTCATTCTTTCCCAGTAAAAAAACATACTATGAGAAAAAATTACCCTGTCAGATATTGTGTTCCCCTTTTACTTTCTTCACCTTCAGTAGTAGTTCAATCTCAACAGATTTTCTCACTGATTTTTTAAGAAGTGTGAAAAAAAAGATCTAGAATGTGCCACTTTTATTAAGACATTTGCATAACATAATTCTATCTTCTAAAAAGCAAGGAATTCAAAACCAAAAACACAGCAGGAGTCTTGTTACAAAAGAAGAAAAATGTAAATTGGTTCTACAAAGGTATATTAGTAGATTATGATCTACATAGATTAGTAGGTTATTATATGATGACCATTCGGCAAATCATAAAAGAAAAAAAGAATGGTGGGGTTTTTTTCAGAAGGCAATTGCCCCATTAGCATTTAGTTCTCATTAAGAAGCAAATCAGAGGAACATATATGGCAGGGGAGCATTGGCCAACTGTTTTCCTTTGTGATAAATGTCTCTGTATAAAAATAATGACATCTCTCTCACAGTCCAAAATTTCGAATATATATGGTGTCCTTGAGGATATAAGCATAAGAATACTGTCCAGGAACAAAAGAGTGATTTCAAGAGATTGCAAGAGATTACTTTGTTGGGTTGTGTACCTGCTGCTATGGAATACAGTAATCGAGGACAACTGTGAGCACCAAAGTTTAGAGACCAGACTTTGTTAACCTTTTCTGAATAGTGCTGTGTGTCAATTTATTAAGTGGAAGGTTTCGTTACATGTTCTAATCTAATGGTATGTTCTAGTGTCCCTTGAGTTATCACAGTTAGTTTCTTCCCTGTGTTATGCCCTACTACCCAACTGTCCCTCAAAGAATCCCCTCCCTTCTTTCCAGACCCTTGCCTACCTGTCAAGGCAACCCGGCCCCTTTGCCCTGTCGGTCAGCCCAAAACCCACCCCTTTGTTCCAGAAAGTTCCCTGTCTCTCATCCTGAGATCCAATCCCTATCCAGACCCTCTCCCCCCTCCCCTCCTTTGTTCTGATTTGTTGTTACCCTAAAAGCCACGCCTTGAAGATTGATCATTGGTAGTCTTGTTGTGTCCATCCCCTGTTTTGCAAATTTAAAAACCCATGCACAGGTGTGCTGAGGGCTCTTTCTGCCTGTGTTCCCCTCAAGCAATCCTTTCCCGTGGACCCTACCTTCATCCTTCCCAATAAACCTGTTGGACTTCACACCACAGAAAAGCCTCTCCTGTCTCCTTCATCTAGTCTCCATCGCACCTCCAGGGGTCTCAAGTGCTGGCTCAGAGGTTCTGGCTTGGGCAAAACCCCAGTCCAGGCGGTTCCCCACTCTTACCACTGCCCCCGGAACATTGTGGAGCTAGCCTGGGCTCCGGAAGACAGTGGCAGAATATTAGGTTTTTCAGAAAAGCCAGGGAAACCTGGCTTTCCTGGAATAGGAATAGGAAGTCTGGGACAAAGTATAGGCAGAGATTCAAGGTCATTTACATATAATTTTATCATCTTGCTTCCCATCAAAAAATTGCAGGAAAGTTGGTACAAGTCTCCATGAGCTTAGAAGGTAGTTTTGTTTCTGCTGGAAATTCAAGTAACTCACACTCTACAGACATCTTACCATTTAATAAATTTCTTCAGCTGACTTCTTCCTAGACTCCTAGACTCCCTGAAGAATATATATTCTTATATAAATATAATCTTATTCCTCTCTTTTTTTAAAAGATGCTTCATATGACATTTTATGGACTTACCAGAAGAAGTTCAGGTATATGTTTGAACTTCCGTTCTTGCATTGTCTGAATAATATAGAGTGTGCCTTATGGTTTTGCCTGTGGAATACTCCTTGCTCTAGTATGTTGGTAAGACATGGCTATAAAATTGAAACAATTACCCCAAAACTACAGTAGAAAACAAAATTTGTTACAGCATTTTGAGAGCATAATATCCAAATTTATTAATTAATGTGAACAGCTATCATATAGTTAAAATTTTTCACTTGCTGTTATTTATAAGACATTTAACTTACAATCTTGCGCTTGCCAAGTCAATGGGAGTTTCTTTATTTATTTAATTAAAGGCAAAATGTTTTAAATTTTATCAATAGGTTTCTAAGAGACCTTTCTAAGAGAAAGGGAAAAGCAGCCTGTCTTGTCTCACTTTTTCTACTAAGTTCAAAAAGGTTGTTAAGTGTAATTTTTCTTCTACACATTAAGTTTTTCTCTATTAGGCTCTTCAGCATTTAGCTACCCCCCAATTCTATGCAATATCTGCAGGGTAAAAATAGGGGTGGAAACACAATCCATAGTGCCATCATAAAACAGATGTGTCCAGCTATATAGAAGTTCTAAAAAATGTAAAATTTCCAAAATTTTTATGAAAATCAGAATCTTTAGACAGCAGTGGCTTAATCTGGATCTCAGGGAAGACTAATAAAAATTAAAGCCTTAACTGCCAAGATCATCCTGGCAAATTTATAGTCCGAAATAGCATTTCCTTAAAATAGCTTTAGGCATTTTTCTGTAAAAGGTGGAATAGACCAGTTATAAAATTATGTAACTTCCAGAACACTTGCTTCCAAAATATAAACTCCCTCTCTCAGTGAAATACTGATGGCTAAGAAGAAGAAGGAAGGCATTGCAGGAGTGATACCTGCTTTGTACTCTTTTCCACCAAATGGTAGTTTGGATGGATTCATGAGTCTTGGGGACAGAGACCTTTGTGATTTTTTAAAAATTAATCAATAAGTTTTTGCTTTTGGTACCCAAATCTCCCTCCTAAGAGTTGTCCCACTTCTAAAAGATAGGAACTCTGCTGAATACATCTACATCATTGCAAAACCTAAAGATGAGAACAATTCTTCTACTTGCATATTTTGTCAGGAACTGATTTATATATTGCTGCTGTCCTCTGAAACCTGGCTTTAAAATATAACCAAATTTCCATTGTATTTTGATGTTCATTACTAGCCTCATTGTAGCTATTCTTCAGGCTTGTAATTTATTCAGTGTTAGCCCCGATATACCATTACTTCTGTATTTCCAACTCTTGCATTTGTAGTGATAACTCCTACATATTACGATTCCTTTTTTGAACTAAAGCCACAATTCTCTAAGTTGTGCCCCACTCAGCTGAAATCTAGCAGTTATAAATGGGATGTGCAAGAAGAGAAACAAAGATACCAGATTTCTAAGACAGTTCAACTTGCTCGCTATTGCAGTGATGAAATTCTAAACAAACTTACCAGACAAGAATCCATGTCCTAATCTTTATGACTCTACAACATGGCTCTTGCACTGCATGGACAGACAAAAGTGTGCCACAGTTCCCATTGTAAAGGTTAATTTGTTTCAGAATAAACACTAGAGCTTCTTGATGTGGAGGAATTCATAGACTCTTTTTCTCTTTTGGATTAATTTAAGATTTGAGATGTCAGAGTATGTGTTTAAAAGCAAAAAGCAATCATTTTTTAACCACTGGTGGGAAATCAATTTGTCAGTGAAGAAAGAAGTGTTGCAAGCATGCATTAATCAAGCATAGTTTGACCAATAAATCATCAGCAGATATAAATGGTATTTGAAAACTTTCATTCTAAATTTAAACTAAGTTGTAAATTGATACCACAATAACAGTTCTAACAGCAACTCAAAATTAATCAGCAAAAGAATAACAACTTTGGGGACAGAAACCAGGAGCAGAAATTTCATTTGATCATAATGTTTAGCTGAAAAGCTTTTGTAGTGAAACTGTGTCTGTTTGGAAATAAAAAGGACATGATTTAGCTCATTTATCACAGCAAAAGTAAAAGTAGCTGGATCTCAGCTCACAGCAAGATTCCAATTTTTGGAAAAAAAATGTATATAAATAGAATAATCAAACCTAATGAAGTTTCATGGTTTCAACCCAGGAAAAAAATTGACCCTGAAATTCTACAGCAATTCTACAATCTGTTTAATTTTATTTTAATAGATAACTCTAGAGGTTATTGAAACTCATGAAATACACTAAAGAAAGCATTTCAGACAAGATCCATAAACGTTTGATCTGTATTTGTGCCTGCTGTGGTTTCACTGTCTGTTTACTGAACACTTACATTTTTAGAGTTTTCCTAAAGAGAGGTTACAATTTTGAGTTCAATGCAAGGAAGCAAAGAGTACAAAATCTCCCATGAAGTTACTTTTCTAGTTTTTGACTGCAAGTTGATAGTTGCTTTTTTGCCAACACTGCAAGAACACACCCAAAACCCTTTCATAGAGAGAAAAGTTATACCAAGCATTAGGAATAGAAGGAAAGCCAAAATCATTAGTAGATCAAAAAGTATGAGTTCTTTAGGGGGCCTGTGCCCAAGTAACACACAGCAGGGGTCAAGAAAACAAATCACAAGCTCTTTTAAAATGGTTTCAGGTTTTAGACATACACCAAAAAATGTTTAAAGGCTTCCAAAAAAAATTTGGAAAGACAAAAAATAAGAGTGTGATTTTGACTCTGTTAAATGACCAAAACCCACAAAACTTCATTATTCTACTTCTTTTTTTTTCATTAAATCAACCCTTTTTACTGGGAAAAAAAAGTTTATGTCTTTGTAAAAAAAGATCCAGTTTGCGACATTTTAAATAAGCTGTTGCTTTGATATTTCCTAGAGAAGACTGACTGTAAATACCACTTTAACCTTTTTCCCTATTTTTGTGTGCTCTTTGTATTCCCTCAATCACATACAGCAGTTTGCTTTTTAGCTAACTTCTTCCTGGTCAGCACACAGAAACCAAACTCCCAAGCGGAATTCAAAATGTCAAGAAAATCAGCAAAAGCAGAATTTATCCTCTTATCTGCGAGCTACATTTTCCTACAGGTTTTTTATTTCCTTGTTTATCCTTTTAAAAATAAAATAGCATCTTTATGCAAAGCATCTGGTTTTGAAATATTTTTATACAATCAGAACTAAAACTGGTTTTGCCATAAATGGATTGATTAAATAAAAAAAACCTATTGCTTGGTGTTTGTCAGATCACAAAACAGTAGCAAGTAGGCAGTATTGAAAATCACAATTAAATTTTATTAACAAGTACAATTTACTTTACCTTTGAACAGTGATATTTTCAATTGTATAAAGCCTTTTACCTGAAGATTTCAATGCACCAGTAATAATCTCTATTTTGACACTGAAGTCAGAAAGGCAAAATGGCAAAGCACATCAGCAGCACAGATGAGAACAGAAGCCAAACTTCCTTAGTTACTGTCACTTGGCTATCACTCACTGTCACTTTTACAAGACCCTTTGAAGCTACATCACAGCTTCTGAATTAACTTGAATTTTGTTAGTTTTTGAAAAGTATTTGAGGCTAAATCCCTTCAGCTCTGAACAGTCAAATTAATATGTGGTTTTAGCTTTGCTTATTCTAAAAACGGTAAAAGATCCCCAGCAATCCTATGGATGTTATTGTACACCCTGTTCTGAAAATCCTGCCATTGTGGAAGAAATGTTTGACCTGATTAGATTCCATTTAGAGTGAGTCTCCTCCCATGTTCGAACACCTCACCATCATTTGGCTGGAGAGACCTCCAGCCAACTATACCAACCCTGAGTGGCAGCAAACTGGTTCTTTATCCTCACACAACAACTGGACTTTTAGATAATGTTAAACAGAGGGTGTCTTCTGAAAAGAAACCCAGCTCTCTGAAGAAAAACATCTGTGCTTATCCAAACACCATGAGGAAAGACACAGTGCCATTCAGCCAGAGAAAAAACCCTTCATTTCAGGGCCATGCTCATGCCTCAGATCTTGTGTTTTCTTCCTGAAGCTGTCACCAGATAAGGTCACCATGGATAGGATGAGAAGACAGGAGAAAAATTAATAGGACAAGCAGTAAAAGAACAAGTGGGAAGAAAATGTATTTTATTCCTCATGCTAATGACTGAAAAAACCTCCTAATGACTTCATGTCATTGACAGAGATTATCAAAATTCCTGTGTCCATAAATGAAGTAATTCACAACTAAAATTATCTTTATTTAACAAATAAATACTTTAATTCACTTAAGACTCTAATTTCCTTCCCAACTTGAAACTTGCAAGTGAATCTGTACTGATGTCTTGTGATCCTCTCAACAAATATGTTCCAACAGTTTGAGCTGCTTCTTTCGAGCCTTTTTTATTCATTTGATTATATACTCTTAGATTTAGCTTTTAAAAATGTGGAAGTATACACTTTTTTTCCTTCTATGAAAAATTTCAGATTTAATCCAAGAAATTTTATGAAAAATTTGTTTTCTATTGCTTATAAATTCACCCTAGTATGTTTGTTTTCTCACATTTCCTACTTCTAACTAAACTGGCTTCAGCATGCTTACCATGGGGAAGACTTCTGTAGCTTGAGAGGACTAAAACACAGGATTTTGGTGCATATAGTTCTTCTTTTGATCCAGAGCCACTCTGATTTACGTATTGATTTTATAGTATTAATCCCCGATATAGTAGCAACAGTGAATTAAACTTTGTGACTGGAAAATGGTTCCCTGCTTTGAAAATAAATGTCTAATCTTCACTAAGCATTTTTTTATATAACTTCACTTACAGTGTCTCAAAACTTAACTTGCTATCAGAGATTATTATCTATTCACTGATCAATTCCACTTGCATCACTCCTCACTTGTGTCAAATAGAATTGACATCAGCCAAACAGTGAGCTGGAGGCTAAATTGTCTTTTATTGCTATTTACTGTGCATCATTTCTTAAAACACCAATAAATAACTATTTTAGTTACAAAAATGCTGCCAATGTTTCTTGACTGGAACATGCAATAAGATTTCATCCTTCTCAATAATCTAGTTTGGGGAAGAAAAAAACTAAATTAAAAAATTAAAAGGAAAATTACTACTGCAGAAATACCAAAAAGGTGACAAGCAACCTTTGCAAAAAGCAAGATGAAAACATTTCAGATAAAATTATAACAGAGAAAATAATCTGCTCTAACATATCATCTAATATTTCTTGTAAAAATTATTTCTTTGCGATTATTTCTTTTAACCCTGTCGCATTCCACTGTGAGAAACTGCAAGGAGCTCTTTTAAAACTAGATGGTCTGGAACAAAATTACGTCAACCGAGACAAACATTGTATATAAGTGCCATTTATTGGTAACAACAACAACAACAACAACAACAACAACAAAGAGCAGTTACCGTACGAAAGACGGCTACAAAACACATAGCAGGAGGAAGGGAAATGGAAATGGAATGCGGAGCACATGTGAGAGAGACAGAGGGAAGTGGTGAGAGAGAGGGGAGACAAAGCAGGCATTTCCACCCGTGGATCAGGGAGCGGCGTTGGCGCCCAGGTGAGGGAGGGTGGATGGGCTGCTGCTAAGGAGCCTGCACAGCTCTGGAAAGACGCAGCTTCGCAGGTGCGGTTCCCGCAGCGAAAGGCAACTGCACACGCTTTGAGGGGACAGAAAGTCCAAGACCCCGGACAGGGTGGTGGTGAGGATAGCAGAAACGGGCTGGATTGGAGTGGCAGGGTTGAACTGAGGTAGCTCAGGCAGGGACGCGGGTGGTGAAGCAACAGGGTGGCGGTCAGGGATACAGGGGAGCAGGACAGGGGCGAGCAAGAGCCAGCTATGGCAGGAGAGCCAAAAAGCAGGCTGGTGCCAGGGCAAAAGGGATGAAAACTGGGCCAGGGCTGGATCAAAGGAGTGAATGAGCCAGCGAGTCTCAGCAGCCTAGACCCAAAATAAAAAGCACAAGACTCAAAAGGTCTGGAGCTTGTCCTGCAGTTCTTTTTATGCCCCCTGGCTCCTCCCAAAGTCTACCGCTGAAAGGAGACCATTGACGCAGTCCAGACTTCCACTGCAGTCCATTGGTAGAGACTTTCTGCCATCTGAATGTTTCTGGAGGGTACAATGTCTCCTGCTGACTGCCTATCCCATATGAGGTGTTATCAGGCATAGCCACCCCAGAGACAAGTCTTCTTCTAGTTCCCTCCTGCAAGCAGCACATCTGAAAACCCTCCCACACGCATCTCTGACAACCAGTGTTGAGACAAACCAAAACTAAATTGGCTCCTCACAAACCCATTAAATATTTTTCACAGAATTCAAAATTGTGTGTATGTTGTGAATCAGTGTGCATTAAAAACTGTGAACTTTTTAGCCAGCATAAGTTCCTGTGAATAGACTTTCTGATAAGCTCAAGAGGAGCTCAGTCCAGGTGCTGTTCATCAAGACTGAGGCCTAAACAAGCATTTCTCAGATTGCAGTGCAGCCCAAGGAGGGCAGATACATAGGATACACACCACCACTATGTAACTCCTAACAAAAAGGGAAAATAGCTTCAAGAATAGCTACAGAAACTCAGGACCTACTTTTCTTATATTTGTCTATTACATGCTTTATGGTGCCAGGAACTATTTATGTCAACTTAATATCTGACATTATGATGATATTCCCTCAATCCAAGCCCAGAAAGACACTATCTAACATAACTTTATGTTGTAGGCTAGTTCCATAACTGTACAAATTGAACATTTTTTTGCTTCGTGTGTAGTTAGAGGAATTATTGGATATTACTTGATTCTTTCTGTGTATTACTTTGATTTTCCCGTGCATTCAGTGTCTCTACATTGTTGAGTTCTGAGTACATGAATTGGAGAGCCACCAGTTAAGTTGCTCTTTGTCTATGTGTTATTATTTTGTGTAAGGGTTAAAAGGTATGTGCTGTGAGCGACAGAGAACTCTCTGTCTAATTCTGAGAAATGAAGGTTGAGAGGTGTCCTCATTGCTTTCTGCATCTTAAGAAGTGGAGAGGGAAATGCTGTACCTTTTCCCTGGGATAAAGTGACAAGACATGTAGGAATGGCTCAGATCTGCATCGGGGAGGTGAAGTCTTACATTAGGAAGCATTTCTTTACTGAGAGGGTTTATGGATCTTAAACAACAGTACCTAAACTTTCAAAGTAAGCAGCATGAAAACGCCTGCTCAGCTGCTTCCTGAGTCTAGTGACAGATCAGTGTTACACAGTGGTGGTCCCTGTCTTTTGAGGAGTCCTTCCCTGGACAGAAGCATATGAGTTTATTCAGTGCACAGCAGTAGGGAGAAAGTGCTCTGCACTCACATCTAATCAACAGCCAGAGCAATTAGGCATTTATTCGCAGCAGACTCCACAGAAAAGTTCATTTTAACCCAAATCTATGCCAGCAAACTGTAGAAGATTCACTAGTTGCCATATCTGTGTTTAAAAATGGGAAACAAACCAACCAACCACCAACAAACCAACTTATCTTGTACTTTTTATACCTTTTCCTCAGATGGAGACCTAGGTGAATCTGTGTTTCTATCTTGTTAAATGAAGAAATAATGGTTTATTTTAAATACAATAGCCCAACCTATATGTTCTCCAATCTGAGGGGGAAGACAGGAACACAGTCTATGAATAAAAGTTCTTCTCTGTGGCCCTTGATTGGACATGATCTATGAGTTGCATCATTCTTTACAGTGTGTGTTTTACAATCCCTTCCAGAGATGTTACGAGCCTACAGAGAGTTATAAAACTACTGGGAGTTTGGGTAATATTTGTAAAGATGGAAGAGATATAAATTTTTATTTAACATGCACTTTTAATGTTTACAGCAGTTCTGATCTAGCAAGGAAAAGATTTGTTAATCCCTATGGTAATCATAACAACTTATAAAAACATAAAGGACTCTAAACATGACACAGAAACACTTAAAATTCCCAATTATGTATTGTGGTTATATAACTCTCATAATTTTTTGGCAGTTTGTCAAAAATCACTGAGGATGCAAAATAGTGATATCTGCAGCCCAGGTGCCCTCACCCTCAGATGTACTGCAGATACAGTTTTTCTGCTTGGACATTATTGTCTGACAGTTCCCTGATCTTCACAGCAAGCACCATGAAACTTTCATGCAACAAGGCAGCTATTAGTTCTCCTTCACATGAATTCTAGACTTGTATTTTAAAGCAAAGTCTGTCAACACAAGCTGTGCATGATGGTTCCAAAAGGAGGGCAATGCTAGACTAAGAAAATAAGGATGACATAGAGATTTATTCTACTTGGAGCTTTTTCCAACTATCTGAAAGCAGTCAGAGTAAATCAATAATGATTTTTGAGAGAGTTTATAACTACCCCCAAACAAGGCAAACCGTGCTACAATAGTATATAAATATTGTTTAATTTTATCAGACAAAAGGCAGTCCATTAGAAAGAATAAAAGACACAAATTCCATTAAAATATCCCTTGGAAGGATAACATAAACTTCTTTCTTTTTTTTCCCCCAGCTTTTCATGCAGCTTTTTCACAGCTTCAATATTTTCTTCTCATTAGAAAAGAGAGTGTTCATATAATTTTTTTTTGGTAAAATTTTATTGCAAGTATAGGCTAAATTCTCAGAATAAAGCTTACCATTACATTCTTTAAAAGTAATACCCATGTGGGTCATGACAAAGAATTAGTGAATTTGTGAATAAGTGTCAAAAACAGTAGTTCAACTGTGGCGGTCGTTTGGAAGATTCAGTTGAGCAGTTTTCATATTACACATTATGTTTAAAGTTGACCTGAACAGTATTTGGCAAGTCTGTGCTACCTTCTTTCACCCTAAAAATAAATACTGGACGTATTACTGGATTTCTTCTGACTTATTTTCCCTTTTGGCTTATTTTTATGAAGGAATAATTTTTAATGGTTTACTAGATAGGTGAACTAGACAGAGCAGTAGTTTTTATCAATCCTTAATGAAATTATGGGAGGATTAACACTAAATTGAAGAAAGGACTTAGCCCTCAATAAATTAGACCAAGCTGCACCAAATTTTTAATTACTTATGCCACAGAATGGAATCCAAATACATGAGTTTATAACATTTCAGAACAGTATTAAAAGCACCTAAACTAATATTCCCTTGAAACCCCACCATATGGGCTTTAATCATCAGCTGGCTCCTAAGTCCAGAATTTAGGCCAAGAAGTCAGAAAACATTATTTTTCAAAACATATAATGATGACAGAGATCTTACTGACACTGCCAATTGTTTTGTTCAATGCCATGAAGAAAACAGGAAATTAAAACCTAGATTTGAGTCATTCCTTTGGCAGGAAGAAATTAAACCTATGTTTCTCAGTGAACTGTAATATCTGAGAGGTTGCTAGCAAGTTTAAGGAAAAACATATCTTACTGCTGCTGTTGGGATAGGGCAAAAGCCAATACAAAATTCCCTCTGCAATGTTACCTAATTCTTGGGGTTACATCTATTTCAAAGATCAGAGTGATGTAGCTAGAGCTAAGTACTCAGATCAGCACACACTGTGAGTTAAAGTTGCTCATTCCTTTTTGTGGGTAAAAAAGTCTGTTGTACACTTTTCTTCTTAACATTTCTGTTGGTATGTGTGTCTTATTCCATTGTTTTGTACTTCTTGGTAAATTGCTATTTCAACACACAATCTCTCCTTTTTTGTCCCTTCCTTACCAGAAGGGGCAGGGGAAGAGGAGTAGCTTATCTGGAGTTTAATTCCCTATTGCTGTTAAAACGATCACACTGGATCGTATTCTGGTTACACATGCAGGACTGTCCTGCTTAAAGAAGAGTGGAGAGTCAGGCCTGATACTGCCTCTTAAAAGGTAAACCTGAATTGCCTTCTTTGGATTAAATACTTTATATTAAATTTCTTCCATTTCAATTAGGCTACTGTACACACTGTTCCTTTTAATCCTGTTAATAAAGTTTTCTTTACACCCTTTTAAAGTTTTGAGCCTGCTTTACCTTCCTCCTAATCCTATCTCACAGCGGGAAATGAGTAAATAATTCTAGAGGGTACGTGGACATTTGGCCAGCACTGAAACCAGAACATTTAATTGATGCATTGGCTGGGAAATTTCAATTTGGTGAACCAAAACCAGTACAACTCTTAGAAGCTACAAGCAACAGCATAAAAGTATCCATTTCCTAGAGTTTATCAGTGTCTTGGTTTGAAAGACA
>WBNO01011174.1:0-64487 GCA_013400575.1 Peucedramus taeniatus
CTTTCTTTCTTTCTCTTCTTTCTTTCATGACCCGAGTGTTCATTTGCAATCAGTCTCACAATATACATAATATCTTTAAAATTATCAGGGTTTTTTTGTTTTTTTAAAGAGATTGTGGCTTTCTAGAGGGTTGTGTTTGGGGTCTTCATGGGGAATTATGCATTCCACTGGTGGGCTGAGCAAATATTTTTGTATCTTGCCTACTGTAACATCACTCATGACTAGTTCCTGTTAAAAGTGTCTTGAGACTTTGGTAGAAATCATGCTTTTCTCCTTTTTTAAGGGATCACTGTTTTTGAAAGCTAGAGAGACTTCTTTGTCTCTTAGCTTTTGTTCTCAAACAGAATGCATTTCTTTAGATTTAAAACACGAAGTTTCTGTTTAACCATGGATTGTGAGATCCCTTCTTTTGTACATTCATGTTTGAAGGTATTCATTTGAGGGTAATTCCAAGTAAAAAGAAAGTCTCTTGTAGCACACTGGATGTCTGCAGGTGTTCTAATCTCCTGCTATATCACTGTCTGGGAGGTTTCACCTTCATGTTTAGGGAGTTCATTTGGGCTAATCAGGATTGGCAACTCTGTGCAAACGAGATTTTATATGAAGCTTGAAAGTGAAGTTTATTTTAAAGAAAATGTTTGGATTAAAGAGGCTGTGTTATATTTATCTTTCTAATTTCCTCTTCCAGCTGAACTCCCTTAACATTTTCATATTTTCTTATATTAAAAATTTTGAAAATCAAAGAAATTGAAGCAAATCATTAATATAAACTGCTGTTTTTTCCTGAGTATCAGTTATACTTAATGCATTCAGAATGTAATGGTAGTGTATGGAGAACTCAGTCCTAACAAACAATCTGAGAAAGAGACAAGTGAATTGGTTTTCCTTCTTCATTTTGAAATGTTTTCTTGAGGACAATGTTCTGCAGGAAAGAAGGTTAAATTATGGCTCCCATTTAGGAAGCAGCTCTGTGTTTTATGAGCAGCGAGAGATGTTATTAAATGCCATTTCTCCCTGAAGTCCTTCCTAAACTCAGTGGAGTTGGTTTGAAAACTGATAGCACTTTGCCCTTCATGAGCAGCTAGCTTATCTTTATGTTCCTGGAGACTTGTGGAATTTATTAAATCCTTTAAGGAATAAAAATGGCATATACTTTATACGCACAGATTTTTATCTGTTTCCTTTTACTTTATTGACGTTCCATGCGCATGCAAGGTCAGTGGTGTCTCTGGTGCTGCCTGTGCTGGCAGAGCTGTGCTGTTCTCACAAGCACTCCTGGTTCTCTTCCTTCAAGTTCCTACTTGACTAACAAAACGATTGCCTTGCTCTTTTGCCCAGTTCCTAACAATTCCCTGGGGAGCTGTTTTCACTTTCTGTAGAGCATTTACATTTTATCTTTGTAAGAGAGGAGTTTTGGCATCAATCTTTTTTTCACTCTAATGGGATTGATTTTGGAGTTACCTACACAACCATTCCCACATTCTTGCTTAAGTATAAGCCTTCAGAATACAAGGAACAATAACCATTACATATCAGAAGATTAACTAGACCAGAGAACAATAAAACTTAGTGAAGCAGGAATCCTCAAGTGATGTGGAATGATTTTTGAAGCTTATGTCAGTTTTGCGAGAGCTTTAATTTTACATCCCTATACGTTTCAGATTACTTGACAATGGCAAGCTAATAGTAGGGTGTACTTTTTCTACTTAGAGAAAGAAGTGGAACAATTTTTAAAAAATTTAGTTTCTTGCTTGATAGGCAGAATGGTGCTTGTTGTTTGAGACTTTCTATGAGAAAAAGTTCAGTTTGCCCTCTGTTGAAGTTGTCATTTCAGCAACCTGAACAAAGTGGTGGCAGAGAATTTTTGCTTGTAAAGTCTTCTGGGGAGCTTAATGTAGTTTGCAAGTTTTCCTGTGACATTTAACAACAATTGGTTAGGTTGTGGCAGTGTCACAATCCATATTTATGCATAAAAGATTGATTTTCCTACCTTGGCTTGTGCCCTTTCTGTTAAAATGGCTGCTGTAGAGTTAAATGTGCTGTCTATGTAAATCTGTTTCCATATTGTGGATAGCACTGAGTGTGTATGTTCATATAGCATATGGTCATGTTCTTCAAACAATGGAAATCTAAAAACAAAGAATTACTCAAATACATAAATGAGCACAGATCTTTCTGAACGACAGGAGTTTCTTGACAGTCAAATAATTTTACAATTTTTTTTCTTTTCATTTTTTCTTGGCTTTCCCAGGCATTTTTAATGAATGTGTGTAATTCCAAAACAATGGAAAGAATAACATTCTGGGATATCCTTTTGAACAAAAGGAAGTGCAAACTGGAATGCTGAAATTAAGGCTGGAATAGCTGGGAAAAAAGACAGTTGGTTAAGAGATGTATAATTTTGAAGGTATTAATTCTTTGCAGCCTGAGCTGTCATGTTTCAAACTGCTTCCTGCAGCAGAATATCAGAAGCTACCAATTCAAATTGTCAACACAAAGTAAACAGTCAAAATAAATTAAAATTGCCCTCTGTGATTCGTTGTCCTGAGGAAAATTTGAAAGGAAGTGGTGTTATTGAGACATGTTATTTTCTCAGCAGGGAAAGCAAATGTGCCTTCCTAAGACTTATCTGTCACTTCCTAAATACCTTATTCAAAACCATGCATATATTTTCATTTGTTTGTGATAGGCATAGAAGTGGGAAGTCCCCATTCATCCCTACTGCTCTCAACATAATATCTTACAAGGTTGACAGGTCTTGTAATTTGTTTGCTGCTTCTATTCTTTCATTTCTTTTTCTTCAGTTCACAAAAGAGCTATATTCCAACTCCTGTCACTTTTTGTGTGCTAAACTCACTTCAAGTGAACCTACATTTAAATCTCAAATCTTCTGCTCTGAATTAAAAGGTGACTGCACTTACATGAATAGATTTTGAGGATGAAAATAATAAGCTTCAGTAGCTTAAAATTTCATTGCCTAAATCTGTTAATACATACTAATTCTAAGCACTCCAGTGCTGATTTAAGATCTTACTAGAAACCTTTTCAGAGAGATTGCAGAATGAGTGCATGGGTACTAGGCACGTGGGAAAGTCTGGACATTAAATAATTCTTCAGATAAAAAAAACAAAAAGGCACTGGGGAGCCTGAAGACTCTTGCTTAAAATGTGCCTGGGGTTGAAAATTCATTCAGACAGTCTGTGATTGCTGCAAGCATCCAAATGCCTTAAGAAACGGTTGCAGCTACTTTATGGGGTGCATTGCTTGATGGAAGATGCTGCTGTCAAACCTCCAAGTATGCGTTTGCATTGTCTGGGAGTGTCACACTGGCTGTACAAACTTGAATTAAAGGCTTAAAGTATTATGTTATGGGAGGGAGGGAGCAGAGGAGAAGAGGAATTTAGAACTTTGACCAAATACAGACTTTAGGCTGAGACATTGCCTCTTAGCTCTCTGCCATTTTCCTTGTTAAAATTCAGTGAGATGTAAAAGGAAGAGGAATAATTGGGTGATGAGTTCCTAATGAAAATTTCAAGGAGGTGTTTCTGTTTTGTGGCTCTGTGTCAAGAGCTTTCTTACTATGTGACTGTTTCATAAAATGAGTGGATTAGTGGTTGAAAATGTGGGTATATTAAAGGTGACTACAGTAAACTGTAATTAAATGAACAAGATTGTTTACTGTGTGACTGCTCTATCTGTGCCCTGAACACCAAATCCTGTCAGGCTCTGGGCACCTCTAGAGCTACTAGTGGAGTAGCAGAGCCACTGCTAAAAATCCCAACTTGCTTTACAGGTTTCCTGGCACCTTTCAGCAGTAGATGGAAGAAGAATGTACGAGACTTGTTGAAACAGTCATCTATGAGTGCATGGAAAAAAATTCCTCCAGCCATACCATGACTGGAGATAGGGTGTGTCCTGTGCAGTTTGGGATGGGAAAGATTGTTTCCTGGAGGCAATCATCGTCCTCCAGTGGCTGCCTCTCCCCAGAGTGAGCTCAGAGGCGTGTGTAGGAGGAGACCCATTCATCAAGGCCCAGATCTGCTGTCAGAGCCTGCTCCTGTGTGTGGCTGTAGGGATCTGCCTTGGAACAACTCTTAAAGGAGTTGTGCTCCTTTAATCCGTTCACACTCTGCGCGCAGAACGCAGCTTGACATCATGGTGCCTTGCTTGGTTTTGCAAGCAGAGGAGCAAGGCAGTCTTCCATCTTCCTTGTGCCTCATTCATTCAAAACTCTTTCTGTGGCAATAATAAATGAATTCAGCATTTTAAAATTTGGTAAGGATTTACACTTAGCTGTGCATTCATTTTGGATTTTCTTATTTGTGTTTCCTCAAGGCACAAGTTTATAAAAATAGGAGCTACAAATTTCCCTATCTGGTCACTAGTAAGGAAATATCAAACAATCTTTTAATTGTTAGTAGACCAGACTTCGAGACATTTGTCTTAATGTTTCATTCTATGTTTAATAGATGTTGGGGGGAAAAAAAAAGAAAAAAAAAAGAAAAAAAAAGGATGGTTTCATGATCCTGTGCAGAGCCAGGAGTTTGACTCTGATTCTTCTGGGTGCCTTCTTCCAACTCAGCATATCTGTCATTCTGTGATCATTTATTCAGTATTTGGGGAAAGTTAATCCAGATTTAAGATGTCTGATCCAGTGTGCTTCACCTCTGAGCTGCGTGATTTACTTCTAACCAAGGGCATTGTGCAGCATGGATGATCATGGTATTGGAGATAACAAGGCAGACTACATTATAGCATTTCCCTCCCTTTTCCTTTTATGCTTTCACAAAGCAGAAGAATGTTTTCCCTTGTGTTTCTTGAAGGAATCAGTGAGTAACTTTAGGAAAAAATTATTTTCTTGGAAGACATGGGGCTTAAACTTAATACTGAAGCAGCAGGTGAAAAATCATAGTGAAGCTGGTTTTAATGTGGGAAGTGGAAAATGCGTAATTGAAACAGTATGCTGATGAAAAGGCATTATGTGAAACTGTCAGAAGTCATTATAATACACTAATTAACATGCTTTGCACCTTAGCTTAGGCTGTTATGTGCTAATATTTCTTCCTCTTTTGCTTATTATATTCCTTAGCCTTTTTTGCAAGTATTTGGAGGCAGACAGTGGTATTTTCCATACTTTGCTCTTTTAAATGCTTTGTTAGAAAAACCTGTCACCTGTATAATATGGATTTTCCTCTTGATAGCAATTTAATATGTGTGCTTGAGCTTTTGTTTTCCTAATGCTTAAAACAGATTATAGCATAGATTGTATTTCATCCTAAGCAGATAATGTCAGATTGTAAAGGGAAAACTTTATTCTGTGCATGTGACTGATACTTTCCCTTGCTTGGGGCTTATCTCTCTTACGTTGTGAGCTTTTTCTGGAGAAAGCTTCCTGAACATAACAAATTGAAACAGCCCAATAGATCTTCATACCTCACAGGACTTCTGGAAATGCTTCAGTGTGAAATCACACTGCTTAAAATGCTATCATAGCATTTTATGCACTACCTGAGGAAATAACAGCTTAGGCAATAGGAAGGGCAGGAATTGGTTCCATGAATGAATTTCATCCAATGCACTAAATTTAGCTAATAATGCTTTAGACTGATTACCATGATTTTTACATACTTACAAATTTTGCCACTGCTGCTCTTCTATTCTCCCCAGCACATCTACATAATGTGAAGTTTAATGCCTGCTATAGATTTTTGTTGCCTTTCTAGGCTTCAAAATACAAAAGACAGGGCATAAGCTGATGCTCAGCCTTTCTGAACATGCCCACACTGTGCGAGGTTCAGTTGATGAGCCCTCCATCCCCAGATGTACCAGCTGATTCCAAGCACTGTCAGGGCTTCCCGCTGCTCAGATATGTTTATCCATCTGCATGAACCTTACCTCAGTTAATATTTTTGGAATGGAGGAATCAAAAGTTAAAAATGAGGAAAGTACCATGTGTTGAAGTAAATCTGGGATGAGAACAAACACAGTGAAATCAGACTTCTGTTTCTCTCCCTGGTGATGGATTTGAGATGGGAACAGTTCTTTCAGTCCTGAAGTATTTAGGAACAATTTTGCTTTTTTCCAAGGCCAAACATGGAAAACTTTAGTACAGCAGGGAAAAAAGCTCTCAACAGAAAATTCTGTTTATGGAAACATTTGTGCAATCCATGACTGTCAGGGCTTTTCTTGCTCTAGTGTGCATGCCCACATACACATCCCTGCTGAAAAATACCATTTACAGTTAATGCCTTAGGCACATCTCCAGTGTAGTGAACATGTATAATTTCTAACATAATATTATGTGGTAACTGTTGGCAAACTGTTCACACCATGATGGAAGTCAGCTTAGATTAATTACTTCTTGATGTTAGGAAATGGCAGCTCTGAGAGGTACAAGCTGTCCCTTGTGCTTCAGAGGCAAGTTACTGTCACGTCTGGGCTAGTTCCTCCTGTAAGTCACTGCGTTGGATGATGTGGGAACACGAGTCCATCAGAGGATGCTGCTGGGGCAGGGTGTGGACCCGAGGCAGGGAACAAGGTCTGGGCAGTGAAGGGTTAGCCTGGGGGAAGGGGGTCACTTCCACTTAGGGGTACTGCTGGAAGGGTGGTTTTTCCTCGGGCTGTGGTTGCTATGATCTATTCCTGAACTTGGACGCTGATTGAGAAATTGTGTTTCCTCCTCTTTACGCTCTTTGCGTAATCCTGTGAGAAATCGCTAGATATGCATCAGTCCTAGTGCTGCTTCAGGACTTCATGATTTCCCAGGATCCTGGGAATAAGGTGGGACCTTCTGGCTGGGATCCTTTCTTCATTGACTTTAGCAAAGTATGTTTTATATAGGTGAAATTTTGCTAAAGCACAAAGGGGCAAGTTTTGGCTGTTTGTGAAACCCAGGGCTTTTGCTCCATGCAGAAATACATAAATAACACTTTTGGAGAAGCCTTTTGGTTTGCTCTCTAAGGTTGTGTCTTCATAATAGATCTTCCCTAGATTTGATCTCAGTTTACAGATCTACTTGAGTGGTAGGAGTAATGCAAAAAAATTACTTAGATCCTCATCTTCTCTTTTAATTCGACCAGAACAATTTCTGCAGTGAGACAGTCCTGCAATTTTATTTTGGAAGGTCTTTGGTGCCTTGAATAACACATATAATCTGAATTATACCTGTAAATTATAATTACTGTTGGGATCATCTTTATCTTTTAAATCAAATCTATTTGATTTGCTCAAGTTTCTTTTTAATACTAGATTGCTTTCTCTGTCTACCGTTTTAGATCAATTGCTTTGCTTTGCTGCTGTCAAGGCTTGCCACTCCATTGTTATTATTGGCAGTTCTGGAACACTTTTAATGTCCACTCAGTAAATTGAACATTCATTGACAGTTGTTTTCCACAGCAGCTAATACAGTGCATCATCTCAGGTATTTCCTACTCCAATGTCTATTTGAGTCAGAAAATTATGGGATTTATCTGGGCAAACCTGATTATTTTCCTTTGCTTAGTAAATGTACTGTTCCTACAAAATTTAGGATATGTTCAAGTAAGTAGCCAATAAAAAAGGACATTAATATTGAATCTCTGAGTTGAAACTTATAGGTATACAGCATGCTTCCTGATGTAATAAGCTAACTTTACAAATGTGCTGTTAGTACAATAATTGTTTTTTTTTTTTTTTCCCCTGGCCAGACTGTGCTCTCCACTTGTAAAAAATTATTTATTCCTTCCATTTTTTTTGATTTGGTGGAAAAGAAACTACTTAACGCTAACACGAGAAGATTTGCACTTACATGACAAGAGGGGAATGGCTTTAAACTGACGGAGAGCAGGGTTAGCTTGGATATTAGGAAGAAATTATTCTCTTTGAAGATGATTGAACAGGTTGCCCGGAGAGGTTGTGGATGCCCCATCTCTGGAAGTGTTCAAGGCCAGGTTGGATGGAGCTCTGAGCAAACTGGTGTAGTGAAAGGTGTCCCTGGCCACGGCAGGAGGTTGGAACTGGATGATTTGTAAGGTCCCTTCTATCCGAACCATTCTGTGATTCTGCAAAATCTATCAGGCAGTCAACAGGAGTTTTCTAAATCTCACTCTATTACTTTCAGTCTCACTGTCAGATATTTATAGTAAAAGCAATTATGTTTGGTGGGGGTGGTGGTGATGGGGACAGACAGGATGGAAAGCGGTTATACAATGTCATTTCTCGCAAATGGTAGATGTCAAACAAAATGTAAAATCTAAAGGTGCCATGTAAGCTCGGTTCTCAGAACCTTTGTTTGGAAGACATGAGTTTTACTGACAGCTCATGACAGAAAGCTTACATTTTCCAGGGTGGGCTGAAATGTGGCTGAAATGGATGGCAGTCAATCTCAGCCATTCACATCTCTGGTTTTCACATTTTGATGCAGCTAGAATGAAATGAAAAAGGTACTAAAGAAGCACAAAGTAATTGGAACCTAATCGTGCTTAATTATTAGGCATGTGTTTAATTTTAGTCATATAAATAGGCCTGCTGAAGGGAAAAGGACATATTCTTTTCATTGCCTAATAAGACTTTTGTTGTATGTACTCTCTTCAAGTAGTTGGATGTTTCTGATATTTTAGCATGAGGATCCTTACAGTCATCCAGTTACACAGGCTTTTTGTTAAATAAGCTTTACCTCTTTATTGGAGTTAGTTAAATGGGCTTTAACTTGTTCCCTGAGAATAAATAACCTGACAATAGGATTATCAAAATGGATAATGTAGCTATGTTTCATTGCCTTAGTTAGGGTTTATTTCAGCCACTTGTTTTGCTCTTTTTATTTACGTTTGTCATTTCATTCTTTTTTTTTTTCCCACTGCAAAAGGGAGCACGTTTCTCACTGTTTGCATTAACGAGCCTTTGGTACCATTGCTAAATGCAGCAGGTGGGGGCAACTTACCTTTGGTGTCTTTTAATGATTACATTCAGCATTATTAATTTCTCATGTAGAGAGGACCTGTTGATATACTTTTATATATTATCCACATTGGATGTTCAGTTTTGTCCAAAGACAGTCTTTTTTGTGGCATTAGAAAATCTGACCCAAAACGAAAAGTTTTTGTTCCTGTGTCATACATTGGCACAGGTGGAACTTTTACATGAATACATCTTCCTGCTTAGAATGTCTGCATCAGACACAGTTACTTTAATAAAAATATATATCTTCATACCATCATAGGAAAAATTACTTAAACAATAAAGAATTCTATTTTTCACCATAAAATCTAAGATTTTTAAACATCTTTTTATGTATCTGGCACTAAAGGGATGGAATTTTACAGGGATTCTTTCTGTTTGGAACATGTATTATTAGAGCAAAAGTGTGTTGCGTTTGCGCTTAAACGTAGATCTGCTTTTTACCTCCAGAGATATATAGCATAAGTTTTCACTTCTGAAAGTTCATCTTTGCTGACATTCTCATTTTTAATTCATTAGGGGCTTCTAGAGTAGAGAGGCTGAGGTATGCTTTGTGGTCCTGAATTTATTTATTTCTTGGGTAACAGTAGAGCCTTGAAAGCTCCAGAGAGCTGAGTTTCAAAGAACATGGCAAGCCAAAAGGTTGACTAAAATCATGTGTCCCTGCACCTAACCCCATCACCCCAGTCATTTTCAATTGTTCATTGGCATATGCTTTTCAGTCTTGTTCAATAACAGGTTTGCAGACCTTTGACATCTCTATTTAAAAATGAGCTGACAGCTTTCCGGCAACAGCTGGCAAAAGGCACTTCTAACTGTTCATTATGAAGTGGATTAAAAAAAAAGCATGTAGTTTCATATTTCCTACTTTGTCTCCAAGTTCAAAATTATTTTTACTAAATTTTTTGTTTCTGCTTGACATAGATTTAGCTTATATGCAATATGTTCTTTTTACTTTACTGAACACTGCCTTACATGAGAAGTATGAAACAAACAGTCTTGGCATAGTGTGTCGGCATGGTGTGTCAGCACTGTGAGCAAATTTTATAATTGGCTGAATTGCTTTTAAAATGTTACCTACAATAATTTCCTCAAATGCTGCATCTCAGATTTTTCTACACAGTTCAAAGAGACCACACAGCTGATTGAAATTTGAATTGTTTTTGCAATTCAAACATTGCAAATTGAAATCTAACTTGGGGCATCCCATTGAAATACAGTAGCAACTATTGGTAATATTTCTCTCTAAATTACTTTATAAATAGGTCAATTTCCCGTTTATATTCCTGCTTAATCTAAGCAGCCAGGTATATAGGGAAAGTCAGGGCTTTTCTGGTGTCTGCTGGCAAAGGTTTGTAACAAGGAAATAGTTTCTTAACATAAAAGCCTGTCCACATGCTTACACATTCCTAAATGTAAATTTTAAAGCTAATTTCCATTTCAGTATTCAGATATTTCCTTAGACTGATGGCTGGAATTTTCTTAATAATATGAAGTACACGACTGTGTGTTTATGAAAAATCTGAAGCCTTAAATTTTCAGTGATGATAGTAATCATCATACAAGCAAAAAACATTCATCTCCCTGCTCTGATCTTCAACCACTACCATCATGCTATTGAAAGCTCCCCAAATATGTCAATTTGCTTTCAGACTTTGATCCTTGACTCTTCTCTTGAGTTCCCCCAGGGCAACATTCCACTTCCCTGACCATCTTGTATGTAAATTGTTTTCAAATGAGTGAATTAATCAACATTGCAAAACCTTAATTGAAAATACAACTGATGATGCATGTCAGTTCATTCAAGTTAGAAATATATTTTAATTTTCATGTTCCCCAGAGCAATTAGCATTTCTCACTTTAACTTTTCAACCCTTCAAAATTACATAGGGATTTTAACCTGAAAAATTATGAAATTACCATTGTCAAATGCCAACTTTTAACTTCCCTTCTGTTAAATGCCGTAAAAACATCCTAAGAAATTTTCATAAAAAATTTTTGAAGACAAGGAAGGAAGATGCTCCTATGAGGAGGTAAATGGTGGTAGTAGCTGTGCAAAGGGATAGCCTGGTGGCTACCTCAGACAATCATTTGAGGTCAACTATTTCACTTTTTTTTCCTCTACAGTTGTACCTTAAGTTTGTTGCTAATACAGTTGTTACTGTTGGCCTCAAGTAATTCCTTCCCCACCTTTTTCACATTATTAAATGAATAAAGTGGTTCATGTGATTCAAACAGCTGTATTAGGAAGAAGGTGGGTTTTTTTTTTTACTATTCTTATTTTTAAATTGAAGAGCTTATTAAAAAAGAAGCACTTCAGCAAGTTAAATTACTTAATGCTGCACATCCTTGGAACCTTAATCACTTTCAGATGGAGCAATTTATACTTCTAAGAGAGCACTAATTTTTAAAGTGAATCGGGGGTTTGGGTATCTGCATCTTAGAGCACCCTTGTACATTGCAGAGCCAAAGCCCTTAAAAATTAAGCAATCTAGTTTTGAAAATAAGTACTTTATTTTTAAACGTTATTTAAGTAGTTCCTATTAAAAGCAGATTTTATTTCCTGCTGCTGTTCATATGGTACTCATATGCATTCTTTTGAAACTGCAGTAAACAGAGGCAGGAGAGTAGGAAATGAAATTTGGTGAAATACCTCTGGAAAGACAACCTTTGTGTAGGTGAAAGTGAGATAACTTTATATATGTCATTCAAGGCACTTCATAATAATTGCTGTCTTTGCTAAAAATCTTCTGTTTCTCCTCACATACATCCTAGTTTTTAAATTCCATTTTCATGTTATCTTTTACAGTTATTTGCTTTCAATAACTAATCCATTCCTTTTTGTCTTGTGGTCTTGAGGAAATGAACACACCACTCACTGTTGCAGCGTTCAGACATCCTCTCTATAAAATCAATGCAAAATTACAGTGTCATGACTCACTTCTTGGCCTCTTGGGGCACTTTCTTACAACAGCAACAATTTCCTAGTGATCTAAACATGATGTAGCAGAATCTTTTCCCCAGCACTGTTACACAGGCTCGTATTCCCTGGAAAAAGGGTTGAGTATAGTGGTGTCCATGGCTCAGAGCCATAACTATCCTTAGAGTGTAGAGAGAGAGTCTCTGTCTCTGCAGTTGAAAAGAAAACTTAGTAAATATCAAGAAAATACAGCTTCTATAGATAATTCTATTTGAAATTTTAGCTATTTCTAATTGGGAATGTTGTATTTCAGTGGGTGTGATTTCAAAAGATGGATTCATGGTTAGCCCCACTGCTCATTTCTGTTTCATTGCTTAGCAGATGCAAGGAAAGAATAGTACAACTTATCTAATATTCTAAATTAAATCTTGAAAATGCTAAATCACGTGTTCATTTTGCTGTACAGATATGTGTAAAAATTTTAATGTGGAGTTCTGTGTAATTTGCTTTTTCTTTTAGGGTCAGTGGAGGATAGGCTGGGAAACATGGTAAATCATGGCAAATAATCTCTTTGTGCTCAGAAGAAGAAGGGGAAGCAGCAAGGGAGTTGTACTGGGATAAATTGGGCTGTAAGGACCAAGTGAGTCATGCCACATTCACTGACATGTTGATACCAAGATAACACCAACTATCTGTTACCATTTTTAACCTTATGACTTTTTTCTGTTTGTGTGGTGATTTCTTGGACAGTCAAAGGCAGGTTCCAAATCACACCCTATTGTCCCTAAAGATAATGCAAAGAGCTAGCACTGGAACCTGCCCAGGACATCCCTTCAGCTCAGTGTTTGAGTAACTCTGTCACTGCTTCTAATAGCCAAGGAAAAAGCTACAGCACAGAGCAGGTGGCTCTCAGCACACATGTGGTGCTTTTCAGTCTTTCTTTAACATCCACCACTGTCACTTTCCCCTGGAGACAGAAGGTTTTATTTAATAATGAGTTCTGTTAGAAAAGAAAAAAGGTTAATTTTATCATGTTTTGTGCTTGTCAGAGGTGGTTTTTTTTACTTTGAAGTCAGTTGAATTCTGAAACAAGTCTGGATCCTCTTTGTGTTTTCTCCCTAACTGCAGCCTCAGTAATTTATGTAGACATTTTATTGTTAAATATCAAGATATTTTAATTATCTGTACATTTAAATTCCACATTTTCCCATCACAGATTGTCACAGAAAAACTAATTCTCAAAATATATCTTAGATCAAAATACAGCATATAAATTTTAGGAAGTTAATGTGTTCTATGAGTGTAGACTAAGAATTTTTCCTACCATGACAATGAGTTTTTAAGTTGTAAATGCAACCTATTTTAATAATAATGTATTAGCAATTAATTTCTGAAAGCTACAGTTTCTGTCATTACTGTATGTCTATGACAAACTCCATGTACAGTTACTGGAACATACACATGGAACATTTTTTCTCACTTTGAATTTGTTAAGTATTACTTGAGCAAAGCAGGAAAGGTTTTTTACTATTTTCATGCTACAATAATTGGGTGATAATAACTTTAGTATTGGGAAGAGTAAAGGAAAAGAGCAATGTTATGAAATAACAGCATTACAGAAATTGCCAGCTCATGAAAACATGTAAATCCATGGTGTTAATGTTTGGCACTCTTGGTTGTTGGAAATATCTCTCATTTTTTGATTTTTTGTTGGAAGTTTTCCTCTATCGAAGGTTTATATCAAAACCAAAAGTGTGTGCCTTGATATATATTTACTAAATATGTTTATAAAAGCTGACACTGTAAAATGATCTAAAAGAAAACCTTTTTTTTCTGGAGTTGTTCTTACTCTCTGGACACAAGATTTTATAGTGGTTTGGGTAGGTTCAGCATAGAATTTACAGACTTGAAAATTTGCTACTGCTCATTTTATGAAAGCTAGATTACAAATGAAAGACTATGTATTCATGTGATATGTGAAGCCTAGGCCTGCCTTGCCAGCTGGTCAGCTGCCAGGTATAAATTATGCTGTAGGTATTTTCATGTAGAATATGGATAACATACTGCAATTTCTGTGTTTAATTTATTAAAGTACAGTGAAAAGCAATATATAGTCAGCATTTGTGTCCTTTAACTGCAAACTAGGCATATGCTTTTGTTCTAAATGTAATCAAAATTATGGTATCTCAGATACCACTTAGTGAAATCCACTGGCAAAGGCTACAGTTTTTATTGTGATGACTATATTTTTGCATGCCTTTAAACTAAATGGCTTTGCTGTTACTGCTGATTTTGGAGGCGATGTTCTTTTCCTTGCAGCATGGTGCACAGCTGCTTTGGGGAACACAGGGAATGTGGTAAGGTTGTTGGTACTTCCATTTTCCAGTTCCATACTAATAACAGCGAAATAAATCAAAATCATTGCTCTGATGCTCTTCCACTTGTTTCTAACACCTCCTCCACAGGTGGCCATGGGTAAGTTCTTAAGTAGTCCCATGGCTCAGTTTAAAGTGCCTTTGTCTGTATTGGCAGCAGTTTTCTAGTGCTGAGAGGAACATCTCACAGGCACAGACTATCTTGGAAGATCATTATAGCATAGGATATGTGGCTTAGTGTAATTTTAAAAAATTCACATGCAAATCTTCCATTCTACTCAGTGCAGGTATAGTGAGTAGAAAATTATTGCATGATGCCTTATTCCTTCCTAAAGTAGCTTAAAAGTTGATGCAAAGTTATCTTTTAAGATTCAACTGCCAATAAAAGCAATAGCAACATAATCAGTCATTACAGCATCCTGTATTTTAATGACCTGAAGAGCTAAATCTTCTTTTTCATCTTTGACCACATCTCCACATATTTTATTTCGGTCTGAGATGTCACACGTTCAAATGGTTTTCAAAAATGGGGCATGGGGGCAAGGATGTCTTTATTTTAGCTAGTCCATAAGAAAGTTTGAGTTTTAGGGAAATATTTATGCAATAAATATTTATACTGATATTTATTGTTAACTGTTATTGTCTGATCTTTTCTTCGTAAAGAAGGTAATGTGTCACTTTTTAAATTCCTTTAAAATTTGCTTCGTATTCCATTAATGAGGGTATAAGCTTGGTCCAAAGAAAAAGGTTTATATTGTGGTCTTGACACATAATAGAAGAACCCAACTATCCTTTGTAATAAGGGCAAAATTTGGGTTCTGAGCCCAAATCTATGGGCTTCTCCAGCTTCTGTATAGTGAATTAGAACCCCAAATATTTTTATAGCTATAACCTTGAGCTGTTGTTTTGGGATAGATACCAATAAATATAATGGGTCCACAGGGAAGAGACAGAGCATTTTCAGATTTATGAAGGGGAAAAAAAATCAATAGTCTCCCTGAGGCTGTATAAGTCATGAGTAGTACCAGTAGTTTTATGCAAAGTTGACAATATCATGAAATATAAACCCTTGGTTTGGAATTTTACCAGGAATTAAAGGGGCATTAAAAAGAAAAGTAAATGTTTTGGCATATGGATTAAGGTGGTTTGTATTTCTTATCATTTTGCACTGCAAATTCCTTTCAACTGAGCAATAAAAGACGGTTCAGAAAAGATTTAAGAAGAGGTTGGTTCTCAGTCCACATGTCTGATCTGAATTATGTCTTTCACTACCCCCTATTAAATGTTTCTGTCTCTGAGGAGTGCTCATTCTGTAAATGGTGCATTGCTGGGACTACTCTTTAGCTAGCTGGATGTCATGGAATTAGGAATAGATGCTGGTTTTGAAATGGTGTATGTGCTAGTCACTGAGCGCAGAGCAATAGCAATTGAATTGCAAATAGTCACATCTACATACACAGCAGTTTTGGGAAGTCATCTGGTTGTTCCAAAGTCTCCCTAATTGTCCTTCTCTGCACATGCTGGTTTGGTTTTCAGGTTGTTGGGGAGTTTTGTCTCAAAACAAAGGGAAAAGAAAAAGAAAATGCCCACAAGTTTAGAGATATTTTTCTATATATAAAAACATAAACTGTTACATGAGTAACACAAATTGCACTGTGGCATGAATTGATGTGTGTGTATTGGAAATTGTACTTCTGTCTTTGAAGGATTACTTCCGTAAGAGTGACCTGTATTTGTGAGTGAAACAAAGAGAAAATAATTCTGTTCTGAAAACACTGTGGTTCAGTTCTGAACTTTCAAGTATAAGTCCAATTTGCAAACCATCTTGTTCTGTTACTACCCCATCAGCACTTTTTAAATTATTATGTTTCATTTTCCTGTATACACTGTAATATATCCAAAGAGTAACATTGTCCATAGGTGTTTCACTTCTAGTTGCTTTAAAAAGTCTTTGGCAAGGAATTTGGGATGACTTCTTATGGTACTCTCTCATGTTGTGATTGTGGTGTGTTGTTTGAAGATGAGGAAGATTCCATTGAGGAAGTTTCATATTTGTTTTACCTCTGTATACTACAAATTTAGATACCACAGAAAAGATCACACAATAAGAATGTAGGAGATGTTACATTGAGAGGTACTGAGAAGTATTATATTTCTGCTGTTCCCCAAAAAATAAAGTGCTTTTGCTACTGGAAAACTGAGAAGCTTAACAGCATGTGAAACATTTTCCCACTCTTTATCTACAGTATAAAAGACTTAAAGGAGATAGTTGTTTTACATATGGACTGAGAGAGAATCCTGCTTACTCCTGGAAACGAATCCTCCAAAATCCTTGTTAGTTATGGTAATAGAGGTATAAATAAGAAGACCTATGTAATCTACACTTTCATCTGTGGAGCAGTTTTCTGGTCAGAGTTTGAGGCTGGGTTGCCCAAGCAGGAGCTGCTGGCTCTGCCTGTGCAGGTCAAACCTCCTCCCACTGCCTCTTGCCCCCAGCAGCCTTTGAGATGGGCAAGGAGGGCTGGGTGTTGGAGGTGTTCTCCTCCATGGTCCCAGACAGCTGTATTGGAACAGAGGGTAACTGTGTCTCTTTCCATGAATGGTGTGTTAAAGAAGTGCAGGAATCTGTGCTTGGGTGCAGTCCTTGGCAAGATGGGCTTTGCAGGGCTGATTGCTTCCACCACCAGCCATGATGCTCACCCATCCTTCTTGCCTTGGCTTTGCAGAAGGGAGAGGACTGGAATTTTGCATTTCCCATCTCAGGATTTGGCCATGTCTGTGGTCACAAAGATTGAATTGTATCAGGCTCTGTTTTAAATGTAGTACCTGCCTGTAGTTTTAAAAATTGAAAAAAAAAACCAAAAAAACAAAACAAAACAAAGGAGAGAAAAATTTTCAGCTGTTTGGGACATGCGCACAGTTTGGATATGCAGAAGTGGAAATAAATTTAAACATGCAGTCCCAAAGTAAACAGATATGACTGTGAATATACACAGGGAACAGATCCGTTGAGTTTATGCAGTCATTTTTCAAGTTAAACATGCTTTAATGTAAGCCATAAATTTCATCATATGAATATTTTTATGAGCTGCATTTCATCCATTTATTACTCTGGAGTTCCAGATAATGACAACAGGTAAATACAGCCTGCATGCTGAGTCACTGGAGCCTTCTCTCTCCTACACATTGTTTGAGCAAGGGTAACAAATTACTGGTATCGTTTCAGACATATTTCAGTGAGATTTTTATTTGACAGTGTAGCTGCCATGATTTCATGCATTAGCCCAGGCTGCTAATTTCTGACTTCAGGTTCAAGGTGGAGGTTCTAGTTTTGAGGATTCAAACATGTTAGTAATGGCAGCTTCTTCACAGTATTTTCACCTGTTTTGGGTCAGATTTTACATTTACTTGGATCTTGACTCTCAGCTTGTAAATGAAACTAATTTCTAAATCTCTAAGATTATAGTGCTCATGAAGCAATGAAATAAACTGAAAGTAATATACATTAGAATAATTTGCTGTAGATTTCAGACAGATTATTGTACATATGCCTTATTGCATGCCCCTGTGTTATTAAAAAAAAGTCTGGAGTGACTAAGAACCCTTTGAGAAACAGGGTTGTGAAAGAGAGGTCTACCATAGTCTGCCTTGGGCAAACAAAATCTCGATTCCACAAGAATATTCAGGTGAGGATATGGAGTCTGCTGGGGAGACTGTGGCCTGTTAAGGAGCAGATTCATTGTCTGTCTTTGGGTGCTTAACTGAGGGATCTGCGGATGTGAGTGAAGGAGGCACACCCACGTCTCCCTCCTCCCTCCTAATGAGGGACAGCTAAATTGATAATTTAGGCATATTTGTGAAGTGTCTGGTGGATAAACACCACCCTTAAGCATGGCAAACGACAGTTCATTACTGGAGAAGTGCTTTTTGAGGATGGCAGTACATGTTGGATGTTATGTCCTTAGAAGACAGTTTACTATTTTTCCTATCTGTACCTAAGAAGTAGCAGTCTCTTTTGAAAGCTTTCCTGCATAGAAGTAGATCACAGCACAGTCCAAGAGCTAATGTAGCTGTCTAAATTTGCTTCTCCTGTTTCAGTCTTATTAGTATTTTCATCACTAACTTAAAATTTATCAGGGCAGACAAGTCCTTGCAGCCATGAAGCAAAGTGCTGGAAGCAGTTACGGCTTTTGTGAGTGCTGTACCGTAGCAACCCTGTCTGTGGCATGTACCAAAGCACTGCAATTTGAATTTTGGGAGATGAAGGAACTAGCTCTAGTGTTAGAAACCTTAA
Source organism: Peucedramus taeniatus (assembly GCA_013400575.1). NCBI lineage: Eukaryota > Metazoa > Chordata > Aves > Passeriformes > Fringillidae > Peucedramus > Peucedramus taeniatus. Next base: position 18,524 of record WBNO01011174.1, read on the forward strand.
TCTGCAAATGGTATAGAGCTTTGAATGTGGAGTGACCTTGTTTGCCAGGCGAGGTGCCGTGCCTGAGAGCTGTATAGTAGCTTTCTAATTCTTTTCCAAGAGTAATGACATCTCTCATCTGTGTGTTGATGACAAAATTGCCATGTTTCTAGAAAAGGGCTTGTACTGTATCATGTAATCTTTTTCTCTGTCTTCACTCAGAAGGAGATTATATTTGCTTCAAAACATAGTAACAAGAAACTAATTCTGTGAATTTGAGGATAACATCCTCTCTCTGCTCCAAATACCCAAGCCTTTTTTAGATTGTTATTCAGGGAAATCTACCATTGCCTTTGGTCATTGCAGCTTCTTATATCTTCTACTATGTTACACTTAAAGATTTTGTCATGCCAATTGAAATAAAATTATATGCTGAATTGGAAATGCTTTATGGTCCTTACACTGGATAAAATATGTTAATTTGTGTAAATGCTCTTTTGAGTGCAGATGCTTGCACTGAAAGCATGCTTATCTTAAAAGCTGCATGTCTTTCATTCTTTTATATGCACAGTTTATTTTTTAATATGTCTAATATTTCAGAAGAGTTTTTAAAAGAGATATTGGAAGCTAAATGAAAAAAAAACCCTCCTCGCTTTTTCATAAATATTCATGGTTTCATAGAAAATCTTATAACTGAATCACTATTTTCTTTTGAGGTTTTGTGTGTTCTTCCCTTTTCCCCCTTTCCCCCTTTTTTTCCCTTCCTTTATGCTTCATTTCATTGCTATAGATTAGCAATGCTAAAGAATGCTAGGTTGGCTGTGCCATTATATGCTTGACATCAAATCTGGTATGTGAAGTGTTAGTCTGCTCATTTTTCTTACATACATTTTATGTATCTTAATAATGTGTGATAACACACCAGTGAATTAAGCAGAGTTAACATGATGAACTATGTACTTCCAAAGTTTAGAGTATAAGCTGAAGCATTTATTTGTGTGTCATAGTTATTTAGCTTATAAATAGAAATATATGCACATTGCCTTTGAGGTCAGCAATCACACTATTGCATTATCAGTTAATTGTGAAGGAAAGCTTAGTAAGAAACTTATTTTGGAAGTACTTCTGTTTGAATGCTCCTATTGAAAAAGATTTCTGTCAGTACTCACCTGTTAAATTCATATTCTGAATCCAATGGCCATTTACTTTAAGTGAGACTACAGCTTGGTTCCCAGGCATGAGAAAGAGAATAGGTATGAGAATAGACTAATTTTGATTCAAGGGAAGTGGCTTTTGGTTGATCAGATTTAGTATTTTTTCTCATTGATAAGATGTCATCTTGGTCTTCCTGTTTTTAGTGGAACCTCTTTTACTTGAAAGAAATGGCAGAAGTGATGCCAGGTAAAGCAAAAATAAATGTCTGCAACCAACAGCAGGGCAGTGCCATTGCAAATACTGACCTGCTAGAAAACCATGTGCAACAAAATACATGCATACATTTTCCTTACAACAAAACGTGGGCATATATAATATTATAATCATTAAACATTCGTTTTTTGGGTTTTCAAGTCTACACCTGCGGTTAATCGGTGCACTATATAATACATAAAAGATGGATGGTGTAGTGTGGAAAGAGTAATGAATTTCACTTTTCCTGCTATGAAGCCCACAGAGCCTGGTACCAACTGATCATAAATAAATGCCCAGTCAACAGCAATGTCAGTCCCTGTAAGGAGAACTTTGGGGTAGATAAATCAAATGTTGTTTAGGACATTTTTCTCAGTAGGAAAAGAATACACAAGTGCTTTCTGCATGTTATTCACTGCTGATTATTTACTGTGCAGTTTTATTCCATCTCATTCACTGAATTTCAATGTATTAGACACTTAAAATTCAGTCAAATGCTTGGGAGAGAGGGTAAAAATGACAAAGGATGAGGATATTCAAATCTCTCTGGAGAAGTGAGTATATAAAGCTGAAAGCTGGCAGTGCACTACCATAGCAGAGACCTGTAGTCCTTTATCACTGATCAATAACTTAGTCAGAAAGACAGCTTTGCATATATTACAAATATATCTTTAATAATGTATTTTTCTTTCAGAGATTTGCCCTTCTTCCCCTGTCTTTTTTTCCTGTTTTTCACCTCCTGCAATTTGCAATCATGTAACATGTTTCTGTTTGAGTAGCACAGACACATAGTGTCATTTATACAACTCATGACTGCCCATGGCTTTCTTTAGGGCAGAGCAGGAATGGCTATTAAAATCCAAAATTTGCTTGTTACTGCTTACCATGGATTGCACTAGATTGGAAAAGTATTCTGGAGAAAGCTGTGTTTAAGTTTTTTTGCTGAACTTAATGTTTTTACTATTGCTTCTAGGAAAGCTTTATAAACAGAAACAGAGGTTACAAATTCAGATAATTTCTTGTCCTTTCAGTTCTTTATTTTGTGTACAGCCATGGGAATGGAAAATCCAGTTATTTGTTCCTGGTCATATCTAGGACTCCAATAGAAAGGGAGGTCTTAAAGAACTGAGTGTAGGGGAAGGTGAACATACAAATAAAGTGTGTGCTTAGTTAAAAAAAATAAACTTGTTTCTATGTTATATATACTGGTCTTAAAAAAAAAAATGATGCAAGTCATTCCTAGAAGCAAATAATATTTAAAAAGTATTAAGCATAGACTTTACATCCTCTAGCCTCGTGCAGCCTTTATCCCAGTGGCAGAGAATTCAATAGTTCAATCAGGAATGAAACTGAATTCAGATTTATTTTTCTGCTACAGATGAGCCACAGTGGAGTGTAGGGCTGTTGTGGTCTGAAGTTGGCCATACATGTGTGTATTTTCTCACTGCTTCCCTTCATTAGGATTCTTTTCTAGTTTCTAGGGGTGTTAGATTTCTGCTTATTTAAATTTCTTTTGCTAGCATGTTTGAAGATAGCAGGTAGTCTAAGAGATGAAGAGCTTCTGAGATGAGTTACATATGTAAAACATCACAGAATTATGGCTCTATCATCAACTCCTCTCTTTCAACCAATAGACCAAATTATAAAATGAATGCATGTAAAGAAATTGCCTCCTTCTACTTATTTCAAGGGCTTTTGAGTGGAAAAGGTCCACCAACATCCATGTGAAACAAATAAAATTGCTCTGGCTGCTTGAGCTCAGCTGTGGTGCTACCAAAGAGTGTTGTTGAAATAACTTTGGAAACCCTGCAGATGGTTCTCCTGGCTGTTGAAACTGTAGATTCTGACTTGCTGAAATGCTTGTCTGTGCCATGGCAGATTGGAGGCTCATCTTCCTTGTTATTTTGGTTACGTTTGGTAGGTATCTATGAAATAAAGATATCACAGATTATGTGAACTAGCTCACTGCGAAAGCCAGCTCTATGACCGCTTCTAATGTTCAATAATAATACCACCACCACCACCACCAACATCATCAATAAAAATACTAACAACCAGTGCAAGTCTTGCATACTACAGTGATGCTGAAGTTGATGACACAATTAATGTCTTTCACCTATAATGATAATATGGGTTAATATAATATTACACGGATGAGTAAAATGATTTGGTGTACTTTGTTTAAATAAAGGTTAATAGCTAAATATGAATAAGCATAAACCGGACACAGCCAAAGTGATAGGAGAGGTGAAATGCCTTGGCTAACAATATTCTGGATGTATATAAAAGGAATTGTGGAAGATAACACAGATACATGGAAGCGCAAGAATAGGAGGATCCTTTCATCTTAATTAAAAATATTTAGGACCTGAATGGGAAACTTTGAGGGGTTGAAGAGATAGCTACTAAAAATTCTGCATTGGGTAAATAAAAAAAAAAACCAAAAAAAACAAAAAAAACCCCCAAAAAAAAACTATATAAGATGCTATTGGGAAGGAAAAATGGAGTGCAAACCAAAAAGTATGAATTTCATTTGATAGTGGAGTAATGGCAATGTCACTGATAGTTGGAACCATAAGGGATGCAACAAGAAAGAGGAATGACTGAATTTTTTCCTGTTTGTGTTTTTAGGATACTGCTTGCTTATCTGGGTTACAAGTCCTGGAGATATGTAATGTGGCAAGGGAATGAAGGAAAAGGGAAAATAAAATGGCCTGAGAAAAAAAAATTAGTTCTAGTTTATTCTGCTTTACTACAGTAATAAACAAAAAGGAAATCATGATGTAAAATGAAAGAGCAAGGGAGACGTAAGTTAACACATTTAAAGGACTCGATCCAGTTGGTTTAATGTGTTTAAGAGCTCAGTGTATATCCTGTTGTGTCTCAGATGAAACGCTCACTGGTACGCACTAAAAGAAGATAGATGAAAGACTCAAATTTTCAAGGCAGGTATTATTTTGTTTTAGCTGTGAAATCTGGCTGCCAATGCATAAAGATTTCCTGTTAAGTGAAAACAGAACAAAGGAAAACAAAGATAAAATCTCTTCCTTCAAGCTCGACTGCATCAAAGCATATAAGGCAATCTTCCTTTCACATTTGTTTAGTGAATGTTGGTGTCTGAATCTTTGAGGAGACTTCGGTCCACAAAATGTCATCGCCTTTGTTTATGCCAACACTGTACTGTAGTTTTAAGGAAGGAAGTGGAGTGGAAGTAAGAATTCCCATACAAGTAAATGCCTCACAGTCTTGTAACCAGCCACAGAATGAAACATGGGACTGTTACACTTCAGTAATAAACTGCCAAAGCTTCAGAGAGCTTTAATGTCCCCCCAAAATCCTGTCACTGCCATCACACATTTAACCCCTTTATGCCATGACTTGAGATTTTGTGCCGTAGGACTTGTGGATAATGGAGCAGCTGCCATTTGCTGGCTCTCTGCTACCAGCCTTTGAATCAGACACATTGGCAACAGTGGCAGAATGAGTGGTGCTCCTTGGAGGAGTCAGTTCTGACTTCTATGCCTGGGTTAGTAACAGTAACAGAGGAAATGCTATAAGCATCAAGGAATTCCATACTTAATAATATTACCCTGTGGGCTTGTCTGCTTTCAACATCTTAGGCTACTGAAAATAACTCTTGATTTTACATCATAAGGAACTGTAACCTTTTGATTATCAGAAAATAGAATGTGATTAATATGTAAATATTTGGATACATTACATCCATGGTTTTTTCGCATGTTGTAAACAGAGAAGAAACCAGTGTATTTTCTGCAAAAGTATCTTGAGTTACCACGGTGCTAGATTTTTTTGGTCAGTAGTGACTTTTTTACCCAGAGTCTCCACCCAGATGATCTCAGTATCTAGCTTAGATATGAGGTGACACAACAGAGAGTAAGAAAACCTTGGGCCTGGGAAAGGGAGACGACATTTACATAAAGTAAATGAAGGTCTTTGATTGCACTCAGTTACACAAGATAATGGGTTAGTGTGGTCATTTCTTTGGGGAAGGTTTTTATTTTTTGTTTATGAATAGATTTAAGGAGCAGAAGACTAATGCTATGGCTCAAACTGTTCAAACTGAAAGGGCGGATTTGGCCTAATACAGTTTGATAGAAGCATCTAGGAAAATGATTCAAAAGGCTTTTTCTGAATTCCTTTGATCATGTAGCTTTCAAAGCATAATCAGACTGCTCTTTGGTTCTAAAGTAGGGCATTATCAAAGAACATGTGCTGCATAACATCTTGCTTCTCTGTAGTCAACCAACTGCATCACTTAGTCTTGGAAGGATGCAATGCAAGCTTGTATAGTTAGTTTCTCTTGTTTGTTTTTTACACCTTTAATGTGTTGTATTAATAGAAAAAGAGGAGCCTCAGCACACTTGCGGCACTGCCTCTGGGAATGTCATTCCAATACAAAGAGAAATGTAAAGGCACCTGTATAGAACAATCACTTACATCCATGTTTGCAGTACCCCAGCATCTAGGGTTTAGCTTTTACGTATCTTTGTGTTTACAGCTCTGTTCTCTCCATAGGCTTTTTTCCTGTATGCTCCTGCACAGCCAAACATTCTGTACACTTATCCATGTCTTTGTGACACAGCTTTCTTTGTCTTGCTGTCCCTTGGGCTGCTTCCAGCCTCTTGAGACGAGAGGTGCTTACGCTTCTTGTCTCAGATAGCAGTGAACTCTTGATTAGGCAGCCAGGCTGATGTTACTGCTTGGGTGTTGTGCAGTTGGAAATCACAGCCCTCAGCAGTAACAACCAGTGTGTCTTGGGTGTTTAAATCATGCATTAAATAGAAAGCTTTCCTGTGCTTGCTTCAGTTTTGTGAACTTACCACATGAAAGGGATTCTTTACACTCCTGAGGTCCCGTGGGCATTGATCCATAGTCTTTATCTGTGCACATAGTTGCTCTGAGAGAATACAAGCTTTGGAAAGCTTGTCCTTTGGTACAATCCAGACTAGCAGGTATGTTTGTGTTCTTGGTGGACATGTTTGTCTGATTGCCTGGGTGAGATAGTAGGTTTGTAGATAGAGTCTGTACGCAACATTCGGGCATGTTTGCCAGAGGTAGCTGGCTGATCCTGCCTGTCTCCAAAGTAAATGAATTGCTTTTCATTTATTTTCAGCAACAAGGAATTTGGTGTTTCTGAAATGGTACATTGGGCTTAACTTTGGAATTAATCTAATTCAAGTTTTGTAATTTGTTAGAGCTGGTATGCAAATGGGTAGCTCAGATATGGGTGATTTAGTGTAGCAGCTATTTTGATTAGGAGATCGTGGACCACTGTAATGGTAATATTTTGGCAGGTTTCCACAAATACAAAGAAGCATTATTTATGCTAAACTACTATGCTATCACTTCAACAACTAAAATCAAGCATTAATCCAACAGATTAGTCAAGCCTTAGTCATATAGTATCATACATCTGATGCTGTATTGTGGGCTCTGCTGGCTGTGAACTGTGATGGCCCCTCATCCCTGAGGCAGAGCTAGATCACCATGAGGAAAACCAGTGGGTGACACCTTTCTTCCCCAACTTCCACTTGCATTTATACACACTTATTCCACACATCCTGCTCCAGTCTTGTCCAAAGGATTACATCCTCTTTTCATACGTCAGAACTAGTCAGTCCCAGTGTGTCCAGAGAGCTGTCACCAGAGAGAGCTCAGCCATTCTGATCTCTTCAGATGCATGTTGCCTATTTTCAGACTGGGTCATAAGTTGTCATGTTTCTTCAGGGTGTTGCAGTCTTTGTATGACTTATGACTGGGTATGATTATCTTTGCCTTGTTACTATCTCTTTCAACTCTGCCAAGCACAGACACTACCAAGTATTTCAGTTCCTACCCTATGACATGCCCTCTTGAAGTATTTTTGGGGTAGAGGGCAGATGAGATGCGTTTCACAAATAGTCCTTATGCTGCAATGGAATGGGAATGGCCCTGAAACTACATGCACCTCACATCACCTACATCAGATAGCATTACAAAGGAATTTAGCTGCAGCGTCAGATCCTTTCTAATTGAAGGGATATCACTTGGGACTCTTTTCCTTGAAGACTACCCACACATTTTCTTTGAGATTCAATCAGAAGATTCTTTAGTGAGGAGACACCCATTGACTTGCTGAGCAGATGCCTTTGTAATCTGTCTGTCTAAAGTCAAAAAAGGTGAGAATTTCTATATTAATAAGCCTCAAACCTACAACAATTTGCCTAATTTTGCATTACATGTCTTCCTAGATTAAAACATGACAATTTTCTATATGGTCAAGACAAATCCATGGCAACCTTGACTTACTCAGACTATTAAGCATGTTCAATAAAAGGCATGATGTGGGATTTTTTTTTTCCCAAGTGTACATACCTACTTATGCCAAAGAATTTTGCATAAGAAGAATTTCAGGAAGGCTCTTGGATGGGTGACACCTTGACTTGACTCAGCTGAAGAGGGCACGGCTTGTGAGCAAGGAATGGAGCTCCACAGAGTGCTGTCCAAGTCTCTGAAAGAGAGGGAAACCCTGCACCACCTATCTTCAACAAAGTGCAGCTCAAGTTTCATCAAAGCTGTGGGGAAATCCTGTCGTTTCTGCTTTATTGCTTCAATGAAATGAAAAAAAGAAATCTTTTGAAAAGCAATCTTTTATCTTATTTAGCAGATATAGCCAAGTTCTGCTACCATATTTCCCAGATGTAGTTTATGCAATCACATGGTGCAACTCCTTGTTAAAAGAGGCAGATATTATGTGTTTGTCAACATATGGCTTGCATATATTAGAGTGAAGATCTTCCCACATGTGGACTTCTCCCTTCTCTGGGGCTCTGGCATGAGAAGAGTAGGAGTATCAGGATTCAGAACACACGATTGCAATCTTATTGTAAAACACAGACAATTTTTTTTCTTCATTTCTCTGTTTTTGGATAATAATATTTTTTGAGCAGTGAAGTAGTGTATACAATTATGCTACCCTGGCTTGCTAGCTTTAGAAAAAGACCTATCATCCTCTGTTTAGAGAACCCTGTTTTCTAAAACATAAAGCTTCTCGGTTATTATTAGATGTTTCAAATTGAAATGATTGAGTGAATCAGAAACGGACATTTTCCCAACAGAGAAAGAATTTCTGAGAATTGAGAGTTTTCTGAAAGAGAGTTCATGTTCCATTAATTGGATACACTGCTATAAATTTGGTTGCTCCCTAATCAGCTCTGAGTATGAACATAATTTCCATAAAACTTACCCTCTATAATGGTTTTTCACAGGTTCACAGCTTCACAGAGGCTGTGATACACTAAGACTTGAAGACAGTGTATATTATACCATAAATACTTCCTTTGCTTTGTAAAGAAATCTCCTGTGCTCAGCGTTTGCATGTCATTACCTCGCTCACAGCTGTTTATGAGCAGTGCTGCTGTCTCAGCTCTGGGAACAAACAGGTTTGGGCATGCATGTGAATGACATGGTTTGTTCCTGTCTGTTTTGCAAGTTGGAATTGTGGAAATATCTCCATTCTCAGCTTGAGCGTTATTCTCAGTAGTAAGGCTTATTTTCCCAGGCAGATTGTTGAAATGTGCTAATGAGCCTCCAAATAATATAAAATAAGGGCTCCCATGGTTGCACATTTTGTAGTTCAAAAGCTACTTCTTGTGGCAGACCCAGGTACCACACGCTGACGCCATCTGAGATCATTTGCTGTGCAGTTTGCCTGCCCACACCCAGAATGCACGTCTAGTTTGCTATTGTAACACTAGTGTTGGCTGAGACCTGGGAATTAAAATATTTGGCCTGAGGTACTTTTTTGATGCACGCTCATTTTCCTTCCATACTAAACCAATGCTAGCAGCTTCTTCCAAAGCAAACTAGAAAACAAATGTATTTATGTAGGATGTTGCTCAGTAATAATCTTATTTCCAGTCTAAAGTAGCATTACTTCACGAAGTTAGTCTATGCCATAGCAGCTTCAGTCCAGACCTGTAAGCTATGCATACTTTCATTCTATTTTGCCATGTACCACCTTCCTTGCATTGCATGAGCTCTCTGAGAAAGTGATCCTTGGAGCCTCACAGGCATCCTCTACAATTTTTGTTTCAGGAAAAAAGATGCATTCCTCAGACAGAGCTCTTCTTTCCCATGCCATGGACATTGTCTCTGGCACAAAGGGATACCTGCCAAATTATCTGTTATCCTTATGATATGAGCAGCCTTAAGTGGCTCTAAACTTCATGCCTCAATAATATATGTGAATTGCTTGATTGCATGTCAGCTGGCATGGTGTCCCAGCCTCCTGCCTTTTCTGGGTGTCTGATATCTGGGGGAATATGGAGGAGAGAAATGTGTGACTGTTCCCATTGCAATGCCTTCAGTCGTCTCTGGCCCCTGCTGGGCAGTATGAGTATTCAAATTAAATTTTCAAAGGTAGGCGGTGACTTTTTTCCTATGTCTGTAATCTTAACTTAATCACAAAGTAATTAACGTACATGCTTCCACTAGCACACTCTTGGCTGTACACAAGCATGTAAATACTTGGCTTTGTAAAGCTGAGGACTTTGTTTTTGAAACATTTTGCCAGATTCCCAAATGGAAAATAGCTACGTGATTTTAATGGCAATAAACCATTTCAACTGAGCTTAATTCTTTAGCATTTAATTCCATTTTTTGAAAAGAAAATTTCAAGTGGAAAATACTTGAATTTTTGATTACAGATTTTTCCAGAAATGTTTAGCCCAGCTCAGTTCTAAGTTCCATAAAGTTGAAGACCCAGTGGGTGTCTTTCCATGGTTTCACAGAAAACCTTGATGACTTCACTTTTTGTTGTTTTTGTAGCACTCTGTGGTTTATTTTTGCAATGTACCTGCCATTTGGGGCCCTTTCTCAGCTTTGGTAGAAAAAGAAAAAAAAAAACACAGCTTCATTAAATTGGCAACATGGTTCTTACTCTGTCACCTATTTGGAAGTGCAAAACCATTTTTGATAGAAAAAGTAATGCTTAAATATTTCTTATGAAGAAGCACTAAACTTCACCTACGAATATTATGAGTAGGTGGTATTAACCAAGTCAGTACCACATGCTGCTACACTGTGGTCTTTTAAAAGCAAGGTATATTATTTTTTTCACTGATCAAGATGAGTTTACCTGCATCTTAGTAACTCTTTGTTGACTTTCAGGGTTGTGTTAAGTGTCATTTATAAATGTTGTTTGTACAACCCTCTCCTTAATCAGACAGGAAGCAGCAAGTGCATGGTAGTTGTCCTTGTCCCAAGAAAGTCTGTCCACGTGAATCCAGTTCACTGGAGCATCCCATATGCACTGGCAAGAGGCAATTGCTCAATTGGATGAAACTCAGGAGATACCAACTTCAGATTTTGCTATCAGGAGTTTTATCTCAATCTGTCCATTCTGTGGTGTCTCTTCTCCTTATAACTCCCTCACCTTGGCTGTTCTTTAGAGTATTCTTTGAACTGAGTTAGCATCGAGAGGGGTCAGAGCAGCACCTCGTGTGAATCACTCTTGCTCCTTGAAATGAATTACAGCTGGACTTATCTGTTCACCTGTTTTTCATTTGTTTTCTGTGGAGGAACACTTCTGCTAAATGCATTCATTAGGGATTTTTGTTTGATTTCCTTGAGTCCCTGGGATAGAATCAATCATTGATCTCTAAAAGTACCTTAAAGAACAAGGAAAGTGAATTGATTTTAAGAATTGACACAAACTACATTCTTTGTTTTGCTAACAATTTTAAGTGAATAGGAATGATTTTTTGGGAGGGTCTTATTTTACCTCTCCCAATGTACTTCAAAAGTGAAGAGAGAGAGAGAAGTGTCCTTGCAGGAACTGAGTGCTTTCTGTAGTGTAAATTAGATGCATTAGTATCTTGTGAATAAAGCAGAGTGAGTGTCTAGTGAAAACACTGCTCTAACCCCACATGAACATACCATGTGTTTCAGCTAAGAGTGTGAAAAACTATCAGAGGTCCAACGTAAACTTTGGATCCATGGCAGGGTAAAGTGCACCAACAATATGTAAATGAAAGTAAAATTCTTTTCAGGGATGGCAGTGTTTCTGTATTTCAGATTAATGCAATTTATTATTATGACATTTACAGTTAAAAGTATCTTCCAACCATCTGTAACATTCAGAGATGTTAGTTCTTGAAGATTTTGTCTCTCTATGCAATGGCATTATAAAGTATCTCTCCAAAACTTCTGGCATTGGAGTATGTGTATTCTACAGTCAAAGTGCAGTAGCTTGAAAAAGAAGTGTGATGTTATTAGGTCTAATTGTGCATAATTTTAAAAGTTATTTGACATCTAAGGAGGGATAAATGTTTCCATACTTCCAGCATTCAAGCACGGCACACTGTCCTCATACCAATTACACTGCTGTTATTCTATGATGTGCCCTTCTCTTTAGTTTTCAAGCTTCTCCTTTTTGTTAATTTATATCCTAGATGTTAAGTAGATACTCTGCTTAAAGATTTGTAAAGAATTGGATTTTTCTGCATTTGTACTTTTTTGCTATATGTTAATTAAGGTAAAGATGGCTTTTGAATTAATGTGTCCTAACAGACTCCTTGAACCTAAAATTCAAATTAGATTCACATCTATATATGAGTAATACTTAGAAAAGAGAAATTTCAAATTTTGAAGCATGAATCCCATCGAGATTAGCTTACTATTTATTGTACAAATTACACTTATGCACTGGATCATTTAGTGTTGGGATTTATTGCAGAAAAGCTTGGAATTTCCTTCTGTGTTGCAAGGAGCCAGCATTTATTTGCTTTTGAATACAAGTAGGATCTTTCTTCCTCAGATTTTCATATCTGATCCAAGAATTTGTATTTTAATATCTACATAATAACATTTCTGTTTAGATTTGTATCTCTTCTAAATAGAATGAAGAATAAGGATATGGTTGTAACATGTTTTACATACGCTATGAATATTTTAGGAAAGGAAGAAAGAATGTCAGTTAAAAAAACCTCAAAACAACAAAGCAAAATTTTGTAGTGACATGTAGGAGTTGTAAGTTGTTGAATCTGGGTATTGAGCCTCCGAGGTTTACTTTTCTTAGTCCCTCAAATAAATATTTTAATTTCTCAGTCACAACTAGTAACTTTCAAGAACTACTCATTCATTCTCACATTATGGCATAACAAACTCCACAGGTCCTTCAGGAATAATGATTTTCTGAATGGTGTTTTCTCAGTTGCACTCTTCACCAATTGCTTTCTCTTTTGAGTGGGCAGATGAAATGGAACTAAGGAAGCAGAAATGACTGTACGCTGCTGGTGGCTATGGTTGCAGCAGGGAGGGATTTTTAGGAAACAGATGGCTGTCTGCCAGCAGTGGAAGAAAAGCCCTTTACTTGAGGGCTTAAAGAACACCTCCTGACTCTGATTGCAGAGCAGTGTGAATGAGGGGCAGAGCTGTCTTCTGCCATGGGTGGGAAAAGTCAAACTGCCAGGCAATGAGAACCAAAAATCTAGAAAATATGTGTTGGGTATGTAGAGAAGCCTAGATGAAGTTCTTGATTTGTATGTATTAGAAGATAGTCTGAACAAAATAAGCATACAGAGAGCTAAATGCAGGAATGAAAAAGTATTCCTATGATATATTTAGTTAAAAATTCACCTTCAGTGACAGCACTGAGATGGAAACCTAGAGAAGTGAGGCAGCATTGATCAAAAGACATGGAAAGAAGCTAGTTAGAAATTGTTACATTTTCAGTGGAAAATAGGAAGAGGAAATTGTGTAAGAGAGAGGATGGAGCAATGAATGCAGAAATACCAAAAGGAAAGGCATCGCTGTAGTACTAATACTGAGGAAAACAGCAGGTTAGGTAGTGGAGCCTGTGGAAGAATATTGAGTTCTGATAGTGAACAGAAAAACTACTTCTTGTCCTTTAGAGGAGCCCAGCAATTTTCCCTATAAGCCTCTTCTTCAAAAGTGAAAATAATGAAAGGTTAAAAGGCTACAGCACATTCAGAGAGTAGCAGAAAGCAGCTCATTTTGGAGTGTATCCAAAAAAAAGCCATCAGTTTGGGTATGTTGTGGTACAGCAGTGGCTGAGAGGAATCAGTTCAGGTCTGCAGGAGGAGGGGAAAGCAGGAAGGAAGAGATACAGAATGTTTTTGATGGAAAATGTCCAAATTTCTTAGGGCTACCTGCAGTCTTCAGTTTTTCATTCATGACACTAAGTGTCTTCAACAAACACTAGATGGAAACCTTAACTGTTTTTGAAGAATAAAAACATAGGAGCACGAATCTGTCAAATTGTAGTATCTGATATACTAAAATAAATATTGAATTCCACAGAGACTGAAGAGGCATAGGAAAAACTAGAGCACCACTGAAAAAGATGGGCCCTGTAGATGAATGCTATGAATGGCATAACTTGCATGACCAAACATGCATTCTCAGAAATACAAGTTAAAAGCTGCATGGTTATGAATTGGAGGAAAATCTTGAAATACTCCATCTTCATTTTGAAGACCTAAAGCAGAGAGGATGTTTCCTTCTTTTTTCTTTGAAGGAGAGAAATCTTTTGGTCCTTATGACAGAAATGTCAGCATTGTAATAATAAACCACTGACAAAAAAGTGGGACTTGCCATAGATTTCAGGGGGCCACAAGAAATGTTGTCTGCATAGTTATTTGCTGAAGCAGATATTAAGTGATCCATTTCTCCTGCTGTTTTCCAGGTGACATTTTAATGCTAGCCTGTGACAGCTCCATACTTTAAAAAATAATAATAAAAGCAGTCCTGGTAATGTATGAAAAAACATGGAAGTGATTTATTTAGACCACACAAGAATAAAAAACATCCTGGTTAACAAGAACACTAATTTAAGTGGCACCAGTGGGAGTTCAGAGAACATAAAAAGGATGCTCTTATTTGGTAGTTTGTGCAGTAAAACACAATACTTAATAATGCCTCTTTCAAACAGAAAAACTTAATGAGAAAAGCTGGTATGTCTAAAAGAGGTCTTTTTAGGAATGTGCATGTTTTCACACTCCATTTTCTTGTTAGACATACAGATTTCAGTAATTTTCACATCACCAAAATGCTGCATCAGATATAAGTATCAAAGAAATAGGAAAGACCTTAAATAGCTGTTTGAGATTCATTTATGCAGTGCTGAGAAGCCACATAGAAAGTCTAGAAAGAAGTATTTAGAGTCCCATAAAAATAAGTAAGATTTGCTATTATAAGAAAATTGTTCTTACATAATGCTCATTCCACAGTCCATTTGATACCATTTCAGCACTGTGCTATCTTAGCTTCATTATTTCATGGTTAAGAGGGCTCTCAGGGTAAGCCCAGTAAAGGATGGGTGTGCCTATACTCATCTATAGGACCAGTAGATTTAAATTTATCAAATTCCCAGGCCATCCTGGAAAGGGACTTTTTTGTTTTTTCTTTCTGTCCTAGCAGTTAGAGAAGCATTTTATGCCTTGCATGAGACAGTTTAACTGTAATAGATTGTATGTTTTATTTAACCAACTAGTTTCTGGCCTGGAGCAAGGCAGAATAAAAGTGATTTTTACAAAAGTTTGTGTGCACTGTGAGTTCATAGAGCCTGTCAGTGGACAGGGCCAGTTCCCATCTCTGACTGATATGCAGCTTCTCAGCAGGGAATAATCAGCAGAAAGCAGCATCTGTGCTTTCCCAAGTGAAGGCCACTGAGGTTTATTCAGGAGTCAAGCGTGTGGAGCAGGATGGCTCCAGCAGAAATCACGGGTTTAGGGAAAGATGATGCAGCTTTGTGGGGGCCCTGGCTGGGAAGGATACAGGGATGAGCAAATTGAAACTGAAGTTGTCCTCTCTTCTGGTACTCAGTTTTGAGTTTAGGCTTCATTTCGTTGGATTTTTTTTTGATTGTTTTTATGTTTGTTTGGTTTTGGGTTTTTTTGGGCGGGTTGGTTGGTTGGGTTTTTTTTGTTTCTTTGGTTGGTTTTTTTGGGTGGCTATCATAGAGATTTTTCGAATTTCTTAGTCATTTCCTATTACCCTTCCTCTGACCTTTGTTCAGGAATAGCACAGGTACTGTGCTTATGACAGCAAGAATGGGATCTTTTTTCCAACAGGATCTCTATTAGCCTTCTACCCATTTTCCAGATATTATTAAATTCTCATCTTTATGGATTCACTTGTGTCTAATGCTCTATACATTAGGAGATTTTACTTTCCTCTAAAAACTAATTTCAGACATTGAAACCAGTAGATACCCTATTTCCCAATGGTATAGCAGGAGAGATTAAAAAGAAAACAAACCAGTACATTGATGAGGGACCAATGTACTCTTACCTAACTAATCAGTATTCAACCATCAATCCTGTTCTTTCCCAGAAAGCAAAATCTCTTCCTTCAAGGTTGCAGTTATGAGCTATTCACATATCCAGATGGCTTATGGGCATTATCATGACTTGTGAATTGAATTAGTCTTCATATGGAGTTCCATTTTTCTTCTATCCTGAGTTGTATTTACATAACTTATGGCAAGGGTGCGCTGAGAACAAGCTTCACTTGAAGTCCTCCTCCTTTTTCCTGTGGAATTGCAGTGGCCAACAGTGCCTGAGAACAATAACACTATTTCAAATGCCTGACAGGCATTCACTGCTTTATGCATGATGTAGACTTTTCCTCCAAGAACAGGTTTTCATCATTGGTACTTGGCATCACTGATAGGTTGTCATTGGGAAAAGAAAGAGTTCAACATGGTCATGACGAATGAATTTGAAAATGCAGAATGTTGCCCTTGAAGGTTTAGAAGCAGCATTGCCTGGGTACCTATGGATGCTAGCATTTTACATGGTATAGCAATAAATGCAGATGCTCCATCTTTATCTCTATTACATATACTGACATCTGTCATAAGCATTACATTTCCTTGCCAAAAAAAGAGCTTTTTCCAGCATTCTTTATGGTGCACAGCTACGTTCTGAAACGAGTCTTTCTCCACATTAGCCACATTTATTAATGACTCCAGCAGAATTTTTTAACGTCTATCAATTCAGAAATTTAACATGTTCACCTGCAGCCTATTGTAATTCAAGTCACCGCGGGGAAATGGAAGCTTAACATTTGCAAATAGGCTCTATTTCACTGAATGTGATGGATGTGGGTATAGATTCCCTGTATGCTGAATGGGTGCACATAAAAGCAAGTATTCTGTCTTGCTCTGAACGTGATGGATGTGAGACTTGAATGCCTGGATATTGAAAACACACAGTGCCTGAATGGACAGGTAGACTGTATCTGCACTTCTGATCACTGCTGCATACCTATCCACACTAGTCATTTTCTTTGGTGCCTGCTGAGCGCCAGATTGCAAGTCTTGTAGAGCGGGAATTCAATGGGAATCTCAAACCCAGGATTTGTGGGCCACTAATTGAGAGAACACAGGAAATATCAAGGAGCATCTGTTCCCTACACTCACGTATTCTAAAATAAGAAAAGCAAGAGAAGTTTCATCCTTTCTTTGCTTTGGTAGCCTTTGGTGTAAGGAATAAGTATGGGATGTTTGTTGGGGTTTAGAGTTCCTTTTCTAGAAGGGACCAGTTGTCAGTAGCCACCTTGCAGTGATGCAGGATACCTGCTCTGCTTTTCCCTGCTGGAGGTGGGTGGACCATCATTGACTGGTCATGCTCCAAGTTTCTTACAGCTCAGGCTACAATTCAGCACTTCTCCCTGGAAAACAGCAGTGTAACCTTCCTCAGAGGGAGTGGACACTCAGTGACATGAAGCTGTGTGATCTGGTGAACAGAATAAAAGGGCTGCTTTCATCTCTGGCATGGGCTTCTTTTTGTAGCATTCTCAAAGTGGCAGAAGCCAGGCTTTTCATGCTGTACAGCCCAAGTCTGGAGAAGCTGGGCACTTGCAATTTCCACTGGAAACAATGAAAACGTGTTAACGCAGAGAAAAGTGTGTTAGTTTTAACTTAGGTAAATAAATAGAAATTATGGAGCTATTTGGGAATAGAAGACTGATCTAGAATCAATACCCAAAGCCTTTGAGAAGGGGCTTTAATTACTGTCAAAATCCAGGATGGAGCAGAAAGACTAGTACTAAAAGGAAGTGTAAGCAGGGAATGGCTGGCTTCAAAGAAGCCAAACCTATTCATTTTGCCAAAAATTATTTTATACACTCTGGTCCCAAGCCATCTGAGGGCTTTCACACTGTCCCTATGTGTGCTCTTTCCAGCCATGCATCAAGACCCTTTGGGGGGTGGCCAGAACATGAACAAAAATGGCCAGAACAGAACTAATATTAGTGTGGAGATGGAAGAACAAAAAAGTAAAAGATAATTGATTCAGAACAGAAAAGGGACTTGCAGAAGCTTAGCTGCTCTGAAACAGTATCTCAATTTTATTACACAGAGTAGATTGCAATTCTCTCTGCTTCTCTTCTGACTTGAGTTTCTCCTGTCATTTTCACAAAATAGTAAAAAAATTACTTTTTAGGCCCTCGGGGGGTGATGAGGAGCTGTTGGGATTAACAGTGTTGATTAATAGAGTACGAACTGTCAAATCTGAAAGGCAGCTATCCCAGAATGCCAGGAACATCCCTCTGACACATAGTATGAGTGCGTGTGAGCTGCTTGAAGTGTTTATTATAATATTAATCATCATGTGAGGTGTGCACTGCACTCCTGTGCTTTAATGTGACAGCAGTTTTCAGGTTGTTCTTGACAAAGTGTCTGATTGTGCATCCCCACAGCACCGAGTGAATACATTTCATGGTATGTCAGCTGCCTGAACAAACCTGCTACCTGCCACTTCTTCCTCCTGCCACTGAAGCAAAGGCCTGCTCCCAGCATCTTTTTTGGTGTCCCACCACTTTTCACACAGCTTTATGAAAGAACTGTTTGGATTTTCAGAGTATCCCTTCATTTTAGGAGCAGCATAGACAATTCTGCATTTGAATTGTACCTAAGTGAAACGGGTTGGAAATATCTGCAAGTGTTTTGCAGAAGAGCAGCAAAAGACTAAGTAAGTAAGGTCCAAGCAAGTGCACAGGGATAAGAAAGCCAAGAAGTTTTTCTGTCTGTACTCTTCAGATTTATGTAAGCTGGTGGTAGTTGTCTAATTTGTACTGTGCATGTGCAAAAGGATAAGTTCTGCTGAGTTATCCTTAATTATCTCATATTTTTTTACAGTGGAAAAAGAAAACATAGAATTTTTTCCTATTGATTTCTTCTCTGTCAGTCTGATGGTGTAGTAAGTGTCATACTTGTGACATTCAGTCTAAACTTCAGAGATATAACAGGTCCTGTTAAGCTGAAAAAGAGACTTTGGGGCCTTGAAAGACTCCAGTCTTTCAAATATTCATCCCTTTCCTGGATGAGCTGAAACAGAAGTGTAGGTATATTTGACTTTGGGACTAACCTAAGTGTCTGTAACTCTTAAAAAAATAAAAACCAAACCCAAAACTAGAAAACACCTTCACCATTCCCACTGTCCGCTTTCTGTACCTACACGGCTGAAAAACATATTCAGGAAAGAGAATTTCACTTAAAAATGTAGCATGGATTCTTGCCCTGAAAAATGAAGGGTTTATTTCTCCTCCACAAAGAAGAAAGTAATATAAATATCGGAGTATTTTTGCTTTTCAAAAAGAATAAAAATTTATTTCGCAGACAGCACACATTTGTTTTATGCTTTAGTCTGTGTTTATAAAAAGCACACGCTATTGGTAGTAACTGAAGTAGAAAGAGATCTGTGGAGATTTATTTGGTAAAAGCTCATCAGTAGAAGTGTTTAAAGATTATACAGTTACATTTGCATAACTCTCTTGGTATTTTCTGAGGTGCTTTAAATTTTCAGTGTAAAAGAGACATTTGGATTATTTGGTTTTAATTCTGTTTACCTAGAGGCCGATAGAAACAAGTTTGTTTAACACTTCTCAGAGCAAAACACCACCCAGGAACAGTTCCTCTCTTCAATAAGAATTCAAGTAACTGCAGATTTGTCTGTAGAGATTTGCAGCTGTAAATGACTGTCATTATTAGGAAATATGTAACTCATAACTTGTGTTTCTTGATAAAGTTAGAGGTTGACAGTTCAGACTGTGAGATGTGGTGTGGATTTTAAATAGAGTGCACTAGGAGGAGAGACTACAGGAGGTTTAGTGGGTGAAGAATCATTAGCACTTTAGCTGGACAACTAAATACATTGGTAATCACAATTTTGTGTTAAATACAGTATCAACCCTAAGCACATTATATATTTTTAATAACTTATGGGTTTGGGGGGCTTTATATTTATTTTCTTCATTTTTTACTTGGAAGTATTTAAAATATATTTTTATACATCCTTATTCCGACTAAATCAAACAAACAAAAAAAAAAATCTCTGTTATGAAAATCTCTTACTTATTGACACAGATCCGAAAAGAGAGAAGTAGATTCCTGTAAAATTTCCAGGAATGCTTGAGCCATAGTGCACTTTCTCTTTACTTCTGAAGCTTTCAGGCTGTTTTCTGACAACCATGGCAGCTTGTGCTTTGAGCATACGCACATTTTGATAAGAGGGAAAATCACTAAAGTGGAGAAGATGAATTTTGCCTTGAGTGACCTTGGGCTCCTAATTGCTGGAGAAATGAAGAAACACCCCTTTGAAGTGCAAAAGACTGGGACTGCACAAGTAGGAAAACAATGTCTTGGATATTTTTCATTGCAAAAGTGGATCTGTAAATGATAACCAAGGAGCAGGCTATTCAAGAGTTTCTTGTCCTCTTGTTCTTTTCAATGCTTCCTATTCTTGTGCCGCATTCCTTATGCCCGCTTTGGCATTTGGAGATGAATGCCATTTCATATGGTGACAATAAGGTCAATTCAGTGCCCTTCTGTAGGACATTAGGCTGTATGTCCAGCTACACATAAGGGATTAATTAAATAGCTGTGAATAGCATATTTGAGACAGAAAGGTCAGTATCAGTACTTGGTGTGCTTATGCTAATCCATTTTGTTAGGAGAATAAAATGATGCATTAAGCATAATTAAACGTGAATTTGAGGTGCTTCAAAGCAGAACCAGTTATTGTCACTTAATTGACTTGGTTGTGTTTTGTGTAAATGGTTCTTCAGGCTTTGTTAGTAGTGGGAAATTCTTGTATTTTTATAAGGTATTTATTCTTTTAGCAGCCTTATTCAGTCTTCTTGTCAGCTTGCCATCCTTTGGTAGCATAATTGTATTTATAAGTAAGTTATTATATCTGTCTTGGTTATCAACTGGTATCTGCTCTAAAAAAGAAAATATATATTTAGAAAAACATGCTGTCTAAAATCCTTTTAGGAAGAAGGTCTTACCTCTGTTGCTGCTGTTTTGTAATGAAAGATGAGCATAAGGGGGGTAAAGAAAAGAGAGAGATGAGTAAAAACTCTACATGCTTATGATGTCAGGTTCATGTCTTGGCCACATGGATCAGGCTATGATGCCCTCTTCATTCTTTATTGTCTTGGATGGAGCTCAGGGCAAGGAGAGCTGAGTTGGAGCACAACCAGAGCCTTGCACTGTTTGTTTCCCTGCTCTGTCCTGAGTTCACTGCAAGTGCCAGCAAATCTCTCCTGCCTGCTCTGCCCCACTGCTGTGACCTTCTCTGGCTTCTTAGCAGCCTTGGGTCAAGAGGTTAAATCACAGAGGGTCTCCACCAAGAAAGGAAAGCCCTTCATCTTCATGGCCCCATTGCATCAGGCATCTTCTCTTTGTGCCCTTTGCTGTGCCCATGTGATGCTGCAGTTGCCAGTGTAGGTTCTTCTGTACATCTTTAGTAGCAGATGGGCTGCAGACTGCAATCTCCTGGATACCAGCTCTGTGTTACAAAGTGGATGCTTTCATTTTGGTTATTACTGATATAAATTGAACACCACTGTGCTGGGCACTGTAGGAACGGATAATAAATGGCAGTCGTTGTCAGAAAGAGTTACCAGCTCAGATTGTTCTGTGGTAAGTGATGAGGCAATAGGCTGCTAATGCACAAATTGCTCAGGCACAGGGAAAATACTTAAGTACTACTGTCATGATGTTTTCTATGCTTAATTTGCTGGCATTATTATGTCATACTGGTGAGTTCATCACCCTCTCATATTGCTCTATGTTCATAATGACCAGTATAATTTGTGTACTCTTCTTTGAAATTATTTCATATTCAGTGCATTCTAAAAAAGAAAATACAGAGGGCAGAAATGCTGACTATTGTTTGGGAAGGTTGATTGCCTCAGTTTTCAATAATGTCAGATGAAGGCATTTATTACATCTATTCAACTGGCTTTTTCTTGCAATGAGAGGTTATCACTTTATAGAACTGTAGGGTAAGACTTTAATTGCATTCATCATACGTGGCAGGGGATTGGCTAGGATGGCCTCTGAGGATTAAAACTGGTTATCTGAGTATGAAGGAGTCATTTGGTGATCTGCCAGAGCACTCTAGTTGTGAGGGCGGGTTTTGCTGTCAAGCTGAAGAATCACTCAGATAAACAGGCTTTCTGTGCAGTTACCTTGGGTGCATGAAGGCATTAGCTTAGGACACCTGCATCTCTAAACCCTTTGGCTTACCTGGTCTGCACCAGACCCTTGTGCTTACATATTAAACATCTGTATTTCAGTCCCTGGAACCCTGCTAACATTCTTTCTTATCATATTGCAAATACATCACCAGAGCTGGTTTTGGACTTTATTTTCAGGATATTCCTCTTTAGCTGATAAAGGCATGTCTCATCCAGTGCACAGTAACTGGTAACTCTTACTGGTAAAACAGGAGCCCCATGTGTAGATGATGCCCCATCCGTCATCTTCTGGAACTTCATGAGTTACCCAAAAGTATAACTTAAATTAAGACAAATTGATAATGCATTCAGAAAGTGCCACCAAAAATGCATTAAAAAAAAAAAGCCTTTTTAATGAAGGAAAACAGCATTTGGTATTAAAAAGTTATAAACTTAATAAATGTGAACTCCTTTTATTGAATCCTTCTGACAGACAAGTAACTTAAATCTTTATATGTAGAAACTTTATTTATAGGAAGGTTCTGCAAGAGTGAGAAGTCAGGCTCTTGCATCGCCAGCAGAGCCTTACTGGAAAAGTATTATTTCATTTATGAATTTAAACTGCGTCTCTGATGCACCATGTAAAATTAACTTTTATCTCTAGACAAGATCTAAAACGTTTCCAGCAGTTCACTTGAAAGGATGGGGAAAAAGAACTGTGTGTTAACTAAGAAGATGACATCTTGCCTGAGGCAGTCTGCTTTTCTCTTGGCTCTATGAGGAATTCCCTGTCTCCTAGGTCTGATTCTTTGTAAGTGTTTTGTTTTCTTTCTTTCTCTTTAAAAAATATGTAGCTGTGGTCTTCTCAGATATTTTATGAATCCCAGTTGCCAAAATGAAACAAAAGAAGAATAAAAATAACCCATATTCCTGGATAAGGTGAATCATCTGTTAGCCTGCCTCATCTTCGGCTTAAGTGCAGCGTTTGATCCGCCTGGCTCTGGGGAGTGTTCTGATCCTGCAAACAACTGGAATCCATAAGAGCAAATTGATCTGGTTTTAAAATACAGGAGGTGGTGTGTCTCACAAGTGCTTTTCTTTGGGAAAACGATAGTCGAAGACTGTTTCAGTAGCACTGCAGAGGTTAAGCTGCCAGGTGTCTGACAGAAAGAATCCCACACCTGGGTGCCCCAAGCGAAGGGATCGTGCTCCCAGCTCTCTATATCACAGGTCTCAGCTTTACAAGTCTATTTATGGACAGTGAAATGCTATCTGCTTTATAAACTTTGAGGACAGTGGATGGCAAAAAATCCTAATCTATTAGCAAAGACATTTTCCTCTGAAAAAGTGAACAAGTTTTAAGTGCAGTGTGACTTCATGAACAGACTGTCTCTGTTTAAAAGGCATTCTAAGGACCTGGCTTTCAGAGCATGCCGCTAATCAGAGCCCTGATGCTGCTTTGAAAAATCACCATGGGAATGTCAACAAATAATAACTATTTCTGTGTAAATTAAAATATAAATGAACTCATACATAAATGCTGTCATCAGCTTTAATGTTCGAAATGCTACTGAGCTTTAATGTGTTTTTCTGTCCACTTAGGCAGGAATTCTGCCCTGATTCATTCTCAGGTGTAATACTGGGCCTCGACATCTGTTCTGAAAGTCCTCATGTAGAAACTGATCCTAAGCTCCTAAAAGTCTTAGGATATCTGATATCCATCTTATTTTACTGATTTTTAATGTCAGTGATTTGGGGTAAAATTAATTTCCTATTACGCCACAGAAAAACAACTTAGCTAGGAATCCTGTGCTGTTTTTCTAAAGTTTGTCTTCCATGAGGACTTACCATTTCCATTAGGTAAGCCTAAGGTTGTAAGAGTGTGGGAATAGGTCCCTGTGTCACAGCCTGATGCCTACAAAGGTTAAATAAGTGGAATAAATGTATGAAGCAGGTTAGCAAAGATGGGCATGACCATGATCACAAATTCTACACATCACTTGTGCATGGAAAAAGTAAAACTGTTTGGTGATGATGTGATAAGAGCTGGAAAAGTGTAGGAAGATGGAGATGTACAAGGGAAAAATGGGAATCAGAACAGGAGTATCTGTACTTTGTCTTCCTTGTTCTTCTGTAGTCCTTAAATCTGGCACTCAAAAGGTCTCTTTCCTTTCTCAGGTGGTGTTTGTCTGTGTATTTGTCTAATGGATTTATGTAGCTTTGTTTAAAATAGGGCCTTATTATTTGTATAATCATTATAGAAGCCACAATTTTACAGACCTCCAGAGACTTCTTTAAAATTTGGAACAGTTACGTTTTTTAAATTTTATTTTAATTCCAAATCACAGGAACACCAGCTTCTGGGGTTATAAAAACCAGTGCTTTATAACTCCTGCCCAAAATATGCCAAAATAATACGCTGGAAGCCAAATTATTTTACTTAGTCACAGTCGTAGTGTCATGAGTTAGATTTTAGGGAAGGTGATAGCAGAAATGTTAGCATACCTTAAGTCAGTGCTAAGCACCAAAGGATGAAAAATAATACTGGCCTTGGGGAACCTTCCTCTTCCAGTGGTGCTGTTCAGCATGGTGGAAGCTATTCTCCCTCTGAGAAAGGTTTCCCATTCAAAGCAGGAATAAGAATGCATGAAATCAAGTGAAAATAATTGATTCTATCACCTCATAAGATTTTGTAGTAATAGGTATAAATACTTGTCCATCACAGAGGTGTTGCTTTTCATTTTGAAAAGTATACTGCAGATAATAAACCATGTGTTATTTCTGGGTGAAAAGGGACTATCTCCATTTTTGAACCACTGATTTGAAGGAGGCTGTTTTCATTGAAAGCTTTGTTGATCTGACTGTTCTTTGTAGTGTAAAAAACTAAGATGTTTCAGCATGTCCCTTTTTTTCTGGAATCATCTGGTGCATGAGATGATGAAACCAATGAGCCAACTTGTGAACCTCTGTCTTGGCAGTTAAGTGTGTCCTGGACATTTTCCAAGTACCTGCAAAGCCCATACTTCCTTAGGTTACCTATAGCTTAGGGTCTCCAAGGGAGCTCTGTTTGCTGTATCCCTGTGAACCAAAAGGCCATTAACTGGAAGGGTCAAAGTGTTAATGGAAGGAGTAGTCTCCGCTTGCCATTATCTTGCAAACGTTCTGCAGGAACCAGGGAAACATAACACTTGCTCCCTTTTTTCTGTAGGTGGTTTCTAAATAGGTGACCTCAGTGTTCTGTGACTAAATAAAGAGATTAGATGCAAATATAGAGGCCAACAAAACTGAACTTGCTCAAACTGCTAGTGGAGAGCCACGCTCCATTATATGGCCACTTTGGTAGCATCAGGTCAAATTCCTCTTAGATGAGTAAAGGTCACAGAGATTGTATTGCTTAATTGCCCAACTTTCTCTTTGTAGTCTCTGTTCTTATCCTTTCGTGTACTCAAGGAGAGGAGCACTCACTCTCTCTGGAACTTGGCTGTATGGAAGGTACAACATGGAGAAAAGATAAAAGGAAAATTTCAGATTAGGGTCATGTCACTGATATACTGACCAACTAAATAGTTTTCCAGAGTGTTTAAAAATGCCCCAAAAATAGAGGAGAGCATTAAAAACAAAATGCGTAACTTTCTTCAAGACACACACATGGTTCCTTAAACAGACATGAGTATGTTCTTTGGAGGATTTCTGTTCAGGATTGTGTGAAGCTGCTTCATGTGTCATAAACTCTTTTATTAATTATAATGCTTCTTATAACCTCAGTTTTGACATTTGGGTAGTCTTCTGGAAATGTAGAAACAAATATAAAACATAAAGTTAATCCATGATACATGGTATAAAAAAGTCACTCCTTGACAGAGAAGTAAGGTGACATTATATCAGAAAATTGGAGAGGATCCTACACAAGAAAGTTTAGATTTGCTTTTTGACATCCATCTTGAATTTGGTATCTGTCTAGCTATCCACTATCCACATAACAGTCATCAGGGAGGATAACAGAGGTTCCAAAGCCGAAAAGAATAAGAGGAGAATCCAGTCTGAAAATTTAAGACATTATATGCTGATGTTTTTGTGGGGTTTTTTAAATCACTTCTTATGTTTTAGGCTTGGGTACTTATGTAAATCGGATTGGGTTTGGTACAAGTCAATGTGAACTGAATTATTAGCCATATGAGATTCAGTGTGGATATGAAAAGATGAATTGATGTGTGAAGTTTAAGTTTCTTGGTCCAAAGTAGCCCTTTTCTAATACTTTTTTTTAGTACTGTACTAAAAATCAAGAGAGTCTTGATAGTTCAGCTTCCAGACTATATTTCCTGCATTTGTCTCCATACTATTCTAAAACTGGCTTAGAACTGGAGTAAATTAACTGATTGTGACTTCAGATTAGAATACATATTCAAAAACAGATGATAAAGCATTAATTAAAATTACACATATGTATATGTAGAGAGTTATCTAAAGCATAGTTCCAAGAGGACTCTAAAAGAGGAGTGTTTCCTTTGGTTTTTTTGAGCCTAAATTGGGTCAGAGTCATCACTGATGACGTTGTTCCCAAAACTATATTCTGAGTTGAATGAGGTACAAGTGTGCTTTTAATAATCCTGGTTAAAAATACTTTCTGCATGCCTGTAAGGGTCCTCAGGAGGCTGATGAAGAGGTCACAAGCCCAAGACCAGGTTATACCCAAGGCATTGTGTGCTCTGGTCACCTGTGCAGAAGGGTTGGCACTCCCAGGATGATGTGAGTCTGAAGTTAGGGTGAGGTTGTTGACAGCACCAGTTATTGCTGTTGCTTGATTGCACTGATTCACAAGAGAACCAGGGTTTGATCAAACAAAGGGAAGAACAGCTCTCATGTTTAATGTTATCTGAGATGGCTCTATCCATTTCACCTTTGGCTCCAGTTATTTCGGGTCATACAGTAATTTGCTTTTCCATTTATTTTTTTCTCTTCATTCCAATAAGATGCATTAGTGATCAGAGCCACCCTGCTGTAGAAAACATCTGGCAAAATTCTGCTATTGTCTTTGTCAGCTGTCAGGTTTTTTCCCAGTTTCTTTCCAAATTACACTATTTCTTTTTACTTTCTATATATGAAACACTCCAGTTCCTAAAATTAAAAGTGTCTTGACCATTTTGTTCCTGCACTGTGAATATGCTGCTTAAGGGACATGCCACACATGTTAAACTTAAGCTAAGAAGAGAAGACACTTTGGGGAAAAGCATTAGACTATTCTCAATACAATTAAGACGGAAGACTAAAATTGCAAAACTCAAATTATTGTTAAAAATCTTGCCTTCAATTTGACCCTCATCATATGGTTTCTTATTTCATAGCACTAAACCAAAATTTGTCATGAGTTCAGTTAAACAATTTTGCATATTTAAAAGTCCCTGCAAATTCTTACAACAGCTTTCTTATTTTCTTTGCTGCTGTTTTTGTTTGGTTTTTTTTTTTTTTTTGAATGTTAGTCCTTTTCTTTCAGTATTTTGATTAATAATGCTTCTTTTACAGAAAAATACATACAGCTTGTAAATAAAATCACATTGCTTCTACCGACTTTAATTGTAGAAGGGAAAACAGACTTGAAGTGCTGCTGCCGTACTCACATCTGTGGGTTATCTCTTGGTAGGCATGTCCAATAGAAGTTACATAAACTTAACTAACAAAATAGTTTTCTGTTTTTTCAGGTGAATAAATACTGTTCATTAAGATAAATGAATAACTCACTGTTATTCATTGCAAGGGAAGAAGAATTAATTTAATATTTTTACATTGCTGATTTCATAAATAGTATTCATGCCAATTCATTCCTGACTCTTTACAAGATTTAAACATTTTCTCCATTCCCCTGTAAAAGATACTTTCTCACTTTTTTTGCCTTCTGTGATCCTAAGCCAACAGACTTTGTCTTTTTTTAAGGTTGGAGGTTAATTGGACAAAGCATTTCTTCATTCACATTTCAAAGTCTTCTATCTGATTTTTCACATTGTGGAAAGACTTTGTACTTCTCTTGCAATGTCAGATCTCTAAAAAGACTTCAGGAATACATATTTTTTTGCTCTACTTCAGGGGTCAGGGCAATAAATGATTTTTAGGCCTTTCTCTGAAGGCTGCACAGCTAATTCCACCTACTTCAATTATAGTGGCCACAAGTCTCCTCTAACTTGCCTTCCCTTCCATAGAAAGTGGGCGACCTTTTTGACTGACGCGTAAATGAAAGAACAGCACGCCTGGAGTCTGTCAAAATTATTTGTGTCTAGCCACCAAAGAGAACCTTTCTTGGGCTAATGAGGGAGAAGTGGGGAGTGTAAAAGCCAGTGCCAAGGCAGCTGCTGGGAATTTCAGTCAGTGAGGTAGATCAGTGTTGTGCTTTCATAGCCCCATCACAAATATTTTGTAGATGCTGTATTTTGTAGTTGTGAAAGCATGTGACATGATAATTACTAAGAGTGATGTAATTCTCTAATCTGTGTTTTCTGACATGGATCTTTCATCTTGTCTCTGAAATGGATTTTTTTTCATATTATCTGCTGTGTTTTTTTGCTGCATGTCTTTGAGACCCAATAACCTGTAGAGAATTTCGTTTAAGACAAAAGAGTGATTCCTGCAGCAAGTAAGTGAAGCCTTCTCCCGTGTAAGTTGTAATTGAGGTTATTGCATGGCACATTGCCTTTGGCAGAGTTCTTTCTGTTGCTGAGAAACCCAAACCATGGTTTTGAGGCTGCTGCAGTGTAAGCAAAATGAATTAATTATTAGAGACATAAGAAGAATTAGAGGAAAAGAAAATGGCTTCTGGAGTGAAATACGGCATATTGACTTCGGGAAAGAGAGAGGAGGAGGGCAAACAGCTTAGTAATGAATAATCCACTTTCATGTAGCTAATGACACCTTAGCAGATCTGCAGGAGTTAGCCTGCTGGTTGGGTTGGCTCTCACATACTGTCAAATGTTTCTTAGAAAATTAAATTTTGTTACCTAACTCTCTCCATGGATTTAACTGTGATGCTCTGTTAAGGGGCTTGACAGGTATCAAGTCACAAATATTATGGCCTGCAATTTGGTTTTAAATATTTTTAAAAATTAATTGCAAGACCTCTCACCTCAGGAAAAGAAAACAAGGGTAAAAGAAAGAAACAAAACATGGGTTTGCATAAATTTGAGTAAAATACTGGCCTGATTGGAAAACCTTTTCAAGTTTAATATTTAAAGAACATGGAATATACTATTGAAGTAAATCTTCTTAGGTGTACCTCTTCATCATTTGCTGAATCAAGCCTTTTTTCCACAGAGGTGCACAGTACTTCAATTTTGTGTTTTTTCTTAGTATCTGCTTTGAAAGAATGTTTGTTTAAAATATTGGATGGTCTCTGGGTGAATTTAGGTCCATAAAGCAAAATAACCAACCTATGCTTGGATTTTCCTGCATCTGCTGACCCTATGAGAGGTCGTGTAGAGATGGCAAGGAGAAGGGACTATTTGACATGTATAATACCAAGTTGCCCTTCCCTCATTTTCAAATGTCTTGAGCTTCATTACTTTGTTGTTTGCCTTTTCTTTATTTTTATACTTTTATTTTTAGAATTTCTCATTGAGAAGTTATTATTCTTTTATTCTATTATAATTATTTTGAACAGACATCAGTGAAGCCATTACGTTTTACTTTTTGAGGGTCAAGGAATGCCGTGAGTCTCCCTGCACTGACAAAAAGGGATTTTTTAATACTCTTTGAGTTTCCTCACACATTTCATCTATCTCGTGTTTTCACAATGTTCCTGTTGGGTAGAATGGGAATGCTCTGGGAGTGCCAGAGGTGGATGTGATCAGTTCAGTCTCTCTCCTCTGATAAAGGAGGGTAAATCCACTACTGTACAATGTTATTCTGCAGCAGTCCACAGGAACTGATGATCATAGATGAACCCACTGTCTCTGTGCTCAGTGCTTTATAATGTGAGAAAGGCCTTGCAAACATACAGTTAGGCCACAGATTTGCATGGCATTTTAAAGAGTTCACAGGAATACCCTTATCTCCTTGTTTTACTTATTTAAGCAGTTTTTAAATAAGAGAAGAATGCATTTCTCCAACTCTCATCTATATACAGCTACAGTTTCCACTCTACGGGAAAATCTAAGTTTGTCAGAAAACAGTAAAAGGTTAATGTTATTTGACATATCAAAGATTTTACAAGATGAAACTGTTTGTGGTGGTATGAAATCTAAATAACTGTTATTAAAATAGTTCAGATCCATGCTGGAGCAGCTAAGAGGAGAGGGACTCTTATCCTGAAGTTAGAAGGTGGATGTTAAATTCCCACCCATTCCCAACTTCTCTTTGAGGCTGGAATATAAATTTTGTTGAAAGTCAGTTGGACTTATGCATTTGGAAAAGGTACCTTTAACAATTTTTGAGATGGTTTAATGTAGAGATGTTATAAATTCATGTATTAATCTGTTCAGGTTGGGTTCAGATTGAAATTCAGACTGATTGAAGAAGGGAACAGTGATCTCTCCAGTTCTTTCACCATTTTTTTTAATATGCTTGATATTTTTATAACAGACTCCAGCTTGCCTTTCTGTGCATGGTTCTGACACCCTGAATTGAAAATTATGGCGCAGCTCAAGGATGAGATCGATTGAAGTGCTTTTTATTACTGAAGGTTCCCTGGCAAAATGTTTTAAGCAAACTGTGTAATGGAGGAAAATTACATTATATGGGATTCTGGCCTTAAAGAGATCTTTATATTATGCCTTCTGATAAAACAGAAGTGCATTCAGATGAGTAACTGCAGTGTGTATACAAGGAAAAAAAGTGTGTTTTGACTGCTTAAATGAATGAAACTGAAAATTCACAAAATTGAGTTGTTTTTCATGTTGTTTGATAGAGAACATCCAGTTTGTTAGAAGACTACTTAAAAACTCCAACTTTAAAATTTGGAGTAGCCTGAAAAGCTGACGGGTACAAGCCAGCAGCTTTCAAGAAGTCTGTAGCCCTTTGTGTCAAAGTACCTCTGTCATGGGTTTGGAAGTGAAGTTTAAAGGTTGGAATCTCCTACAGCCATCTACAAATTATACCAGTCTTGAAAAATGAAACATTGCTGGTTGGTAGTGGATCAGACTGAAATGTGTTTAGTCCAGTGTCATATCAAGCACCAATGAGAATGTTCCCAAATCTCAGCTTATTAGCCCCTTCTCCAGATATTTGTAACAGAGATCTCCTCAGCCAACAGTAGTGTTATTTTCCTTAAAATAAACTTAATAGATTTTAGTTTCCTGAATGTTTATTGTTGCTTTTGAACGCTCATAATGCTTCACATTTGAGTATTCTGTCACTTTATTCATTATTTTATTGCATGTTTATTAAAGAACCTTGTTTCTATTTGGGGTTTTCTTCAGCCTGCTTGCAGCCTGTTATATGTGACTGTAGTTCTTGCACATGGAGAGGTGGTGAAAAACTGCTACTTCATCACCTTCTCCAGGCCACTCAAGTTACTAAAATACTTCCTCATAACTTTTAAAAGTAATAATTGTTAGAGTTGACATTTTAAAATATTTAATGTTAGTTAATGAAAGAGAGTGGGGCTTTTTTTTTATGCTTAATGGCTTCTGTGTGTTGGTTAGGGCTACGTGCTGAGATCTTGGAGCCCTCTGCAGGGTTTGAAGGAAAGTAGTCCTCTCTTAAGAGAAGAGGGTGGTGTCTATGCGTTCATATAAATGCAGGGAATCACATGATTGCTGCAGGGCTGTGTACAGCTGCATTTTATTTGTTTTGATTTGTCTATTTTTACCACTCCAAGGTAATACCTTTGATCTGGTCTTGTGGTTTGTGTAGCACCCAGGAAGCAGCCAGCACTCTGTTCTCCAGGGTGAGCTTTACTTGTGCTGCTCCTAGGAGAGAGGTACATCATTTACATAGCAAGCACTCTTTTTTTTTTTAAATGCAGCGCTGTTGCTTATATGGTCAGATAGCTCATGTTTCAAAGGGCAACACACTATGGTTAATTTCCATCTGTTTTGCATGGTGCATGTTTTGCTTTGCATCTGCCTTAATGTAATTTGCTTTACGTTTGCCTTAATGTGCTGGTTGTAAGAGAGGCAGGCGTCCCTCTTAATGCAATTATGGCTTATCTTTTGGATAGTAAACCTGCTGTGGGACCAGCTAGTTCTGAGGGCTGGTAGAGAGGCACCAAAACCTCCCTTACAGGATAAGCTGTCCTTTCTAGCTGACACTGAGTAGCTCACACAGGAACCTGCCTTAATAAAGTGCACATTAGCCAGCAGTGATAGCAGAGAGGTCAGTGCCACGTGTGGGCCTCTTCCTGACCCATACCCTGCTTCCCCCTCCTGCCTGATGTGTTTGGACAGGGTTGATACAAACTTCAGGATCAGCTCAGGATTCCTCTCTGAAGCGTGAACTTCCGTCACCTGTTGGTGACTCGATCTGGCTGGGTTTGTAAGAATAGATAACAGGCAACTAAATATAAAAAAAGAGCAGGTTTCATGAAATCTTGTAACAGCTGTTGATCGTTTATTTGAGAAGAATTGCAGGCAAAATGGGAAAGGGTAAAAACACACTGAGAAAAGGGAATTCTTGCCTACAATTAATTAAAACAGACCTCAGCAGTTCTCATAGCTGTCTTCCTCATCCTGTGATACTTCTCTGTTCATAACAGATTGCCTCTGACAAGGAGATGGTGCGTTGTTTCATAGAGAAACTCTTTTTTCAAAAGTTAAAGTATGTATTTCTAAAGGATTTTTTGGTTTTGTTTTATTGTTTTTCTTTGATTTGGTTTTTTCTTTTTTGGTTGTTTTTAAATATTTTTTTTATTGTGGTCATGATGGATAAAGTGCTGTGGCTCCAGTTCACCAAAGCACTTAAGCATGGACTGAAGAGGCCTGGTGAACAAACAGCTGATATAGAAATTTCTTTAGCTGTATGGTTAAAAAAAAATCCATTTTTGCTTTTTCTGGTATCTCATCATCCTGTAAATTGCCATGGTTTTTGCACTAATGTTCAATATAACATGGTAGGATTAGAAGAATAACTGTTCAGGCTGGTTTTGCAAGACACATTTTGGAAGAAATTAGTGCCACTGAGCTGCAGAACCATGCACTTTCCTTCTCAATTTGCTTGTGTTTAACAGTTTGAAAATTGGTCATTGGGCCCTGAGGATACATGTATATATTTACTCTGCTAATTTTGGGACAGGCATGTTGTTAGAACACAGTTGGTCTTTACCACCTAGGTGGAACACACTGTGTTCAACAAGGCTTCTGAGCTCTGTCCTTCTTGGGGTTTAGGATGTCATGCCTTGGTGACCAGATTGAGAGGATCTTCATTTGCCTTTCACAGTGAATTTATGGCCCTCGGCCAAATGAAGTTCTCTTGATGCAATATGTGCATGGGCGTGGAAGCACAGATAGAAGTTCTGGCTTCCCTGTAATGGGATAATGGAGTCTGTAGGGAATGGGGCAATAATTTCCCCATTATGAATGGGCCTAAGAAATGAGTTTTCAGTTCCACTAATGTAAGTCTTCTCTATGCCCACTCAGTTTATTGTCTGCTGTGCCTCTGGGTCTGCTCTAAGAAATGCTTCTGCACATGTCTAGACTGATTAAGATTCATATCAATAGATGCTTTCTATATGAAATGCATTTTGGCACTGTATTGATATTGGAATATATTACTCTCTTAGCCTTTTACAGTTGAACAAATTTAAATAAAGTGATGGCTCATTTTTACAAGGTGATAAAATGAACATAATTGGGTTAATAACTTAATCTGTCAGCCTGGAATTAGATTGCACGTACCTGTATGCACAAAATTTGATTAGAGAAAATCAGATTTTCCATTCCACTTGCTGCTTTTGTGACCTTTGGTTATTCCATATCACTGCCTAGAAGGAGCCAGTTCAGACCAGCCACTCCAAATCTGATGGTGTCACTCATTCCAACTCCAATTGTCTGTACTGTTGTCTTACTAGAGGACAGCATTTGTTTTCCTTTAATATTGCTAAATAAAATTCCTGTAGAAATGTCAGACACAAGAAAGGGGGTTTAGGGCTGATTTGGCAGATGGCTCTCACAATTATTTCCTGGCAGAAACAAATCACATTGGCTGAGATGAATTTTGGGGATACTAGCAGTGGTTAGTTTGGCTTCCTAGAATTTGCTGTAGGAACTTATTTTGCTTACCAGCCTTTGGTTTGCTTTTTTGTTGTTGTTTGTTTTGTTTTGTTTTGTTTTTCATTTGC
This sequence comes from Peucedramus taeniatus, assembly GCA_013400575.1. Lineage (NCBI taxonomy): Eukaryota > Metazoa > Chordata > Aves > Passeriformes > Fringillidae > Peucedramus > Peucedramus taeniatus. The sequence continues at coordinate 52,659 of WBNO01011174.1, forward strand.
TTTGGTGAATTTGGTTATTTTTGGTTATTTTTGGGTTTTTAAAAATGTGTTTAACATCAGTTTTCCATTGCAAAGAGCCCCTCAGTGGAGTTAGTTGCAGACAGTCGCTCAGTCACTGAGCCATCAGTGACTTCTGTCACCAAGACTTCAGGAATGGAACAAAAACTGCCAGAACCTACTCCTGGACACACTAAAATTACCAGCTCTGCTTCCTTGCCTGACTAGAGGCTGCAGTAACATCACTCTCTGCTTCAAATAAATATGTCCATTGGCAGAAAATATTAAATGGGATAATAAAGCACGGCTTGTTGAGTCTTGTGCACAGACTCATAGGCAATGGTCACTAAGTGTTTTTTGTCACTAATCATCACTGACCTTCATATTGCTAGTTGTGTTGATGTGCCTCCACCACATTCTACTTTGTAGCCACACCTTTTCCCTCTTAAAATATTAAAATACTACCCTGGGACCACCAGGTAATATTTGTGACATGTGCTCATGATATGGCAAAGTAAATGAGTTCTAATTGATTTATTACCCTTTCAAGGCTGGAACACTTATATACAACTAATTTAAATGTTGACAGCAGATGAAAAGCTTAAATACCAGTTGCTGTTCCAGGAGAAAAGTTTTTTTTTTTAAATTAATCACTTAAAATTCAAATTTAATGTAGTCAAGTTTAGCAATTGGATAGACCATTTAAATAGAGCATCAAATTAATAGATCTCCAAGTCTCTAATGTTCAAATGAACAAATTAAGGCATCAATGCTCATTATTTACCCTTTTAAGGATTAACTAATGTCAAAGCTGAAGGAAGGCTTGCAAAAGTTACTTTTTTCTAGGACATGTTCATCACTCCTTTGTTTTATTGTCAGGAGGTGCAGTAGCCCTTCCTCTGTGTGATGGATTATATTTTCAGTGCTGTGTGCTTGGGTGTGTCAGGGTGTTGTGTATTGCCCAGGTGCTTTGTGAAGTTGATCCCCATGCTTTGACATGCACACAATGAAGGTTATATAAAAAGTTCAGCTTATGTTCTAATATGGGTGAATTGTTTCCTTCTGTTCCAGATGTTTTTCTGCCTGTGGGCATGTTATTAGCAATTTTATTCAGTAGAATCTGCAACAGTAAAATACTGTTCATTTCTGGTTATACTTTTAAAATTGCTCTTACTTGCTTTCTGTTGCTGTGCAAACTTTATGTGTATATATCCTCTATGATAAAACAGGCTTGCATTGATTACAGCATCTTTAAAAGTTCAGTCCAATTTGTAGTAAATATTTTTATTGTGCTTGTTACCAGATAGTATATATACCTGGTATTATAGTATTCCTGGTATTAATTATTATAGTATTATGTCTGTCATTGTAATGCCTACAAGGGAATGCAGATGAAATTAATCTCAGAATTTCAGACATCTTCTTCACGACGTCTCTAAATTCCTTTTCCTGTACAGGTTTGTATTCCTAGTACAGTGTCTTTCTACATAAATACATTGAATCTCAGATGCCCTCTTTTTAAGAAATAATTGTTATCATGGGCTCTTGGCCAATGTATGATTGAAGCTAAAAAAACTGAACCAAATGCTATCTTGTCTAAGGTATGGATTGTGAGTGTGCAGAAGAGAATGTAAGACCGTATTAGTTGAGTGTTTGCACTTCAGATGCTTTGAGAATGTTTTCTAAGAGAAAATCTGTCACAGAACATAAAATAATCCATATTTAAGCAGTGAAAATAATTTTAAGGCACAGAAAGAATTGGTCTTTTTTTATAGAAAGACTCAAAAGATTATTTTTCCTGTAGAGGAAAGCATAGAAAACATCAAATAGTTGTTATATACAATGATACAGTGGGGAGAACTTGGTTTGTTTGTGGTGCATGAAGAAAATGGGAAAAGTTTAATGAAACTGAACAAGCCACGGAAATCAGCAGCTGTTAAAAAAAGTGTGCAATGTTTGATTACTTACAGCTCTAAAATATTAAGCCAAGTCTTTAAAAGAAGTAAAAGCAAAAGGTGGAAGGTGAGGTACTGGGATTAGACTTTTGCAGGTCAATACTTAGACATGAAGGGAAAAGCCTCTCAAGTTACTTGGTGTTCAGTCAAATGAATGAAACCGGGTTTCCTCTGGGGATGTGTCCTTTGTCACCTGAATATCCACACTGAATTAACAGCAGCTCCTTTTCTTTCTCCTGTCCTGGACTGTGCAGGAGACCCTTACCTCTGCTGGGTCAAAAGGCTTTGGCTTGGGTGAGGCATGATTTGGCTGATTGGCCTGTAAGTGTGATGTGATGGATTGTCCAAGAGCTGTAAATGGGATGTATAGCTGCAGGCAATGGCCTGTGTCTCCCTCGGCAGATGCAGGAATGTAGGTGTTTCTTTAGGTCTGTCAGACAGTGTTCATGATACTCTGAGAGTTTAATTGTCTCAAAGATTTTCCTGCCCTTTCATTTCAGTTTTGATGAAATTGGCCAAAAGTTTCAAAAGTCACGTTCTGGTGATGGAAGAAGAGAAGCTGTCATGGCCACAGCAGTCACATAAGCCTTTTTGCTATGTGAAACTAGAGCTAAATGAGAATAACTGGGTTTTGGAAGTAATTTAAATAACCCTGCTTCAGGGCAAAAGATGAAGTTGGATTATGTTCACAAAGTGGAGAAGACATTTATCTTTAAGCATAATTTTATCCTTTAACTGTGTCCATCTGGATTTCTTCTATCTTCCTTGGAAGCATTTGGTATTGGCCACAGCTGGTGAAATGATACTGAAGAAGCTGAATCATGATCTTGTCTGGCAATTCCTAGACTGCCAAGTCTACCACACTGTCCTCATTACCCTGATTAATACAGCATACAAATAGTCTTGTTTTACTAACTAATTTGATTGTATGTGCTGATAATTTAAGACTTTTTTATTCCTTCCATAATTTTACACCCAGCTGCTGTTGCATTTGAGAGCTGGAGTGGCTTGTGAAGGGATAAGTAAGCGTTACCTTGCTACCTTCCTTCTTAAACGTGCCTGAAGAGCAAACTGGAACAGCCTCCCTGACTTTTGAGTGTAGCATATGTTCTGTGTTGATCCAGCTCTCTACTCTATAAAAAAAGGGGAGAGCTAAAAGAGTTGCTGACAGACCAGCATAGTTTTTGTGGTGTGTGATATGTGCCAAATTTCCAGTGATCCAACAAATCCATCTGGTTTCACATTTATCAAAGGTCACTTATGCATTCTAGCAGGACAGCTGAATTGATTCACTGACATGAAGGTAATTATGAGCTCAGGTCAGAGTGATGAAGGTGTAGCAGTGAAAAATTCTGTCTTTTGATGTCAATCCTTTAGACTGTCTAGACTGTACTAAACTGTTGTTAAATTCTGTCTTTTCTTCAGGGTATGTGGACTTTGGTCCACCAAACCACCAAACTTTTGCGAGAAAAGCATTGACTTATTAGAACTATCCATATAATATGGGGTTTTCTTTAGCAAAAGTCCTAGAAATTAAAAAAAAAAAAACCAAAAAAAAAACTGGGAAACTTTAAATATGGCATTAGAAAGGGAAGGATTGAAGGATCTGGTAGATGTCTTTCTGAAACAAAAACAGATAAAGCAGCTCTTGATATGGGACTTCATATTAATAATTCCAAGTATATAGATTGTGTCATTACATTTGTCTGTTAAAATTCATTGATACAACTAATTTTCAGGATCTTTATAAAACAATGGTTTTTGGTTAAATGTTCATTAGCTCCTCATATAAAAGCAGCAGAAACAGAGCAGAGCTTTGCTCCTCTGGTTCTTACTTTTGTGTCTAGTTAGCCCGGAATTTGAAGCACTAGAATCTTTTTATGCATAGTCTAAACTATGAGGTTATGTAGTTTAGAAGCATCACAGCCATATGACAATCTCTGCTTATAAACAGAGATATTGTAGCTTCAGAGTGAAACGTGCCTTAAGATGGAAGGGATATACTTATATCCAGAAGGGATGTACCATCCTTGTGTGAGAAGTTGAACTGAGAGGATCTGAAGTTCCTCGACAGTATTATATTTTCATTCACTGATACTATTCCATGATTTTACTCTGTTGATATCATTTCCATTTTACAGATGAATGTAAAGCAGGTTCATCCTCCTGGACCTAACATAGAGGTGAATTGCAGCGTATCGGTGACCACTACATGACTTCATTTATTCCAGTGCCAAGCAAACTAGATTAGTTTCTTTTATCCTCTCCTCAGAAAATCTGTGCCAGTGTGCCCATGAAACCTCAGTTAAGTGCTTTGGAGAAGTTATTTTTCCCCATAGCACAGGGTTTTTCTAGGACTCTCCAAAGAAGAAGGCCCCAAATCCACTAATTTTCTCTTCAGCTTGAATACATATATGTCCTACTTCTGCTCCTTCAGGAGGAATGGAGAGATCTGTGACATAATAATCTTTACTGTAGTTCTTAAAAACAGAAAGGAAAGACCTTTTTTTCTTTATTTTTCCTTATCATCAACCTCTGAAGAGAAAGCTTCTATGGTCTTGAAATTCATGAAGAACTATTTCTCCATCCCAATTTGAACTCTTCTGAGGAGAACAACTTTTGCTAAGTCATCAGCATCCAAATTCTTCCCTTTCAACAAGAAAGCATTCAGAGGTATTGATTATTGTTCTTCCTCTCTTTTTCCTCTGATATGCTCTTGTAAGAAAAGTTAAATCTGTTGCTAAGGCTCATGTTTTCTCAGCAGATTCTGTTGCTTTCTGTGGAAACACATCTTATCATACATCATTATCTTGGGCTCTGCTTGAGCCCAAGAAAATTTTGAAAGACATACACTTAGCAGGTAGCCCATTTTTGTCCTTTGCTTTGTAAAAGACTACCCATCCATCTGATCAAAGTTTTCATTTTGGCACAGGGTTTGTCAGCTGACAACACTCACTTGCCATACTTAATTATTCTTTTAGAAAACATTTTGCAGGTTGGAAGATGTCTGTGTAAAACTCCACCAGTCAGAACTGAGTGGAAGTATTGCTATTGACTTTAATGAGATAAGGATTCTATCTTTTAGCACTGTTAAATGGAAAGACAGAAACCCTTCCTGTCAGTAACCATTAGCTATGGAACTGCACTGGAATTACTAGAACTTTAATGGCCCAATAAATCAAAGTGGTTCAAGCTATTGAGGGCAGCCTAAGATGCTGCCACATACAAACCAAGGTATCATGATTACTTTCACTGTTTTTCAACATTTATTTCTTCTCCCCTTACAGCTCATTGTCTCCCACTTTTGGGAGGAGGCAAAGAGTGAGAAGAAGGAAGCCAATCCTGCACTGCAAAGTTACAATTCTATCATGATTAGTTTTTTACAGATTTAAAGGGTAACTATTAAGCCATGGTTGAACACATTGCTGTAAAATATAGTTATTGAGTGGTTTTGCTTCTTAGCTTTTACCTTTTCTCCATAAAATTTCTGCTTGATTGGCCAGGATGCAGTGAAACCTCTCATTAGGGTCCCATGGTTCGTTAGAGCTTAAAGAGGCGTCACTGAAAATTGAATTGACTGTGCTGTGATTCTCTAGCTGCTGCTGTGGTTAGAAATCGTCTGATGTGATGCTGTGTCCTTTGCATGCATAAGTCTTTCTCAACTCCATAGTATGTGTTAAGGAGTTAATTTGTGTAATATCTAAGCTCTGAAACACAGGATCAGTAGAGAAACTCTTTGTACAATGTAAAAGAATATAAACAGGGAATGCATTTCATTCTGAAATGTTTTCAAGAAATAACTGTGATGATCTGTAGAAAACACTGATTTTCACACTTGGGTTTTCTGCATTATCTTTAGATTAGAGAGATGAGATTCTGACAATTCCTTAGGCTTGCTACTGCCATTAGCCAGATTGATTGTCAGAGGAAAAAATGCCATCATGAAAAATCAGTCTTTAAAACTTTTCTCCCCATCCCTCAATAAATGGAGTAATAAAGCATAATTATGTTTTTTTAATCAAAGTTAGAGTCATGTTTGCCAGAGCATGAATGTGATTTGCATATGTAATTCATTGACACTAAAACTGAGGCTGTCCTGATTTGAATAATGAAATAAAATATATGGAAGGGGATGGGCTCTAATTTAAGAAACTAATGACTGAATTGGTGAAAACAGCAACAACAGAAATGTTTCTGATGTAAAGGCACAGAGAATCCTACTTGCCTCCTTGCGAGGACAACCGTACCTATTAACATGTTTTTTGTTGAAACAGGGAGGGGATCCCATGACATGGGAAATGATGGTACAGCTAATAGTGGACCTTTGATCTGGAGTGATGATGATGTGGCTATATTTGACCTGGGAACTGGTACCTTTTTGCCCTTCAGCAAAAAATCTGGCATACAAAATATTGCTTTTTAAAATGGCAGTTGCCAAGCTTTTTAAATAGGCAGAAGATCATTCTTTCAAAGAACTAGACCTTCCCTGCCTTCTATGGAGGTGCAGAGTACCTGGAAGTGGAAACACACAGGATGGCTCTTCCTAGGAGCAGGGAGGAATCTCTTTGGTCTTCTTGTGTGAAAATAAATATTTATTAATTTATTTTGTTGTTTCATGCATAAATCATCTGCTAATTGACCAGAAATGTAAGGGTAATACGTGGCTGTAGATACACAAGGCAGGTTTTGAGCTAGATGAACGTGTTTGAGGAGAGCTTGCAAGCCTCTGCTGTGGGTATCAGTATTGTTTAAATTTGTTATGAACAAGCCCCAGAAAGAATACTGTAGCATTTTTGTTGGTATCACATAAACTTGAGTTTATCTCAGATAATGGGGAGTAAGAAGCAATGATAATCTCCATTTTAATCTATGTACTCTGTGAAATGAAATATCATGCAAAATTACTGGGTTTTGTCTCTGAGGAGCTTGAGCATGTAGATACAATGACATATTTAATCAGAAGGAATATATTTAATAAGAAGGATTTATGTGTCAAAAACTGCAACTAAATGACACAGGAGCTGCTTAGAGATACGAAGACAGAAAATTTACATTTCTATTCCATTTCTATGAAATGAACATTTAAAGGTCAGGAAGAAAGGCTAGTATTTGCATTTAAATGGAGATATTTTAAGTTGGAATGGTGATTGCTGACCTCTATCCTGACTCAAGTGGATTTTTGTTTTTAGGACTGAGAATAAGGCACAAAACAAAAAAAATGTTAAATTGCTGTAAATCAGTAAAACAGTACAACTAGTCTCGGTTTCTGTGTTATTACCACCTATTTGCATGTATTTGGTCTTCATCAAGCTATTCTATACTTTGTGTAATTTTAAAAAAATATTTGGCCTCTAAGCATAGCCACTGTAGGATCTTCTAAAGGGGAATAATTTACAAATTCAAGGAATCTTGAATTGTTGAAAATACCACGGGAAAGTGCCAATCCACATGTTCAAGCCTCTTGTTTTCTTGGAGCAGACACATTTCTCAGCGTGTGCATGAGACACTTGAGCAGTTGATGCTGTTCATAGGTCTGAGGTTCAGCCCAGTATGCACTTGAGTTATAACTTTTTCTTTGTGCATTGGTGGGGCACAAAGTGATGTTCCAGCTTTGGAGCTACACCAAAGTGTCTCAAGGATTCAGGTTTGATGGGAAGCATATTTTTTTTTCTGCCTACTTGGTGCTGGTGGGTGGGATGTTGGTAGCCTGTAGCTGCATATCTCCATACTCAGCTCTGTGTTCCACTCTGCAGCAAGTGGTGCTTTACTGTGCTGTGTCCTCAGGAGCTGAGGCCTGTTCCTCGCATTTACTTGCATTGAGTGAAAATACTAATGAGTAAAGATTGTTTTTCCCATTTTACTCTTGTTCTGTGAGAGATGTAGGCTAGACGAAAGATGAAGATACAGCTGTGACTTCCCAGCTTGGGCCAGGCTGTGTAAATACAAAAGCTGCAATCCTGAGATTCAAGATTCACCATTCTGTTACTGACACCTGTTCTGTGGTAGCACTTGAGGTAAGACTCAACTTGGTCTGGGTACCAAATCTTGAGGAAATTTTCACTTTTTGTCACACCACTTACAAGTGTGTGCAGAAAAAATGCCATGTTACCTTCTGAGAACTGCTTCTGAAATGTCACCTGCATCATCTTCTGAGCTGTCAAGAGTGGCAGAAAAACTTTCACTTATTTGTTAAAGAGCCTCTTTGCAGCAGGGGTTTGCTGTGTTGGAAGTAGTGCAGTAGATGGGAGAGATGTGGAAAACACACAACGTGAAAGAGACTTAGAAGATGCTAATATTTAAAAAGAAACCTGCTATTCTTAAAACTTTCATAAGGAACACTGTATGATCATGCAGTATATTATACTGTAGGTGATCTCTGTAACTAGGTAACATTTTGATTATCTGTATATTTACTCTATTTAAACATAGGCTGTATATGCTATTTATTTCAAATTTGCTAGAGAAAGGAGATTGAGTAGTTTCTGATATTTCACTGCTGGCATCTTTCTGAAAAATTCTAGTGTTAAAAACACATGGTTGTGGCTTGTTTTTATAATTCTGAAATATGAAATACTCTTATGAACTATTTGGAGCTACCTGTCTAGACTGGCATCTGCACATAGTCAGAGAACTGGAGAAAAAAAACACAGCAGGAAAAGTTTTTATTGCCCCTTGGTAATGATAATATCTTAAGACTTATTGGTAATACAATTTTTAGCTAGAAATATGAGGTTTTAATTGATTCTGCCCTTTTAATAAATCATGTCCAGGTTTAAAGATTCCCGTTCCTGCAGACTTGAGTAGGGGTGAAGGGTCAATTCTCCTTGTAACTGCTTGCCTCTTGAAAAAGGAAGAACTCCTTCTTTGCTCAGCCCTCAGTTATGGGCAAAACAAGATATTGAATTTCTAGTTTCTTCTGTGCTGCCTCATGAGTGACTTCCAAACCTGCCAGGTTGACTCCTGTTTTTTTCTGAGAATACTGCATTGCGGTATATTTTAGTCTTGAGGTTTCAATACATTTTTTCAGTTGGAAACACAGTTGCTTTTTTCAACATGACTTCTAGAGTCTTGCTGCTCTGGGAGAAGTGTTTCTTGCCTCATGTTGTTTTTGAATTATTAATTAAATTAGTTATGATTAATACCGATCAAGGCTCTTCATTTTCTGATGTCAGTTTTGTAGTGACCACCCCATCTCCCCATGATGGACTTTTTCTTTCCTTATTAATGCTGAGAGATGCCAGAGCTCATGGCTGAGCAGTCAAGTAACTGAAACTTCACAGCTTCCTGCAGTTGCATTCCCTAGTGTCAGAATTCTGCCTGAAGAGATGCTGCTTCAGTGCTGGTAGGAATGGTTTGAAAACTAATGAGTTTACTTTGCATGTGTGGACCATTACATCTGTATGTAAATACAGTGATTATTTGATCTTCAGCTGTAAAAGGAGTCAATATGCAGAAGAAACATAGAGTATGTTGATAAATATATTTGAAGTCTGCCACCCTTATTTCATGAAAGATTTGTCATATTTTTTGATACCTGTTGGCTTTTGGGTGATGCAAAAAAAAGTACATGTTTTTGTTGGTCAACTGTCCATCATGATAGTGGCTGGAGCCAGCATAAGTGTTCTTAGATGAGTAATATTGGCATCTCATGAACAAGAACTTAAACTTTTCAAATTTTGAGTATCCAACACTTACTGTTGACCTTGGGCTTAGCCATTGGAAGGGTTTTTCTGGATGTGTGTATTAAACTGTCAGTGTGTCTGTAGACCAACATCTTTACCTTAACTGTGTGACAGGCGGTTACATTGTTCTTTTTAAACAAGATGTGCTTGTAGACCTTAAATCTATATCTACTAAAGCATATTTCATATGTACACATGAACACATAAATATTTCACTGTCAGGAAGTAACAACTTATTCTGTTTTAGCTGGAGGAAGGTGAGACTGTTTAAAACCCAAGATTGTTGGTATAGAAGCTTCTAAATTCAGGGCTCATTAATCAATTTCACAATCAGAGCAGCAAAAATAAAAAATGTATCATCTAGAGCTGTGATTATTTCCATCAACGGCAGCAGTTTAAAATGTGACTTGTGTAACTAAGGTAGTAAGTAGGAAATTAAAAAAAGAAAAAAATTCCCTCAAGACTATAACATTTTAAATTGGATGTGATATAACAAGGGGAAGCAGCCAGGAAAACTTAGACTTCTTGCTTTTTGCAGAGTGAAGAGTGAACTTTTGACATGCTGACTTAGAGTCTTCATCTGAATTTGCCTAATTTGAAATACTCTAGCTTCATATCTTCTGACATTTACCCAGGACCCAGTTACTTCTGGCCAAATTCATGAGTCACAGGAATCCTTCTATTTATCTCAGCCAAACCCATTTTTTACAAGCTGCACTAGCATTTCACATTTCTACTGGGGACATTTGTAAGGGGAAGAAAATAAATTAAGTCATAAAAATGAGAAGATAATTGTCAGGAAAGTGAAACAGCAAAAGAGGAAAAGTGATTTAAACAAAAGAAGGAAAATCCAGCTAGGAATTGTGTTTTCTCTGGTCTACTTTCATTAGTGTGGAAACCAACTTGCTGAAGGAATGAGAACCTCCTGTGTTAGTCTGTGGAGAGAAGAAATAGCAGAAAACATTTGCAGTGCTGTGAACCTGGTCTTGCTGGTTTTGTTTTGATTTCCCTAGTGCTAATAGCTTAGAAAACAGCAATAAAGATGCACTGTCTTCTGTCACATCTTATTAAACACTCCGTGTTGATCCAACCTGAATGAGGTGGCTGGGCAAGGTGGCTTCTGACACCCTCCAGAGTACAAAAGGGACCAACAACCTTCTTAGTTTTATGAAAACAACACAAAGAAATAGTGAATTGTTTTTTCTTGGTAGCATAGGGAAACACCAAGGCAGGAAAAGAGATTCTCAGTTTTTTTAACATGGGAAGCAGATCAAACATTGCTACCAAGAGGCTTCTCAGCCACTGCTCAGAGAGCTGCCCATGTCCTGGGATGGTGTTTTCAGGACAACCATTCTCTATTGTGTACTTTTGAATGGTGTTTTTTGTATTAAAAAGTATTTAATACTAATGGAGATTCTGATTTTTTTGTATGTCTTTAAGTGGTATTTTGGAAAACTGATGAAGTTCAAATTGGGCCACATTGACATAGAGTAGATCTGCAATGACTTATCAAATATCAGTGAAGTCACTGACCTTAAATTTTGCGTATGTGATCCTGTTGAGGTTTCAAGGTTTCTATAAATCTTTCTTAAATAAATAACTTTCTATCGTCCAGTACTTAAATATTCCCAAGCCTGGGAAAAGTTTATTTAGGTGCAACATTCCTGTGGTTGCATAAACATGAACACCATCTGGAGCCAACACCACAAACAACACAAACGTGGCAGGCTGCGTGCTTGGCTGTGTAATGGTGCGAAATCTCATGATCTTCTTTGTAGGGATGTTTGGAAACCATAAATGTAATAAAACATAAAGCTGTCACAGTACATGATAGTGGCAGCCTACTGAGAAGATAATCTTCATGCAATTAAGATTGTTCATAGTGGGTTTTGACCAGTAAATGATTGTAAATTGAAGATGCAGCAGCAATAGAGGCACATCAAATACCCAGGTCTCCAGCTGCCCTAAGANGGCAGTCACTTTTGCAATTACAAACACTGTAGAGGTCTCATTTGCTCAGATATTTTTTTTTTTTGTTAACTTTGTATGGATATGATTTCTGTGTAAGAATAGTCTTGCACTGTCAAAATAAACCACTGCAAAAATGAGTCCTCTACCCTCAGCGGATTGCAGAAATTCTAGCTGAGTACTAATCTTCACAGCCTTGTACTTCCAGTTACTTTTAAATTATATTT
>WBNO01011181.1:0-18702 GCA_013400575.1 Peucedramus taeniatus
CTTAGATACCTTAGAAAAATATTATATCCTGTGCTTATTGTATTCTGTGACAATCATAAACTTTAGAAATGCACAGGCTAAAACGTGCTGCAATCAAACCAAGTACCCTGGTCCATTCAGTAATGATTTAGATAAAATCCTCCTTTCTCAGAGCATAAGCATTGCTTTAAAAATATTAAAAATGGTTAGATGAAACCACAGGGAGCCTTGAACATTTTGTCTTCTCTGTGACATTTGCTGTAACACTCTGGCTGTTGTAAGCAGAACCAGAAGTAACAGGAATGTTTTAAACAGCGAGAGGAGTTGGAACATCCGTAAATAATCGAGAGGATGCAACTGACCTTGACTGAAGTTTGGGTTGTTATGCAGTCTTAAGTTAAACAGAATCTTATGTTTTACTTTATTTATATGCAAGCCTGATCCAAAGCTGAATCTTCCCATATCGTCCAGTGGGATTTGAATAGGTTTCAGATGAATCTCCCATGGCTCTTATGAAGGTTAATAAGTTAATGTTTGTGCAGTGCATAGAAGATGTGAGGTAATCCCTACCCGGTGAATGTGTTGAATTTAGACACAGCTGTAGTCCCAAATATAAATGGACAGAAGGGAGGGCGAAAGGTTGAAGCAAGTTGCATATCTACACAATGGTGACTGTGTCATATGAAGCACAAATATATACTGCTGTGTCTAGTGGTAATTGGGAAGCAAGAGCCTCCTTAATCTTCCTTATCCAATAAACCTCTCCTGCCTGAAATAAGCCTTCCAAAAAATTTAATGAGCAGAAGCCTCTAAGTAGACAGCTACTAGTCATTCTGTGGATTCTGTGAACTGTTTCATGCTACCACATGTGTATGGTCTTCTGTTCTTTAATAAGAATGAACTGCATCTGTGGAAAAGAAGTAACTGTCTTTGAAAAAAATATATAGGTAAGATACTGTTGGATTATGCTAAATATTAGGGATTCAAGGTGAATGCTTCCATTTTGGGGCTTTTTTTATCTGCCTCTAGGCTACTGATGCTAGCATTTGGTTTTTGTCTTACCTAAGCTATTCTAGACTTGCAAATATTTTATTATTTATCAAAAGACCAGCTGTATGAGTAAGGTCACATCATGGAATGAGATACTTTTGGCTAAGTTCTTTGAAAAGGCTGTTTACTTCCTAAGTCAAATAAATGCAACCCCACTGCATTTGGGTTTCCAGTCATAATTTGCCACCTTTGAATCTGAAGGATTCCCTTTATTGGAGGAAGTCAAGAAGGAAGGATGATGAAGATGGGAGAGGGCTGGGCTTAGAGAATATTCAGAGGAAATTTGTGCTTTCACATGGTGATTTTGTGTTTAGAATAGTGAAACTTGTTAGTATTCTTGGTTGATAGAGCAGTCCCTGTGGGTATGTTAAAAGAGGGAAAAAGCATCACATTAATTTTCACTTAGTGAGTACCTTTAAAGATGTTTGGCTTCTTGCTTTCTCTGACCCTTCTATGTAGAGAGTACATTTAGAATCTGTAGTATCAGAAAAATTAGTTGTTTAAGCAAATTATTAGTATGCTTTTGCCTGGAAGCAGACATACTGTTAAATTTTGCACTAAGCCATTAAGTCCTTCATTTTTGTTGGGGAGTTTTTTTAAAAAGAGGATGTTGTTTCCAAAAGGTTGTTGCCTTGTTTTATAACCTGACATTTTCTTGCCTCAGTTTTTCAGCAAAGTTACAATTGGGATCAAGGAGGGTAGTGAACTTTAGAAGTAAAAATCAGGGACAGCTGCAAGGTATGCTTTACAGCCAAAGAGGATCACTCATCATCTCTGCTTCTAAAAGCCATGGGGCAGCTTCTGTCCTATACATGTCTTTGAAGAAAAATGTAAAGATAGCCAAAGATGCTGAGAAGCAGTCTTTTAATCCTTCCTCTTCCACCAGCTATTGAACAGAAGAGCTTAGGGAATGTACTGAAGTGCTGTAATAAATAAACATATTTGGCAGTGGATAAAGTTGACTGGACACATCTCCCTCCAGAGATGAATAACACAGTCCTGTGTGGCAGCCAAGGGGGCCAGTTAAGAATGATCTGAGCTGTTTGGAGCCCCTGGAAGATATTAACAATTGCATTTAATGCTTATGTAGCTCTCACCCAATATTTAACTGGATTACTGGAGGCTTATAACTTAAAGATTTCTGGTGACTTAAAACACAAGAATAGCTGAAATCCATTGAAATAAAAAATGCCCAGGAAGTAGCATAGTGTTCCCTGCCTAAGCCTCCAGCTCTGCATCATGATAAAGAACAAATATAACCAGAGGGCAGAAAGCTCCTCCTCCCTTTGGACACATCTTAGGGCAAGAGTACTCAAACTGGAGCAAAAGAAGAAATAGATTTTCACGAACTTCAGCTTCACCACATGTGAATCATGTTACATACAAAGTGTCCAATAGGATTACTGAGCAATCAAAAAAAAACCCAGAGATGACATCATATTGATAGCAATGATAGATAAAGAACTTTTTGAACATGGTAATAAATTAAACTCAAGTTATTTTTATTGAAAATGTAATCTGATCCTAACATGTTTGTAAAAAGGGCCAATAGGGCCTGAAATAAGGCTGAAATAAAGCCAGTCAATGTGAAAGTAGAAATATGTCATAGTCTGTAAATCTGGGAAGAGCAGACAAAATTTACTTTTCTCTTAAGTGGAAGTGAAGTTGGTAAAGGATTTTGGTGGTACAAAGTAAGAATCCTCTCCCTGGGTTCTCACGCTAATGGAGCTAAGAATTGTATAGTACAAAATACTGAGCAACAGATCCTAAATAAACCTCCTAATATGAGGTACAGACAAGACAGCAGGGATTTGAAACAAATCATATCAGACATCTTTCATAGCACATTAATAGCAATACATTATTGCCAGCAGATCCCATGGCAGTAGAAAACAAAATGCACAGATAGCAAAACTATGGGATTATGCTGCATGTGTTGTCAAAGGGGTGTCCAAGTATTTGTGATTGTCATTAAAGTTCCCCAGTATTTCCTAATGTGGGACTTTTCAGTTGCTTATAGTTCTGGCTGGTTTTAGGTAAAATTTAGACTGAGTTTTTATTTTCCATATCTGCTACTTAGTTGTTTTAATATTAGGTAGTAAACGGTCTTTGAAGGTTCAGTATCGATCTTTTGCCAGGGAGTGAAGAAGGTTTGTGGGACCATATGCAAGAAGGCAGGGAACACATGCTCAAAGACTAATTTGTGATGAATACCCAAGAGGCTGAGGCAAGGTTGCACAAGAAACTTCAGTGTAAGTTTTGGCAATTACAGCTCCAGCATTTCTTGTCCGTAGCTCTGGGACAGGAGTGCTGGAATATTAGGAGCTGAAACACATCTGTGAAAACGAGTGGGATTTTACTGTGAACAAACAATGTGTTGGAGCCCAGTTTCAGTCACTTTACTTATCATGTACATTAGCATCTAGCTGCAGGAGCTGCTGCTGGATTCATTGGATCTGCTCATATAGAAAGAGGTCTCTCACCGTGGGTGAATGTAGAGAAGGGATTCTCTAGCACTAGACCAGACAGAAAATCTGGTAATAAGAAAAAATAATGTTTTCATGATTTCTTTCTGATTTTGAGTTCCAGCAAGTTCAGCTAAAGATAGCAGGAAATCATAGAAATGTGGAGGGAATAAATACTGAGGTAGCACATCAGGATTTGGTTTCTTTTGGTAATGTAAAAAAGACGTATTGTGATGCTAAGAGCACACTGCAAATACAGCCACACACAAACCATGTGAGCAGGTATGTGCATGGCTGACCAAACAAATAGAATTAGGCTCAGTCAACCTGATTAAATGGTGACACATTATGTCTTTCTTTCTAGCAAGACATCGTGTGTGGTTTCGTCATACACATGTAATGTGTTACATGGGCTGGTAGTCAACATAAAAGTGCTTTTGGCAGAGGAAATCAAGAGGTTCTGTTGTAAACTCTAAGGAAAATGTATTGTATCTGTTTTTCTTCTTGATATTTGTGCATCTGTTTTTCTGTCAGAAGAAATATATTGCATTTTATAAACATCAAATCGGTATCCAATCAAATGTGCATTGAAATTTTATCATAATCTTAGCCTTTTCTTTGTTATGGAACTTGATTTCTTAGCTTTTCTTCCAAACACGAAGCCAGAAGATTTTACTTTGTTTCCAGCAACAGTCTTGAGTGGCTTTATTCATATGTTTGGAACATGTATATATAAAAGTGTATAGATCTCTGTAAGCACAAAACTCTAACCCATGTCCATAGTGTGATGAAAATTCAATTGTTGCTTCAGTAAACATGTACATGAGAATGCAGTCTCATATCTGCATCTACTTGCATGTGTAATTATGCGTGCAACTTCTTAAAAATTAAGTCATTCATTATGGTTACTCTGTCACTGACAAAATGGTCATTCATCTTAATGTTTCAAAAGCCTGCTTGACAGAATGTCCATTAGTATAATAGAGTTAGCAAGTTTATGATTACAAGAGCTCTTCAGTCCCCAGGTAGTTGGGAGAGCTGATAAATTGTAGATAATGCAGGCAACACTGGAAGCATGAGCACCTGAGTCTGGACTGAATTCAACTGCTGGAAGCTTATCTGTCCTTTGGAGAACTGTCATTTGCTTAGTTTTGGGGTTTGGAGGTTTTTGAACATGAAAATAAGTGCAGAAAAATAGCATTTCCATGCCATAGTCTATAATCAAACTGAGAAAAAGACTAGAATACTCTTGGGTTTTCTTTATAACTAGAGGAATTTTATTAAAAGGCTTAAGATAACAAAATTATCAAAGAGTCTTTTTTTAACTGAAAAACATTCCTATGCTATAAATCAGCAATCTCCAAAACTTGTATTTGCTTAATTTTCTAAGCAAAGTAATTTGGCTCAAACATCACACAGAGACATTTTCACACTGTTGAGAGAAACTTGTAATTTTTGGGATTTGAATCATACTATACGTTCGAGATGCAAATATTCTTCTTTTTTAATATATAGGGTATTGGATTAAATGTTGAAGTTCCTCACATTGAAAATATTCATATTAGTCTTATGATTGAGTCCTTACAGTCAGGTATCCTAGTTGCTTCTCTGTATTGCTGCTGTGTATCAGGATAATAGACTGCAGATTTATTTTTTCAGTGCTTTTTCAGTCTGTTTATGAATATGCTGAAGCATTTTGCATGCTATGCAGTCCAATTGCTTTTTTCTGAACTAGTTGTTATACAAATCCAATGTGAAGTTCACTATCTGCAAGATTTTTGAATTGATGCTATTTCTCAGCTTATTTGGTGTCAGATATGTTACTGAATGTGGTCTTTGAAGAAAACTATTTTACAACATAATTAGAAATTAAAAAGAGAAGCAAAAAGTGTAAAAATTCCCAGTGACTTGGTGGAGGGTCTGCCAAAGTTTTTTTTTTTTTTGTGACTTTCTCTAGTAAAAGTTTGTATTCAATGGTGGAATCTCGTAGCAGATCTTACTGGGAAGAGGTTGGTGTCTTAATTGTCATCATCCACACAAGTACACGTATTGTACCATGAGTCTAAGGGGTTATCCCGTCCACTTCCAATTCATTTCTCCCTTGCTAATATAAAATGGTGTTAAGGATGCTAGTGGATTGCTGATTTATCTCAAGCTCTATGTGGAGCTTATCAAATGATGATTTTTTCCTCTGGAATTTTGGTGGAATAAAATGGGTTTAAAAAATCTGTCAGAAACAGGCTTCAGGCAAACGTCATGCTTCTCTTCCATCGTCCTAATACCTGCTGAGATGGAACCTTATTTTTATTTCTTCAGTGGGTCTTTTTCTGCCACCTTGATTAAAATTATGAAGTAGCAATGAATTCTTTCAGAATGTATCTGCACAATGTTTGGTAGTAATCATGTAATCTGCCTGATTCCACAGGCTGATTACAAAAGCAGGTGTTCTGACTGATTACATGAAACAGCTTCCCTTCTGCAAATAACTGTCATTAAGGGGAAAATTGTGCAAATTGTGCTCCATGCTAGTTTAATTCCAAAGTCATTCCATTAAAATTAATGGAACATTTTTGGATTTCAACCAAGATAAGTTGTTTAGTGAGTAGTTGGGATGGAAAACTGACAGCCATACATATTTGTGATCTTACTGTATTTTTTTTTTTCCCCAGCTGTTGTCCTAAAGTCTGAGAGAATGTTTTGGTTGCACGGAGTTCATTTTCTGAGACACAAGACTAAAGAAAGGAGCTATGTAAAGTGGAGTTTTTGTTTGTTTATTTTAAGGAGTGGGTATTTCAAGTCTGGAATAAAAACAGTATTTCACTTTGTTGATGTAATTGGTTGCACTAAAAAATTGCTTGAAAATAGGCTTCAGGCAAAAAATACAGCGTACTTTATGAGCCCAATTTATTTGCCACCACTGCCTCTGCAATTCCTTCTGTGGCTAATGCTCCTCCTTGACAGCTGATGACCTTTCTTCAGCTGAAATATGATTCCATGAATGGGGAGATAAATGGAGACTACTTGGATATTAATAGTTTCCCAATATCTTCTGATAAAACCTGAAGTACTCATACAGCCCCTCCGATGGTGGATTTGATGTTGAATAGGATGGTGTTAGTGTGACTCTCATCAGTCCCTCTTGATATTTGGACTGTTCTGCATTTTGGCATGAGCTACATTTTACAGCAAAAGGGACGTGCAGTGAACCTTATAAAGGAAATAAAGTTGCCCCATTTTGAAGGTTTAGATCATAGTAGTTTTTTATATGACAAGTATAGGCAGCATAATTTTAGAGAGGTAATTAAATCTGGGGAAAATCCAGCAACCCAGCAAAATTATGCCAGAGTGAAAATTATGCTAGAAATTTACATTACTGTCACATGCAGTTTCAGCAGTGTTACTCCCATGAGAGACTGTTGTAGTGGCCTTTTCTAGACTTAAAAGGTATGAAACTGTGAGGCTTTTATAGTTAGGAAAAATACAGCAATTGCTCTGCCTTTTTATGGTAAATGAGTGCTTAAAATTGTTTGGTGTCAATAGTTTAATGCATAACTGACTCAGCTGTTTACATGTGTGTTGCAGGCTGCCTTTTAGATCAGTTCCTCCAACAAATGAAAGCCTTATAATAGCTGTATTTGAGCACTGTCAGCTGCTCAGAGTTAATATTAAGACACACAACAAAACTTTTCATAATTTTTATAGGGTTTTATTGTCTTTTTTTATGTCACAGAGAGATAAAAGGTTTTTCAGTTACCTGGCCTTCTGAAGCATGCCCTGCATTTGAACAGGAGCACAGCTTAATGCTATCACATTGCTACCCCAGTTCACTGCACTGAGACCAACACTGTCATGCTTTGAGCACAGCTGAGTGTGTTCTCTTGTCTAATCTATAAGTTCACAACCTGCTGTACAAGTGATGGCTTATCAAAAGTTGATTAAGAGGTAGAAGCTGGGGAGGCAGGATAGGAATCTCAAATGTTACAGCTTTTGAACTCCCCTGAAACCCCTGGTGGCAAATATCTGATAGCAGAGGGCTGCTATCACAAAGCCTTGGACAGGTCCCTAAAGGGCAGTGGTGCACATCTGTGTCAGCTGTGTATCAGTAGTGATACCTGCCTCTCAATTAAACTTATCTCTGAAGTTTCATAGGTACACACCACCTTCATAAAGCTCACTAAGCTGGAATATGCCATGCACAGAGCTCAGTAAAAAGTTGACTGTCTTGCATGATGCTGTGTTGGAAAGTTACTGATGGAGGATCTGTAAAGGTGGGGGTGTGAAGAAGGGAAGAGAAAAACACTTTAATAAATTTGCTTGACTCTAATGAATGTTGATTGACTGTGTAACTTTTAGGTAGGTTTGAGTTGGAGTAAATGTCAAATATAATTCAGTTCACACAGCAGTGTGAAAAGAACTGTTACTTTCCTTGGAGAAAACCTGACAGCCCAACTTTCTTAAAGGGCTTTTCTGTCTTGCTCATTCGTTCTCTCTTTTTAATGAAGCCTTTCACAGTTGACACTTCCCTAACAAAAGGTAACACAGCTCGTTCTATTAAACAGAATATTCTTCCATCAGCGACATCACAGCTGTAATCTGAGATCAGAAACTGTTACTTCTTTTTTATCTGATAGAAAGGATGAGTTGTTACTCATAAGAATAGTGTGGTGTTCTGAAGTAATGTCTCTATACTACAGGTGCTTGCTATTAATGACACATGTTGAGAACAGGCATTTAGCTGCCATAAAATATATACATATATGAAACTAAGAAATGTGTATTCTTGTATTGAGTATCAAGTTTATGTATTAAGTTCTTGAGTGAAACAGAAAATGCACTGCATTAATACCTGGCTGTGCAACAGACTTCACAGTTATAAAATCCTTTTGGGAGCAGATTTTGGAGATGGTAGGCAAGGACAGAAAGGATCAAAATTGCTTTGTGCCTAAGAGGAAGACCAGATTTTCAAGTGCTTAGAGTAACAAGTTTTGACATAATTGGAAAATTCATGGTGTCACAAAAGGAATTGCTTTATTCTCTGTGTTTTTTCAAAGCCATGTCTTTGTTTACATGCTGTAAGAGTTTTTTTAAAGCAGATCTTTGTTTTTCTCCATCAGTTCACAAAATGGAGAGTAATGATAATATTTTTCCTTTGTCCTTCAGTCTGTTTGCTTTTTTACTTTAGAAATGATAGAATCTCCTTGCTTCTCTGTGTTCACATTTCTGAGCTGCTGTGGTTTGTAAAGAGTTATAGAAGTATTCAGAAGTCCTTCAGATACAACTGCTGTATTTTAGCCTTCTGGGACAGGATCACAGAATCACAGAATGGGTCAGGTTGGAAGGGGCCACACTGGGTCATCTGGTCCAACCTCCCTGCTCAAGCAGGGTCATCCCAGAGCTCATGGCACAGGTTTGTGTCCAGACAGTTCTTAAATATCTTCAGTGAGGGAGACTCCACACGCTCTCTGGACAACCTGTTCCAGTGTTTGGCCACCCACACAGTAAAGATGTTCTTCTGATTATTCTGATGGAATTTCTTGCGCATCTGTTTCTCCCCTCTGCCTCTTGACCAAGTGGTTGGCACCACTGAGCAGAGTCTGGCTCCATCCTCTTGACACCTTCCTTTCAAATACTTATACTCAGGATCACACTACTTTTAATTGTGGGTATTTCTGAGCAGACAGCAGTTTTTTTTGACCATCAAAGTTAGAAGGAGCAGGAGTTTTAGATTTGTACCTAACAGGGAAGGACCAAGCCAGGTGGGATTGATAAAACATGAGTATCCCTCCAGGGAAAATCAAGACTGGTGCACGAGCAGGGAGAAAAAGGAAGAGCAGCAGCAGAAAGCTGTAGGAACTGGAGATTGCTTTTGATGAGGAAGACTTTTTGATTCAGGAAGCAATGTCATGTCAATAATTCAGTTGTGTTGGATCAAGGCACCTGAAGTGCTGCTCCTTGTTGAATGTTGGGATATGTGTTAATTCAGCACTGTAATGAGAATAAAGAAATAAATGTGTCTGGATAGCAGGGATCTGGCTTGAATTACTAAGAGCCACAATTGAAATGTAAGATAGTTTGTCCCTGTAAAATGTAGCAAGTTCTGCTGTAGATGTAATTAAATAAGCAAGACTGAGAGTAAAGAGATGATGAACAAGGAAAAATGTACCTGTATTGTTCTCATGTAAGACTGTATCTATAATTATTACTGAAAGCAAGGCAAATAGAGGCTCAGTTTGGTGCAAATGGAGTTGTTTAGGTATACAGTATGAATTGGGAAGGAAAATTTTGTCTGTTACTGACATGGTCTTTTTTAATGCATCTCTTGAGGTGATAAAAAATAATTTTGGTAGCCCAGTAAGATACATTTTCACATTTTGCAATAGTTCCTTAATTACAGCTGTTTGTGACTGAGGAGTAGCTAGTGATGTGGTGTGAGTAATGCTGGTATTCCTGGTGATTATTCAGAAGGCAGCATGACTTTTAAGATTTCCTGCAGTTTTTGTCTGCATGAAATGTACAAATGCCACATTTTAATGGCTTTTTAATATTTTTCAAGCAGCCAAATACTGTTCTTCAAAGGGTCTTAAAATACTCTAGTAAATACATTTGCTCTGTAAATAGAAAGAAAATAATTTAAATCTTAGGATTATTTGACATACTTCTTTGCAGTGATATATATTCACTCTTGTATTGGAACACACTAGAACTGCTTTGATGTAAGACTCATACTTGATTTCCATTCATTTTATCCCTTTTTTTTTTGTTCCAAGATTAAAATTTCAGGTGGAAATCTATGTTACATACTTATTGTTTTCCAAACTGCTATTCAGAATTTAAAGGATATTGGGAAGAAAAAATATTCTGATCATTCAACAATAGTTGTAAATTCTGTATTTATTTATTTATTTATTTCCAGTGGGGCTCCATGAGTATTGTAGTTCTGATTTTTTTTTACTCCCTAACTCAATGAGGAAGGTTGTCCTTGCAGAATACAAATATTTCTTGGGGTTTGATCTAAGGGAATGCTAACAACTGCCAGTGACCTCCAAGCCTTCTCTTCCATCTGCAAGGGGCACTTATGGTCTTGTATTCTGCAGACTACAGAAGTGTGTATATTTTAATAAAACATCAAGACTGTGCACTAATGTTTCTTTGAAAAATATTTTTAAGAATCTTTCTGTGATCAGACTGTATCTAATCTGTATTCCATTAATTCCAATAAACTGACACAGAACTCAGCATCCAGAAGCACTGGTAGCTCTCAGTGCTGATGGAGTAAGCTTTTTCCTGAGTCAAGGAAAGGTTTATACCAACTAATAGTCAGCATGATTTGACATAACTTTTGATTTCTTTTTATTGAGTAGTTCAAGTACAATCCGTTTATATTTTTTAGTATTGTGGTGAGTGCTGTGATTCAGGTCTTTCTTCAGAGTGGTGAGAATCCAAAGAGTGGTAATTACTAGAACTAAAAATAGATATATTGGCTAACTTTCAGGTCAGAACAGGTAGGGTGGGGGCAATGGAGTGCTAGTACAAGTGTTAACTTCTCACACTGAATTGAGTACTTCTTGATAATATGAAAGTCACAGAGTGCTGGTGTGCTGTGGAAGATAAGCTAGCTTTAAAGCCTGCATTCTTACACCTCTGAAAAAAAAGATGCTCATCACAAAACAGATGGTCATGGCAGACCTGATTCTGCAGCCTCCTTACATAAGGAACGATTTGTTATTTCTCTAAAATGCCTCCTATATGAAAGTGAAGAAGAACTGTATAGACCTCCAATTCTGTTTTGTTTTTAAAGGTCAAAATACATCTGGACTTTATTGTTTTAGCTACAATTTTTACACTGGAAAATGTGATTAAAACATATTAACCCAAGAGATTTTATTTCTCTGGGTAAAAATTTGCATCTGTTAGACTGAGCTTCAGATTTAACAGTCTTCATATTTGGTTCTGTCAATTCTACAGGGAGTTATGAAGTTGAATGAGTAGAAGATTCACTTACTTTATGGAAAATCTGCTTTTGCGACTCCTTTGAACAGTACAGATGTTTATTTTTCTTCACAATAGTTTTTGTTTTCTTGTTCAGTGGTTACTATTTTGATCTACACTATGCCCATTGCAACAAAAGTTTTACATTAAATGGTCAAAATGCCAACAGAGAAAATGAGAAGAAACCCACAGAGGATAAAACCTGTGTAGGTGTTTTTTTGAGAAATATAAGTAGGGATATTCTGGAGTATTTACAGCAAAGGACAGTTCAATATTACGGCATATTTTTATTCCATCACATTAATCCTGCAATGCACATAAGCATAACTTACCTACATTATGTTGATGGGTATTATAAAGCACAGAGAGGTGAGGTAAACACTCCCCCAAGTCTTACACTGAATTGCTGAGAGAATATCAAATACAGCCTGGGCTCTCTAATGCCTTGTTTTGCTGCCTGTCCATCACAGCACATCTTTGTTGGGCTCCAAGAATCATATCCTGGTGAATCTTGTTTAAGCTACCAATAAAGTAGTTTATCATAATATTCTGGTCTATGACCAGGGCAGACCTTTTTACTGCTCCTTTTCTAGAGTGTAGCCTTCAGCAGAGAGGTTGCAGAGACTCATCTCAACATACAGTAGAGTTGGCATAGATTTAGGGTCTTGTGTTGAGAGGAAAGGCTTTGTGAGCATGTAATTTTATTACAAATCTTTTGTTGAGGAAAAGCTGCATGGTTTTTGCTGCTGTGATCTGTGTTTGCAGAGTGCAGTGTGCCTTGGGAAGCAGTTATTGTACCTTGTCAGCTTCCATTATGTTACACCATCCACAACAAATTGTATTTTTACTATTACTACATTGCAAAAAGTACCCTGAAACTTTTGAAGGTGTTTTTTTCTCCTCATATTTAGCATAGTGGACATGGATTAACAAAGGTCACAGTTGACTGTTTTGATTAAAAATAGCTGAGGATTTGGGAATAGATTAAAAAAAATCCTAAGTCATTCCTAAATTATGAAGACAAGTTTAGACAGAATATTGACATAAAGCCAAACCATTTTTCATGGAAGTTATAGTATCACAGGATCACCTCTTGCTATTGAGTCACATAATGGGAACTACAGACAATCAATGCTTCCCTGGGAGGCCCAGATATGCTAAAGATACAGGGCAGCAAGAAGTCATTTTAACTGCAACTTTTGATGGAGATGCATATTAAAATTACCTATAACCTACACTGCTCCTTCTCCTTCCTTCTCCTTCTCCTTCTCCTTCTCCTTCTCCTTCTCCTTCTCCTTCTCCTTCTCCTTCTCCTTCTCTTCTCCTTCTCCTTCTCCTTCTCCTTCAGTAATAGCTTGTCAACTTGCAGTTTCACTTAGACATGAATAATGGAGAGAAATCAAAAGATGTACCTGGGAGTTGGAAGAACAAAATATATGAATTCCCAACCTGAGCATGGTAAATCTTGGACACTAGTTAATATACAAACTTGAAATCATGATCTGTATCTCATGAATGTTTCCAAAGCTCTGCAGACATGTGCTGTTCATTTTACTGGTAGAAACCAGAGATAACCAACCTGTGGTTAATAAGTTATAGTGTGAACATGGGGGTAGGCTGCAGAATTTAGCTTTTGCCTGTTTCTGAAAAGCGTCTCAATAAAAGACAGACTTTTTTTTTTCAGTGGGAAATTGCTTTATTCTAGAAGAAGTCTTAGTTGGAAACTAAATCTGCACTAAGTTGAACTTTATGGTCCCAGTTCCCTGCAAAGTGTCTTTCTGCAGTAGATGTAGATTGTGTGCTCTGTAACAATCTATGGCCTAAATCTGAATTCACAAATTGAATTCTCAAAACTGAAAGACTAAATATACACATTCACTGTAAATTTGAATGTGGATAAGAAAGAAGTAAACAATTGTTTTGTACTAGAAAAATATTGGCATTATGCTGTAGCTGCCCCACCTGGTTGGATCTCTGTAGAATCCTGTGTCCTGTTCAGCAGAGGGACAAGACAGTCCCTCAATGTCACTGAGAGAGAGAGAGAGAGATGGGAACCAGATGAACACATCTGACCTGAGGTTTGACAGGTTGGGTATGTTGTTGTTGAGAGTTTGCAAGAATTTAGCATTCTGCAGAAATTGTATAGGCCACTCCAAAAACATAACTTCAACTTCTTTTTTCACCCTGTTTCAACTAGCTATTGGCAATCTGACATTTCTCTGTCACAGCATGTTTTCCAGGGGAACAGTTCAGCTTCTCAATTGCTTGCAGTGATTATTGTCTGTTAGCATGGTGCCACTTCAGGTTCTTGGGGCATGAACCTGTGTTGTTCTCTTTTGCTCTCTTTCTCCTTGTCTGCAGCTGCTCTAACAGCCCAGTTCACAGCAAGCCTTTCATTATTACCCATGGCCATGGCTGTTTGTAAAGTCACATCCATAGCTCGGGGATACTGAAAACTCTTCCTAGTGATAAACCTTGGAAAAGATGCTCAGAATAGGAGGCTAGGCAGACCCAGGCTTCTCTGTAGGCATAGATTTAAATTCTCTAAAAATTGGAAAGCATAAACGATGCTGCAGTTGGGAATTTCTGATGCTGAGCAGTTTGCAAATCACACCACTAGTGTATCAGCAGTAGTACAGTAAATGAAATTAGTGGAGATGCTTTCTGAATATGACAGAGGAAATGAGGACAGTGTGTAGCTCATTTGAATTAATTTGCCATAAATAATTATTGTTTAAAAATCACCAAGTTGTCATTTGGGGTTAAAAAAATGGCTTCAAAAAACACTTAGCTGCTCTTAGCACTGGGTGTGACCAGTCTGGTTTTTTGCAGCTGTATTTATTTACTTTTATCATTATTGCACCTACAGGCAAAGGTATGATTGAGCTTGGCACTGTCCAGATGGGAAGCAGGGAGAGTCTTGCCCTGGGCAACTTGTAATCAGGCTGACAGAGAAATGGATGTGCTGGAGCCCTTTGAAAACCTAGCTGGGACTACAGGCATGCTGAGCACATTTTAGATGGTGGGGCCTTCTTGCTGCTTTGTTTATGAATTCTAGCATTGTTGCTATTTCTATGTGCCAAATCATCACCTGGATTTATACCAGAGAAATTTTATATAGTTTTATATCAGAGAAATTTTGGTTATTCTTCCTGAAACATTTTTATTAGGATCATTTGTATAAACATACAATATATTGTTTAGTTATCAGAGGCAAATTATTTCACAGATCACGAAGATCTATTTGAGGCAGTTTGGGAAAACTAGCCATCCACCTGGGCAATCTTGCTTCTTGAATGAAGCTCATCTTTTCTCTTTGTTTTTGGGGGAGGTTGGTTGGGTGTTTTTTATTTTTTTCCAATTTTTTTTTTGGGGGGGTGAGGGTTTTTTTGTGGGGGGTTTTGTTTGTAAATATGCCATCTTTGATACCTTTTGAGTTTTATAAGCCCTTTTGTTTTCAGTGACAATAAATGAGTTATAGTCTATTTCTCTACAAACTTTTTCTTGTCCACTTATTAATTCTCTGAAAGAAATGCGTAGGAACAAGCTGATGAAGCGAGATAGATTTGAGTGTGAGACACTGTCAGGCAAGAGAATAAATAAGTTTTTTTCCCTCCTTTTTTTTCTCCTGCCTGTCACTGACCTGTTTAACTTGCAATAAATTATCAAGAACAGTTAGTAAATTAGTATGCCACCTGGGACAGGCTGCTGATTATTTTGTGATTTCTATTTACTTTTCTGGAATGGACTGCAGTCTCAGATGAGTGCTTCTTTCAGGAAACTCACGTGAAGAAATGACAAAAGGCCATTTCTTCAGGATATAGATTATACTAGGAGCTTTTAATTAACTTTTAATTACGTGAAAGAGGCTCTTTATATGTTCCAGTGTTTCATTTTTTATGTCTGATCCTTTATGGCTTGCTCACACTGGCCTCCACCCAGTTAGTTGTATTATGGTGATTTGATGGTGCTTACAATTTTTTAGGAGCATTATCTAAAATGCAATCAATAAAAAGTCTGTAAGTATTCTTAGATTTTTTATCAATGTCTAGCAGTGGTCCCAGGCTGAAGTGGCTTAAAGCATAAGAGGTGAAGAACAAGATGTGTTGGACAGTTATACTGGAAAGGATTTTATAATCAGAAGAAAGTACAGTGTCATTTACAGGGCTAATAACAACTGGAGAAAAACCCAATAACCACAACAAAAAAGTCCCAAACAAAACAGCAAAAAAACTGCAACCCAAAATGCACAAGAAAAGCCACCAAAACAATTTTTTTTTTAATGGCATGAGGCAGATTAAGTTCTAGCTGGGCTTTGGCTCTTCCAGTTTTCTCCCTGCATAACCTCATGATGACCTTCTTCTAAATGTCATAAATGCTTCTCCAAGAACAGCAAACTTATAATTTTGTGATCACAGCAGTCTCTCTGTTCCTAAACAGGAGGTCCAGCAGGGCATGTTCCCTAGTTGTCTCCCTCATCAGCTGTGTTGGGAAGTTATCTTCACACACTGCAGGCCCCCATCTCTTAACACCACTCAATGGACATGTATTTTTATTCCCATCTTGTTGGTATTGATGGGAAATATAGAGAAACTGTGATAAATGTAAAGTCTCATAAGACAGTCGTGTTACAGCCTCAAGAACCACTGAAAAATCTTGTAAGGGCCAAAGCAGTGATAAGGCTGATGTTTTGTTTGGATTCTGCTTTAGATGGCATCAGTTCCAAGGTCTGCAAAATGGTCAGTTTGCAGAGTTCCATCTGTCTAGGATCAGAATTGAAACTCCAAGACTAATTTTGGTCTGATGTTTTTAGAGCTCTGTTGTAGCTGCTTGTCTTAGAAAGGAAAATAACAATATTGCCTGGATTTTCTTTTTCCATATTGACTATAATTTGTAGCTGAATCTCTAGCAATGTTCTTGGCAGGAGAGAAAGCTCCTGAAATCTTCATAGCTGTTTTCTGTCTCTAAACACACTGCTAGGAGCCAACCTCCTCAACTTTCCATTTCCAGTAAAATATTATGTTAAAACCAAACAAAATAACAAGTAAACAAATGCCTGGTTTAATTACAAGCATTTAAGGAGGATTAAATGTAAGTAAAAGGGAGAAAAGGGTATTAGTAGAAATGTTTGTGCATTCATTTATTAATGTTTGTATTCACTTTTAAACTGCTCATTAAAATGTAGTGGAAAAGAGTTAAAATAACATTCTCAGGAACAAAGATAGAAACAATAACACTTGCTCCTAAATTTTTCCAATGTAGCAAACGAGCAAGAGCATGTTATTTCTATTTCTGAGCTGGCTTGGGTGATGTGCAGCCTTTTCTCTCTCATATGTGTGAGAATATGTACAGAATTGCCTAAGGTTTAGTAATATCAGCCTTCAACTGGGATGAGGCCAGGACTTGTTCCTGCAATCACACGTGTCAGTGCTCTAACAACTAATGAACAAAGACAGTATCTCTGCCCCAACAAATATTTTCTATGTGCATAAGGTGGAGCATCCCCAGAGGGAGCTGTTCTCTCCCCCTTAGTCCCTCATGGGCCCTAGGAATCATGCTCATAAATCTGATGTAAGTTTTCAGCCATACATTTCAGTTATGGAAAAAAAAAATGCTTTTCAATAGAAAAAAAATATTTTAAACATCCTCTTCCAAAAGCAGCAGTCAACACCACTCCCAAGTACACCCAGAGAAAACTAGGACAACTACCAGGTATGTGTATTTACTGAAATCCTACCTCAGTATCAAATGAGTATTTTACAACTGCAAAAAATCTAAGCCCCAGTGGAGAAAGGTTTATTATCTGCAGTGCTGCTACAATCAGGCACAGCAGTACTGTAGGCTTCTGAATATAAAAGCTCTATTCTTCAGTGAAGTCCTTTTTCTATTAATGAGATTCACCCTAATGGGACCAAAAATTACTTTAAAAGACATTTCTTTCTGCTTTTCAAGGTTTTTTTTTTTTCCAGTCCATTTGGACTGGATATCAAAGATAAGGGGAAATATTTCAATAGCAAAAGCTTTTATAATTAAGCTTTGTAGCCTACATAATGGAGATATGGCCAAATTCAAGTGAAAAATAATTACTGTTTTTCCAGCACTTGCCTCTGCTGCTCTCCATTTTTTTCTCTGTCTCCCATTTTCTCCTTCAAACCCACATAATCTGTTGTGACTTAAGTATGAAAGACTTGCTCAGAGCAGCTCTTTCCCCCAGGTTTGTGTTTTCCCTTGTGGTCTGGGGGAGAAGACCTGTTCAATCTTTGACTATACCCAGACCCTCTTTCAGATGAGTGCCTACACTTTTCAGAAGGAATATGGTGCTTCCTGAAAGATAAGGACTTGAACAGCTCATTTCCTAGTGCCATCTACCTCTTTACATATGGAAATGGGCAAAAGCAAAATACTGTGAGACCTGTGAGACACATCTGAAGCACTTTGTAGGTGATGCTAAGACAGGCATGATGTTTATTGCTTTCCAGTCTTCAGGAACTTCTCCCCATCACTGAGTCTTTCAAAGCTCTCAGTGATTAGAGTGGGCAGCTTCAGCAGCTTTGGGGGTGGCCCATCTGGTTGCTTGTTTGTGTTTGCAAATGTGTATATTCACACACACACACACACACACACACACACACACACATTTCTCACGCACATTTCTCACCTACAAGTTTGGAAAATGCAACTTATTCTTTACAACTTGTGGCAGAGTCATTAAATACCTTGATCTCCATAAGAAGTGCTCTATAAAACTGGGAGAGAGAGGAATAGATGTGCTTGAAGTTGATGCCTCAGATGGTGTTAAGGATGTCTTGGGTGCATTATGGGAAGACCTTTGCCCGTGAAAACACCTAATGAGTATTTGGATTGGAGGGGAAAAATTGTGCAAAGTGAGATTCCCCAGAGCAATGTTTTGAGAGCTCCTTTTTGTAGTCTTCCCAGAAAATTCTTATACAGTCTTATAACAGAGCTGAGATTTGTAGTAAAGGATCAAAAGCCATACCTTTAGTATTTTTAAGACAGAAAAGTGTTTATCTATTACAGAAGATGATGAGGACCTGATCAATCCTATATGAGTGATAATTTTAGCCACCACAACTGCCTTTCTTTCCTTCATGTTTTATCCCTGTCACTAATTACCATCCACATAATTTCTCTTTGAGCTTAGTGCAGATTTTGCTGTTGACAAATTAATGGCTGGTGGCTAGGAACTGTTTGAGATGTT
>WBNO01011181.1:18731-95452 GCA_013400575.1 Peucedramus taeniatus
TTTGTTGTGCATCCATTATCCTTTTTGAAAAGCATTGTTTTATATTTTTGCTCTGTGATGTGTTCAGGCAGAAAATATTTCCAGTTTAGTCAGAGGTCTACAAAATAACTTCTTGAATTAGAATAGTCTGTGTATGCCTAAGCTAAAAAGATCAGTGTGTGCCTGTTTTGTCCAGTAAATACTAATGTTTGTGGAAATATTGGTGGGAAAGAGTGAAACTTGACCATTTCTGCTTTTAATACTGCTCCTTTTTTTTTTTTTCCTCTGAGACATAGAAAATGTTCTTATTTCATAGGCAATATAAAACTGGGTTAGGGAACATTCCCCTGCTGTGACAAGAATTGGTGCTATGCCTTCCCCAGTGCGATTCCCCTCTCAAACCACTGATTTAGAGCATCCTGGAAAAGACCATCTGATTTAGCTCTTGGTACACTGGAGTGCATTTATTTAAACCCAAACTTTTGGATATGTGAACAAACCAATATGGGGAGCACCACTTAAAGCATCTCAACATTAAGTTTTGCCCACTTTGGATGTAGGAATCTACAAGGGGTACATCAAATGATCGCTTTTGCTGAAGAATTAGCAATAGCCAGGCTAATATTGGACTTTGCAAGAAGATCAAAGGACTCTTCTGTTTTTACTGTGACCTTTGGCATATTCATGCCTCTCTCAGTATATTGCAGAAATTCCTAATTTGCTTAATGTGTGCCAGTTTGTTTTTTGAATTCTCAAGCTGGCAGCATGAGGTACTGCTCTGAAATGTTTTTGAAGGGAGCATTTCTCATGAAAATTTGCACTGTCATGGTGGTCAAGTGGCAATGATGATTTGATTCTAGCAGGTTATAGATGCATGTAGTTTGTTCCTGTGGAGGAACAAACCTGTGTATCTCTACCCTTCTCTAAGTAAGGAGACTGATGAATTGAGTTGTAACTGATATCCCCTAGAGACTTTGCATCATCATCCTCTTTGAATTTCAAAAGATCTGGCTGGTTTAGGTAGATACAGGTTGACAACAGGGCAGAATTTTCAGTCTGTTCATCAGTCAGAACTTCCGTAGCTCTTTCTCTGTGGGCATTCATTATTGAGATATGTAAGCACCCTTAAACTTGATTTCACTATGAGGAATGTCCTAAAGGAAAACCAACTATTTCAAAACTATTTTCTTTTATGATCTGATTATTATTCAGGGCTTGCCTAGGTACAGTGCAAGCCAAATGTGCTCTGTCCAGTTACTCATTTTTCTGTTAAGGTACTAACTCTGATGTTCTCTCCCTCTTCAGTATGTCTTATGTGTTACCAACTGCTCCAGTTGCTAACCAGATTTTTTAAGATCCTGACCTCTAAATATTTATTCCACATCCTAAATTGCCTAATATGTTGCTGATACTAGACAAAAAATATTGCACCTTCTGTTGTGATATTCCAAATGATTAATGAGCTGACCACAGCCCAGGGGAGAAGAAGCTGTGATACACACTTTCTATTAGCTCCACCAGGATTGCTTCAGATGGTCTTTGATTGTGTCTTGAGATTATGTGATCAGTGTAGCAAATAATCCTCAGGAATCATCCTTAATATTCTCATTTTCCCTTCCCTTATGGTGGCTCTCCTAGAGACTAGTTGCTGTTTTGAAATGCTTCTGTGTGACAGCTTAGAAGGGACTCTTCAAGAGATAGTAAGAATTCTAGAGGAAGCTGTAAATGCTTAACATAAAAAGTAAAATACTGTTCTGGGGTGTATGTAAATTCCTTTCTATATGTATTCCACCTAATTCAGTTGGACACAGAAGCAGACTTATTAGATCTACTTATAACTCAATATTTGTGAGGAGTGATTTTGTAATGCAACTTCCAGGGAAAATCTACAAGATTAAACTGCTATCTGGGAGACATTTTATTTTACTCACTGCTTGGAATGACCTTGGGTTGATTTTTTAGGTATTGTTTTTCATCACTCTGAGAGTAAAGGGACTATATTTCACTCTCACTTAGCCACTCTGGAGTTATCAGGTCTCTCATACCATCCAAAACAAAAACCATAACCCTTTGCAGTCCACTTTGTGTGTTTTATGAATGCTGCCTGAGAAGCAACATTTCATTTACAAGTGGGACCAGGAGCTTTAGGAATCTCTCTCTCAGCCAAGTGTATCTAATAACACATGAATAACATAAATTGTAAGCCCAAGACAAATAGATGAGTTAATTAGTCTTAAAAATGTTGAGGGTGTGACTGCAGTGCTGTGAAGCTCTGTGAATACTGCTCTGAGATTGGCAATACTGGCACAAAGACCATTTCCCATCAGAACTGTGTAGGCACAGAGGTTTCTGTGATGGTGTCACCAGGTGATGCCAGCACCTTGTCAGCAGCCTTGTCTCCAGTTTAGCTAAGCACCTTCATCTAGGCATTAGCACTGCATGTTCTTCATGGCTTTAAGGTGAAGGAGGGTAGATTTAAATTGGATATTAGGAAAAAGTTCTTTACTGTGAGGGTAATGAGATGCATGAAAGATTGTTTTTCAGAGTAGTTGCTGATGACCCCTCTCTGGAAGTGTTCTATAAAATTATTTGACCTCAATGGGGATGGCTTATAAATTCACATCATTAAGGGTTTTTTTCCTGGAGTGGGTCCAGCATTCTTTGGGATTGTATTGATGCCCCTAGAGATGAATCCTCTATGTCCAGTGGAGTTCAGCCTACTGAGGGTGGCTGAGGAAGGATAGGTTCTTCCTGGCCATGCTTAGCTTCTCAGTGCATGTCTGCTGTGTGCTTAAATGAAAAGTCTCTATATTTTTTTCATTTCTTACTCTGTCCAAAGGAGGTTTCTTCCTTCAGGGTCAGTATGGAGTGCTGAGGAGTGTCTTGATTTCTGACCTTATGGAGCATTATGGAATTAAAAAACTGTCTCGTCTCTCTCACCATTTACTGCAAAAATCTCCTACAACAATGTAGGATGCTGTGAGTGTAAAAATTTATTAATCATGGGCATTTTTACTTTTTTTTTTCCTTTGTAATACTAGGGAAATAGAAAGGAAAATAAAAGCTACAATTAAAATTAAGATCAGTTGCTGAAGTTGAAAGAGACAGCACAATTGTAATATGTTAGAAAATTGCCTTGTTTTAGAGAAAGTGCTGATTAAGATCAAATTTGTCTTGAGTTTAAATTTTGATTGGACCTAAACTGAGGGGAGGGGGGTTATATTTCAGACACAGTGCAAATGATGCATGTTAATATCCTCTGTTTATTGCTACTTGAAATTGCAGCATAGCTTTGAATTGCTGCCAAATCTACAGTTAAGACTCCAGAGTAATCACTGTGATTATTCCAAATCTTCATGGTAACAGTGAAAGCAAAAGTCTAATACGCAAAGAACTGTACTCTAAGCCATCAGAATCTTTTCATTCTTTGGGGCTCAGATTGTGATTCCACTCATAGTAGGAATGGTTAGACATGCATATTGGCCAATCAGTCTTGAAAGAGAGATTAAACAAATGGACTTAATTATGTTATTTTCAGATTTGTTTGGTTTTTCTGTTAACTCCTGCCTTACTGACTTTTCCTGAAATGAGGAAAAGCATGGATTTTCTTTAGTTTTGGAATGGTTTAATTCCTATATTGGCATGGTGTAGTATCTTTCCTTTTTTATTGGAATTTTTTTTCCCTTTTCCCTTTGTTCGTCTATAACAGATACTATTTTTGCTCTTTTCCTTTTCAATCCATAGAACTGTTTATCTCCTTGAAATATTATTTTTTTTTACTTCTGTGTAGCTGCTGGAAGTTGTAGACTTGCATCTGACCTGAATATATACACATGTTATTGTGTATTATTTAGCTGGATCGAGATTAAGTACTGATGCCTGAGATAAACAGCATAGTATCACGTTACAATTTAAAAAAAATGTTTGAAGACTCTCACAGGAGTGAGAAATTATATGTAAAATGTTTATAAGGAGCTCAAATTTATCTGTGCATAAAGTCTGTTCTGGTTTTTAAATACACAGTTATTCAAGGAAGAAGTTTATTTTGAATTAAAGCCATCACTGCTAGTTGGCTCTCCAGATAGTGTGTCCCAGTTGCATCCCTTCATCAGTTGCTTGCAGGAGGGTTTTGCTACTTGTTCCGCTTACAAAGTAAATAAAACTTGTTATGGAAAGCATCTAATGTGGATACAATATTTACTCTGGAGCATTTTCCTAAATAACCAGTGTTAGCCAGCAGGCAAGTCTGAGCACCTGGTGTGTTAGCTGTGGGAGGAAATCTGTATGTCTGACACATAATGATCAGTTTAAACTATTGAAATACAAATCACAACACTGAGTGAAATTCAAAAATATTTATTTAAATGAATTATGATGTGTGTGTGAATAAAAGAATAGTTAGCGACCCTGCCATATATGCTTGTAAGTCTACAATCTTTAGGCTATTTTTTTAAATAGATTTAACACCAAAAGATACATAATATTTATGAAGGATAGCATTAGCAACTATCACAGTGTGTTTGCATTACATTATAACAAGCATTTTTCTTATGGTTTCAGTGCTGTTGAGTCCACATTATGAAACTTAGCCATGTCTATATTTAAGCCTCATTTACAGTGAA
This sequence comes from Peucedramus taeniatus, assembly GCA_013400575.1. NCBI lineage: Eukaryota > Metazoa > Chordata > Aves > Passeriformes > Fringillidae > Peucedramus > Peucedramus taeniatus. The sequence continues at coordinate 23,333 of WBNO01011181.1, forward strand.
AACCACTCTCTATTTTATAAATCTCATTCCTTTATTATTTTGAAGCCATAATTTTGGTATTTTTGGAAGTATAAGATTTATAGGGTCAGAAAAAAAAAAAGCAAGACAGTGTTGCATACAGCAAGACAGTATTGTATACAATACAATACATTCTATTGTATTGTAGTCCAGGGATTACTGTTCTGTACAAGTGCAGTTCATGCCTTTTCTGGGGACCAGGTCCTTCTCTCTATGTTCTAGTCACGAACCAACAGGAATGAGCACTATATACCTCTCTCAGCAGGAAAATAGTTTGAATTTATTTATTTCCAAGAGCAAATAGATATTTTAAGCCTAAGTCACAGATGGGAGTCTGGCAAGAAAGTACAAATGTCTGTGCTTGGCATAAACACTTCTTCACTCCCCCTTGAGATTCAGGCACAGGGACAGGGCAGCACATGGCAGCCACATTCAATTTCAGGTTCATGCCATGCCCACTGCAGAAAACCTAATAAATGAGTGAGTTATAAGAATATTTGAATGCTGTATCTAGGCCACCAGCAGCTACTGGTGGAGTGGAGATAGTAATGAATTAAACAGATACTGTTTGAAGAGACAAAAAGCCCAAGAGACAGAAAGCCATTTGATACAGTAGAAATAAGAGAAGGCATTTGTGGAGGTGTCATTTGCAGAGGCTTTCCAATAAAAATGTCATTTTNNNNTGTCATTTTCTTTCTCTTGGTTCAATTATATCATTAAAAAAAAATACAAGATTATAACAATGTAATGGGTTTTTATTTTGCTCTTCTTACTGACCTAGTCACGCAGCTAATGGAATAGATTTGCCTTAATAGATACTTTAGTGTATGATTTCAGCAATGGACCATGAACCCTGAAGTTTCTGCAGTTGTCTGTCTTGTTCAACAATGTACTTCAATAAGTGCCCTATTTGAGGTATATGAAAGCCCTCGAAATTAATGCCACTGTGCTTCAAGGAAAAGTGCACATGCTTAAGTTACTTGTCAAGTTGGAGCATCTGTAAATGTTGAATTTATAGTTTTCCCCCCAAGACCAATTGCAGTAAAAGCTCAGCCCAGCTGTCATATCTGTATAATTCATTTGAAGTTTCAAAATTTTAACTTCATCTCTGTTCTAAAAAAGTGACTACATGAAAATTGTACTGTTTTTGTTAATGTCTTTCCTTCTCTGTATTCACATTATTGTAATTCTGTTTGCATAACTCATTGTCATTTATCTCTGTAAGCAATTTACAGTCACTGTATCACAGTGATCAGTATTCTGTGGTGTTTTGTGCACCATTTGCTGAATATTCTAAATACATTTTGAATTAAGGATTTTTTTTAATTGTTTTTGAAGTGTGAGCTAGAGAGAGCCCAGCTGGACTTTGAAAATCCAGTTTGTTTGCAGGCTATCAGTTAATAAAGGCAGATTTTTGAATGCCAACTGGACCCTTTTGATCTGAAAAAACAATCAAAATGGATCCTCACACTGGCAGTTTTAGAACCATAATGTTATAGCAAAAGGTGAAGAAGTTGAAATGAGTGAAATTCTAGCTAAATTATGTGGGGAGGATTTCTTTATTGCTTAAAGCTTAACATAAAGGTCACACAAGGAGACAGTTCAAGATATTATCTTGAGTCAAGGCATTGTTTGGACCTGAGAAGGAAATGCAGATAATTTGTTGGCATATTCTTCTGCATCAAAGTGAATTGCCTTTATATTCAAAATATATCAGGAAGAGGAGAATGGTGAAACAATGAAGAGATATTATAAAGAAGTTCTTTCTCCTCAGTGATTCTTCTATTATGGCAATGATTGTTTTTACATTTGCTAGCCTCACTAGATAAAGAGATGTATTTATATGGATGTGTTAAAATAAGTCATTACTCGTAGTATTTTTTTCCATTAGTCTGGAGATTTTATCCTGTGGTCTCATGAACCTTGTACAAGCACCAAAACCCAAGGCAGTCATTCTGAGCAGACATGAGAAACATCATCAGTTTGGTGTGGATTTCAAGAGAAGTTACAGAATGTAACATTCACACATTTGGTCAGGGAAGATTAATAAAATCTTGCAATCCTTATCTCTTAGGTGATTTGACTTTCTTGCCTGCAGAATTTTGATACGTAAGGTAAGGTGTGTACAAAATCAGACATTTACACAAAAAAAAAAAAAAAAAGGCTGTGTTGTCTGTTATAGAGAAATCAGGCTGTTGAAGGTATGTTGTTGTTTTTGTCTTTTAGATAATTCTGGTAAGCTCTTCCCATAATGACCGTGACCAAAGCCTTTTCATAAGCACAGATGAAGGAGCCACTTTCCAGAAACAACCCATTGCTTTCTTTGTGGAAACTCTCCTTTTTCACCCAAAAGAAGAAGATAAAGTACTTGCTTATACCAAGGAAGGCAAGGTAAGGCTTGAAGATACTGCATTTCTTTGAGATTTAGGAATTTCTCTATTAAGATTATATAAAGCAATTCTGACATGCTGATTAGTGTTGGGGTTTATGAAATAACAATTTCCAGAAGGGAATCTTATTGACATTTTGAGATTTATTTAAATGTTTATTTTATTGATGTGCAAGTCTTTGTGGCTATGGTGGTTTCAATCCTGGCATTTTCAGTTGATATGGATATTGGGAATATTTATCCTTCTGCATAATACAGTTAAAAAATAATGAAACATGCTCCTCCCTAGAAAGTGACCATAAACAATTTATAGTACAGTAGAAAGTTATTGAAGTTGAAATATTGCCTCCAAAGGCTGTTCACAGGATATAAAATAAACTCATGCAAAACAAACTGCACACTCATATAGCAAAATAGGATTTGTGGAATCAGTGATTCTGTAGAAATGTAGAATAATTATCTCCCTTATGATGGCTTTATACCACTTTAAGATTCAGGAGCTGTTCATATTTGTAAATTTTTACTCTCTTTCAGATTTCTTGTGGTTAAACTGTGAAGTCCATTTTCTGGGTGGGTTGGGCTAAGCACTGATGAGTGCACACACCATCTCTAAGTGTGTAGCTCATCTCTTTTTCACAGTGCCAAAACTACAGCTGCAAACTCACTGTCATTCTGGTCCTGGTGGCAGTCTTGACTCACCTCTACCATTACTCCTGTTTTAAACTTAAACTGGTCAACTCCAGTCCATTTTACCCTCATCATACCTCACAGAAAGTCTATATTTAGTTGGTGAGATTAGTCAGAGAAGTTGCACATACTGAAACCAAACACTGATCACTGATTTCAGTGATGTTATATCAAGTAACCCTTTTGGACATGTTTTTGAATTTGTAAGTTAACAGTTGATCCAAAACCAATTCATGTTTACAGGAGTTTGCAAATAAGGATAGAACTAGAATTAAAAGCATAGCAAACCAAACTAAGGCACAATTTACACGAAATATTTTACTTAGCTCTGGTTTGAAATCCTAACGCAATTACAAATAATTGGAATGCATGCTATGTAAATAAAATACACCAGAGAAGCCAGAAGTAATGAGAAGGCTTTGCCATGAAAATATCTTTTTTTTGTTTGACTTTTGTTCCTGACAGTAGATATAATTACTGATTTTTTTTATAGTTACTGAGTGGCAGAATCATGAAGTCTAAGAGTCCAAAGTGTATTAAGTTGTCCAGCCCACAACAAGTGGGTAGAAGTATTTTTCAGAAGAGCAGGAGGTAGAAGTACAAAGTGAAGCACTTGGTGTGTGTATTGATGAATTAAGAATGTTAGGAAGATTTTCAGGCATTTTATAATTGCATAATCTCCCAAAAGGTGTGATGCTATTATTTGCCATGCTTAAAATGTGACTGGACAAAACAAAAGAGAAAGTTTAAAAAAATATTCAGTAAGGAATAGTTCTGCAGGAGTAGCTGGAAGGGTTAGATAATCTGATGGACTTTTCTCAGGCTTTCAATGACACTAAAAAGAGTCAACCATAAAGATTTCCTTGACAAGTCCTACATCTTTACCTTAGATGTGTAGGAATGAAGGATGCCTTGGTCTATAACTGGGTCAGTAACCTGCTTGTGTTTTGTATGAAATCTGATATATTTGTTCTAGAAGGGGGAGGAAGATAAAGTGATGTTTGCAGAGAAGGAGTTGAAAATCAAAATTGCAACTTGACACAAGAAAAGGTCACTGTACTAAAATCAATGATCTTCAGAGATAGTGTTGATCTGAAATTGCCCTGAGGAGTCAGTACACTCTAGGTTTTTGAGTTAAGTAACTTTACCTTCCCTAAAAGAAAGTAGTATCAGAATGTAATACAATCTAAAACTCTAAAATGGAGGAACCATTAGCTTCTGTTACTCAAATAATTTCTTACAAAGGGACTTCGGAGACTGCAAGGAATGCAAGGAAGCAGGTCCTTCATAAATAGCAGTCAGCAAGGCTTCTTTGTCTACCAGAGCATCTTGGCCTTTTCCACAACTTTTGATTCGATTTAGGGCTTATTTCATATTGCAAAATATGCGTTGTTCTTTCATTCAGAAACCTGATTCTGTTTAAATAAATCTCTAGCCTCTAGCTGACACTATAAATGAATGCAAATCCAGTCAATGTGGTTGGATTAATCCATTTACTGCCTCAAATCTAGACACACTTTTTCTGGCTGCCCCTCAGTTGTAATGAATAACAATCTTCTATTTGCTGAGCCTACATAAATGCTTCCAGATTTTTTTTTAATTGTCAAGGATGCAATAGATTTTAATTGCTCATTTGGAAGCAGAAAGGATGAAATAATGGCAAAACAGAAAAATATTTTCAATATTTTTTAAAAAGCATTTCCACACATTTATTGCACAAGTGAGAATAAGCAAAATTATAAGGCCTATTATATCTGTTTGCTTCAGCTAGAAATGTTAGCTGTCCACTAAAGTAACTGTTTTCACATCCTATCTAATCTCATTTAATAGTTTTATCATATGTGTCTGTTGTAAAACAAAATACATATGGATATCTTGGGTTTTTTAATTGCAGAAAGTTCAATGTGTATGTAAGTTAGTTACATGTTAATTTTTTTATCTATTTCATATACTGTGTCAGTTAAAATTTGAATATGTCTTATTAGTCCTACTTCACTCTCCCTAACAGCAAGATTGCAGGGGCTTTTTCCCTCTGCAGAAAGCCAAACTGTTCACTCATGAGCTCCCAGACTTTGATCTTAAATGTGGGTGTGAGCAGGTAGTTTGTGTTTGGGGGAGAGGGGCTGAATTTGGTTTGGCCTTTGGCTTCCCTTGTACAGGTGTCACTGTTCAAAGGGCTAGAATCTTTTATTTTCCTCTGAAATTCATTGATGATAAAAATATATCCCTTTTTTCATGTGCTAGTGTTGTCCCTTATCCCAAGTAGTTTTCCCTCTTGCTGGGAACTTCTGAATCCTTGGCTTTATTTGCAGCTTAGACAACAGGGTTAGGATAGTGCATTAAATGATCATCTCTCCCAGATTTAAGCAGTCTCCTGAGGAAGGTTAGTCAGTGAGCAGGGACTTTTCAGAAAAATGGCAAACCCAATGGTTATCTTTTCTGCAATGTCTGTGGTGACAGGTGTTTGAAGAAGGAAGCAGCTTGGGTCCTTCACCCTGCACAGTCCAGTCTGTTCACAGCCACATCCATCCTCTGGAGGCTGCTCAGAGCAGGATGTTGTAAAATACCCTGGTTGCAGCAAATCCTAAGCCACATAAAATTAATAGCAGAAATTTAGCAGGCAAATCAGTAGCCTGGCTCTGCAGCCCCATCATTTAGCTCTGAGGATGAAGAGTTTTTGATCCCCAGTAATTTCTGTCTGTGCATTGACTGAGTCAATAAGCAGTCTGAGTGCTCATTGTAGTTTCCTACCCTGTGGTCTATCTACTTTAATCAAGTGTGCAATGGAAGGAAGCCCAGTTATTGTGAAGTGCAGAGTAATTGCGAAAGTCTCTCCTATCTCTAATTCAAACTTCAGTAAATTTACCCCTAGAGTTTATGCTGTGTTACCTCAGTCTTTATCTTTACATATTAATATTGCTGTTTTTCTGTAGTAGAACATAATACATAACTAGGGTTTATTTATCTTTTGCCATTGAACCTGTAATTTTAAAACATAAACATTCCTGACTACTCATTATGAGATACTTTCCCCCACAACACTCAGTTACTGAGTTGGTGACTTCTACATCAGAGAAGAACAGTTTTATTTGCCTTTTTATCCCCTTATTAGAGATATCAAGAGAAAACCATCTTATGTAAATTGGATCAAATAAGAAATGCATGCAGACAGCAGGGGGCTTTAAATCTGTGTTTTTAGAAATCTGATAGAAACTTCCTATTTTAACTAGAGGAAACACATTTTGAAGGCAAATGCTAAAGGAAGGAGATTTGTTAAGAGCTATATTAGGTCCCACATTATTCTGGGGGCAAACATCTTTCATCTGCACTTTTGATATCCATCCATATCATTAGCATTTGTTTTTTTACCAGAGGGGAACTGTTCATAGAGAAGGTGGAGCTGGAATCCTTCTCCTCCAGGCCATCTTCTGCCTCTGTGCTGAAGGACCACTTCTTGTGGGTTACAAATTAGTGCCTGTGGAGCAAGCCCATAAGTCCATCTCTCATCAAATCTCTTAAGCATGTCTGTAATATATTTTGGTCCTATTTTAGCAGAGTTTTAAATCCATTGACTTCCTGGGTTAAGTATTTTTGATGGCATTAAGGCTTGAAGCATAAAGGAAACATTTGTGCTTCTTTGGTCAATGAATGGAAAGTAGAAATGCCCTTTTACCATCCCTCTTGTGTAACCATGCTGAGGTAAAAAAGAAGCTGACCCCAAATGAATTGTGTTTTCACAGTAAACAAAAAGTCCTTGTTGCAGAATTTTCTTTATTATACATTATATTTTGAAATAATTTCTCTATGAAAGGCTGTTACTCTGAAAAACAAGGTCCTGAGCTCCTGGTAATGTGTTTTTGGGTCTTTTTTTTTTTTTTTTTTTTTTAAATTTGTGTACAATCTGTCTTTCTAATACTGATATAGGGCCTATCTTTGAAGATGTACAGTATTATCAATTTCCTATCTGATTTTTCTCCTTTTTTTCTCCTTTTCTAGATTTATGTATCTGTTGACTTGGGGAAAAAATGGAACCTTCTGCAGGAACGAGTTTCTAAAGATCATTTTTTTTGGTAAGAAGTCTGTTGTTTTTGAAATAATAAAATAAGCAGCGAAAGTATTTCATTCTAATCCAAGATGTTTACAGAGGTATGGATGGGGACTGGGTATCCTTGGCATCCTTTGCAGATGATGGCAATGTTTCTGTATCCTCTATTGCAAAGTCATACTCATGCCAGGGATCATACTGAGCATGAAAGGGTTATAGGTCTGGATCTATGAAGCCCAAGATTTAAAGAAAGCTGCAATGTTGAATGAAATTGCTCTCCATTTTACTGGTGAAATTGATCTCTAGAAAGGAGAGGAGTCTTTTGCAGAGAAAGATCTATAAAATTTTTTTAAGAGAGGCTGGATCATATCTACCAACTGGAATCATATATACACTTGCACTACTAAGGAAACTGGTGAAAAATATTACTTTATTGAGGACATGTATATCCAATTATTTAATTTTCAGCTCAAGTATTGTGCAGGTATCTCATATTGTAGCTGTGTCTCACAAGGTATTAAAGAAGTGATTTAAACAGGTTGACAAAATGTTTGAAAAGTAAGTTATTGTCCTTATTTTAACAAATAAAATTATTTTGAAAATTGTATAGCTTCTTTAGAACCAAAATTAAACTTTTGATAGTGTTTTAATGAATTTTTTTTAATTGGTCAGTTTCACACTCACTTCCACCTTTTACATTTGATTTCAGTGTGTAAGTATGGTTTTTCTTTATTACAGGTTTAAGTCACACTACACTAGACACTTGTGTTCCCTAAATGGCTTTTAACTTCTAAATGAACTCTGATCCTTGTCAGCTGTGCAAGGAATAATTTTCCATATGTCTATGGAAACATATCTGGCTTTTGGTGGTAATTTTGTGGTTTGCTGGGGGTGGTGCCAGTATTGCAATAGATACCTGACCTTGGCTTTGTCTGTGACCCTGCCAGTTTTTCATGTAGTTGTTTCACTCTTGTGTTGAAATAAATACTCATCCTGGCCATACTCGGGGTAAAACAAAGCAACAAAACAAAACCTGCTTAAACTTCTGCTTATGAAGCACACAGAGGTGTTATGGTGTCTGCAGATACATTGGCCACTGCCCAGAGCATCATTTGGTGAGTCCAAGGGCATGCTGGCACATGGGCTGCTGCTGCTGCTGCTGCTGCCAGGCAGGGGGAAGGTTGTGACTGGGGCAGAGACACAGGGACAGTTCAAACCCTGTCTGAAAGAGCTGGGAGCACAGGACCTAACCTGCCCTGTTGGTCTCATTAGCCCTGGGCATAACACACAAGCTTTTTCACACTTTTAAGTGCCTCATTTTCAATCTGCAACCTACTTACTGCCCATAATTTTAGAAAAGTAATCTATGGTCGGGTTGTAGAACATTCATCTGATTTATTCCAGATTGCCTCAACTTTATCTGCTGAAACAGTTGAGTTTATCAGACACTTTCTGCTAACTTGCTCCTGCAAGTATAACTTTGAACAGCTATTGAACAGCTTATTTCTGCACAGCAGATGGAGTTTCATAGGCCATACACTTTGCAGGTCTTTTAAGTACCCTGTGGAAAGGTATGATTGTTTTTAAGTAGCACTGTGTGTCAGAAATGTCATATCTGCCTTATAACCAGTTCTTCCCCAGTGAGATTATATAGGATGTAAATAATGAGGGCACGTGGCTATGTCTTTAATAAAAAATATTTTAAAATGCATGAAGTCTGGAAACCATCCAAGTCACTTACAGGTAAGAAATAAGAGTGACAGCCTCTCTCTCACAGACTTGTTTTGTTGGAGTTTTGTTGGATGAGTGGATGAGTGTCAGCTCATCTGACACTTGGCACACTTAAATTATGAAAAATACAGAAAACCACTGGAATGTGTGTCAGTTTTGCTCCAACCCAAATAATTTGTCACTGTTTTCTGTATGTAAGGATTAAAGCCAACAAGGGCATGTTTAATATTAAGTCTGTATTTTGCTGTGTTTCAGCATCCTTATGTTTCTTTATATCATTTGATAGGAATAACTCCAATGTAGTACTTCAAAGTCATGGTTGTTCATAAATGTCACATTCCTCACAAATAAGAATTATAAATTTGGAGAGTCTGTACATTTATGACCAGTAGAAATATTTTCTAGGGGGTTATGTATAGACCAGAGTGATTTCTCTCAAAAAATATGTATCAGCCAGCAACAGCAAGGGTTTGGAAGCAGATGTGTAGTGCATCACTACCAAATTATTCTTCTCATAAACTTAGGTAGAATAAAGATCTATATTTTACTTCTATCTCATATGGAAATTTGCAATATATAAAGAGTGAGCTGTGAGAGGAGAGTTGGACATGATGGCTTTCCAGTGGGAGTTTGTCATGTGAGACTTTCCAGTATTTTATGGCCTTTGTCACCCAAATTATCTGAGTGCTAGACAGAAACAAGTGTTTGTGTCGTTTTCAACAGATGTAAGAATTGGGTTTTGTAATAGTTTGACTGTAAGGACAACAAGTCTAGTGTTGTTTTCCTGTCAGCATACATCTGATGTGTTAAAAATATTGTGCCAAACTAATTGTACATCTCATGATAACTGAGGGCATGTCTCTTGCTGATTGTGGCTTGTTGTGCCAAGAACATTTCACTGGGCAGATCTTTAGCAGATGTTTCCTCTTTGATTTCAATTTGATCTTTGCCACTGAGGTTAATAATGTAGCCTAAGATCTTTATTTCAGTCTGGTAACTACAAATATTATCAGTCATAATAATTTCCTCTGCTTTGTAAAAACCATTTTTTGTGTGTCTCCAGAAGCAGCCAGATCTTCAAGCGTTTCCTGAAGAACCTTTTCTGGTTTGCTTTTGCTCAATGAAAATCTAAATACAATTAATTTGATGGAATGTGTTATGTATTTATATTAAGGGAAGGTCAGTAGAGACTGAGTATTCTAAATATTTATGTTCAAATATATATTATAGATATATAAGCAATATATTAATGTCCTCTTCAAGGGTTTATTTGCTTTCCAAGTGTTCTTGATTCTTCCTTAATTATCATTTTAGATTTTATGTGTGGAATTTGATCTTTCATGATAGTGGAACTAATGAAAATATTATTGGCATCAGTGGGAAGTGTATACAACCATCTCTAATTTGGGAGCACATAATATTTTCTTTCTTCTGTGATACAGTGTGATCTTTTCTTAGCTGAACTATCCTAGCTGATTTTCCTATTTTTTTCATGTATTGTTTTGGAAAAGAAAGCTGGCAAAGCCTTCATAAGAGTTTGTCTTCTCCTAGCATTTTAGGAGGCAGAGGCTTTCCAGAGAGGTGGTTGATGCCCCAGGCCTCTCAGTGTTTAAGAGGCATTTGGGCAATGCCATCAACCACTTGCTTTAAGTTTTGGTCGGTGATAAATAGGTCAGGCAGTGGGACTGGAGGGTTGTTGATGGCACCTCCAACTGAAGTAGTTTAGTCTAACCTATTCTAAAACCAAAAGAGCTATAAAAAAAAAGCATGAAAGGCAGATTTGAAACTAAGTCACACTGTAATTTAAAAAAAATGTATCAACATATAGAAAATAAATATTTTATTTCTGTATAAATACTAGTTAGCCATTTTTTAAAAAAATTCCACTTCTTTTTCTGTAAAACTAAGAGACTTTGTTTGCTGTGACCAGTTTTACTTCTGCCTACAAACTGCATTTGCCCCAGTGTTATGACTTCTGTTTAAGAGATGTTATAGCACTCATCCTTTATAACTGCTTTTTTTTCAGTTCTTGGTGCATTTATAGCATGGAATGCAAAGATATGAGCTGCCCCAGCCAAACATCAAACACCCACCCATTACATGGTATATAACTGCTTTTGTGTATGAAGCCTATTTTTGAAAGTGCTGTATTATGTGGTAATCCTTGAGAAGAAGAAAGAGTAGTGGAGTTTGGGATTCCTCTAGGTCTGCTGCTATTCTTCTCAGTCCCCAAGGCTTATGCAGCATTGAGAAATCCTTTTGATTTCTCAAAATAGGTCTTAGTAATACATTAGCAAAGAATAGATTGTGAATCAGCTGTCTACACCAGCACAAATATACCCTGGGACAGTAAGAAATGAATTGGTAATTACCAGAGAATTAAGCTCAACACATTTCTTTTACGACTATCTAGAGCCTTAGGAATTCTTTATCCTTGACTCATTCGGATATTTGGATCCTATGCTATGGGTCTCTGTTGCTCTTATTTTTAGCTACAGGTCTTCCATTTTCTTGAGAGGTAAGAAGATAAAAATAAAAAATGATGAGTTTATTTTGATGAAGCAGTTGTTCTCAGGGGACAAAGTTCTGTTCTCATCATGAAATTCCATACAGATATTCAGTCACAGCTGTACCCATTTATGTCAAACGTAGTGAGTGCCTGGCTTTCCAAGTGTCAGGTATAAGAGAGGATTTCATGTTTCTCCTTCAGTTATGTCCTGAAGGAGAGAAATGCAAGGAGGATTTCACTGAGCCTTTGTCAATGAATTTTTTACTCTTTGACTTAATCACTTGACAAAGGTTTTGTTTCTATGTGATGATGTGTGTGACTGGTTTATGTGGCAAGGTTTGGTAGCAGGAGCGTTCAGGGCTTCTTTAGGATGAGTCCAGGAGCTGCCCTTGTGTCAGACAGAGCCAGTTCCAGCCAGCCCCAAGGAAAGCCCTCTACTGGCCAAACTGAGCCTGGGAGTGATGCTGGTGGTGCCTCTGTGATAAGAGATTAAAGAAAGGGTAAAAAGTACACAACAAGTGTGAGAGAAAGGGGTGAGAATATGTGAGAGGAACAGCCCTGCTGACACCAGTGCAGAAGGAGGGGGATGAGGTGCTCCAGGTGCCAGGGCAGAGTCACCCCTGTGGTGAAGGCCATGGTGAGGCATTATCCTACCCTGTTACTCATTAGCAATAAATTAAATTACTCTTCCCCAAGTCAAGTCTGTTTCACCTGTAACAGTAATTTGTGAGTGAGCTCCTTCTCTTTATCTCCACTTGAGATTTTCATTATATTTTCTCTCCCTGTCCTGCTAAAATGGGGCAGTGAGAGAGTAGCTTGTGAGCACCTTGTGGCCAGTCAAGGTGACCCCAAGGCAGAGACAAACCACTGCAGCTCTTCTGTTCGGACAAACATGGCAGCAAAAATGTTTTTGTTAAAAGCATTTAGGCATAGGGAGTAAACAAGTAACAGCACATGTTGGCTGTGTAAGGCATTGACTAACTCATTAAAGGGTGTCTTCTGAAGTGGATGTGAAGGCAGCAAGGCCTGAAACACAAATCAGTCATAAGCAAATGTATTTTTATGTTGTATGAATCAAATAATAGTTTTATCTTCCTGAATAACCAGCTTGCCAAGAGTCAGTGCCATTTTACTTAGTGAAAACATTTGTATACTTTTGAGCTGCTTTCTAAGCATGGCAGTGCCCTTAAGCCAATTGCTAGAAATCAGTCAGTATCAATGGGGAATGTGTTACTTTTTGGATAAAATTTATATTCCAAGATTATGAGAGGGACGGATCGAGGAAGCCAGCAAGTTTTCAGATGGCCTTTGATTGGAGGCTCCTGCACATCAGCAAGGATGTTTGTCTGGATTTGTTTTTGTTTTCAGATGTCCTGTTTGAAGTTGTCTCTTCGTTAATATTCGCTCAGATGAACTGCATCAAATGTTTGACAATGAAGGGATCCACTGGGGGTAGGGAAGACATAAATCCAGAGCAGACTGTACTTGATTAGTGTTTGCAGACAATTGCTCCCCTACAAAATGAGCCTGGAATACTGGAAACAAAGGATTTCCTGCTTGAAGTAAAATTGAATCATAATTATCATCAAAGGGACTGATGCTTATGATCCATTTTGAGATGTGTACTATTACGTGTCAGTGGTAATTAATTGAATCATGGTATTCATGATAATAATAATGAATATTGCATAACTGAAATTTCAGGTGAGTATTGGTGTTTTCCTAACGTTGCACTGAACTAGAGGAAGAAAATATTGGGACATCTGGGGAAAAAGAGAGATAGCTGTCCAAAATAAAAGATTTTATGAAAATAATACGAAAGGTCTCCCACAAAACGTTTAACAGAAAATTCTAAATTATTAGAATTTCAGTATTGTTATTTAAAAGTACAAAATATCTAATGGTTGTACCATGAAATATACATTTATACACCTACTAAGACAAATGCAAAGGGCTTTTTAATCACCTCCTTTGCACCATTTTTATGCTGATGTAATGCTGTTAAGGTCAGTGAAATTACCTGGTGAAACACTAATGCAAAAATTATGAAGAACTAGATCATACAACAGCTAATCTTTCAGGAGAACTTCTATAAAGTGTAAAAACCCACAAGCATAAGAAAACTAATCCCTCAAAAAATTTTCTAAAATTATATTCTACAGAACTATTTTTCCCAAGAGGCTCAACATGGTGTCAGACAGGGGAGATAATGGGAGTTTGTGTTCACAGGAAAGGGAAGAAGCATGTTGAGGCTGCCTTTATTTATACCACCCTGCAGTCAAGTTGGAGTATTTTAATTCTGAAGTGTTGTAACCATCCTGTTATGTGATCTGAAGTGTTGGAGTGTTGCACTTGCTTTATCCTACATGGTACACTTGGTCAAGAAATATTTCTTTTCCTAGAGGAAGACATGTCTGATCTGAAAGTTAGTCTGAATTTCATTGGAAAACTCAGCAGTTGAATGTAAAACATTAAAAAGTTAACCAGAAAGCCCTGAATTTACCTAACTAAAACTAATAAGCAAATGGTCCCAGACTGCTGAGGTGGAAATATTTTAATTGCAAAGTGCTCTGAGAAGAGTGGGGGAATTTTAATCAAACCAAAAAACAACCACTACTGAAATTGAGAAAAACAGATAGTTCCTAAGAAATTCCTTGTTATATCTGGAGGGAAAAATATTAAAGTTTATTCTGAAATGTTAACCAAAAAGTATAAAGCTGTCAGACTATCAGGGTCCATTGCATCAGTGCTTTATGAGACAGAAGAGGTCCTATCCTAAAGCCAGCTGTGAACAGTAAACTGTCCTTGTGGATGGGTGTGTGGACACAATGCTCACACTGGTGCAGTGCACTAATGTTGTGGCAGTAGTAGGTTTGTAAATGAAAATGCAGAAAAAAAACAACTTTGTCTTACATTTCTCCCTCAATATGAAAAAGTATGCAACTGAACTTTCCTTTTCAGAGGACCCCATAGGGTTTGTGTTCCTGTGTGCACCTTGTTTGCCTGCTATTTTCAGGCAGAGGGCCCTGTCTGTGTTTAGCCTGCAGAGTATCACACGACTTTTCCTCTGGTTCATGATTTAAGCACAAGTGAAATAACAGTATTATCTTTTAAGTACTCTTGGCAGAGGAGTCCACTGAAATGAGATTAGTTTATTCTTCAGGGATATAGCTTCAAATTCTCTATATTAGTTATACTCTCTTCTGGAGATTTTCTTAGCAGCTGTAGGAGATTTGGTCTTTTTTCAATAAAAGAAGAGAGGACTATACCTAAGTGTTTGTAAAGCTGGGCAAAGGGACTTTGGAGTTCAGAAACTCTGCTCTGTAGCTGACATTCAAAAGTAGACTTTGAGGGTGAAATATCTTATTTGAGTAAATAGTGTCTGCTGCTAGAGTTCATCAGTACAATTAGAGTAATGAAAAACACAAATAATATTTTTGAAATATTCTGCGTAATTTATAATTAAATAATTTTAATTAGTAAAATTCAAAAGGAAAAATGTAGTCTGGGTAGGAAAGTTTCCTTCTGCAGTGTTCATTAAAACAGATCAGTTATATCTTCTTTCACTGAAAAATTACACTGGAAACAAGATTTGAATCTACATGTGTCAGCTGCCACTGTTAGGAGGAGCATGATAGAAGTGAGATCATTGTAATTCTGAGCTGTTGAAATAAAGATGAGAAGGTAAAGATATTGACAAATACCTCAAACTGTGCTTATGAAGTCATGTGTGATAAATTATAGATACAAGAAGTAATTTCAGAAGTACCCAAAAACTTTCTTTGCATTATTGATGTTTATTTGCATGTCAGGCTCAGGCTCAGAAAATTCAACCCAAAAGTTTCTTTGGTTCAGCTGCCTGAGGTCTAACACTAAAAGTAAAATATTCAGTGAACATTTTCTTCCCTCAAATTGCTGACTACAGAGTTACAACAGGCTTGATTTTGTATTGTGGCTATCTAGAAACATAGATAACAGCACACACAGCACAAAAGTTCACAGATCCCTTTCCTCTGCTCAGATATATATTTTCATCAGACCTCAGTGAATCTCAAGTCTTCTCTAACTTAATGTATTGCCTCCAAAATGCTAAAATAGTTTGTTTAACAGATCAGATTCTTTATAAATGCAAGATTTTCCCATGCATTTGCTGAGAGAAAATCCCACTATAAGTTTCTTTGACATCTTATGGCTTGGAGGGGGCTCATCCCTCCCCCTCCCTTTCTTCCTTTGGACTGATCATTTATCATATTAGGGAAAAACAGCTTTTGTGATTATTTCTGGTTGTTATGCAGCAGTGGAAATCATCCAGTTTCTTCCCCCTGGCCTGTGTTCCAGAGGAGCCACCAATTACTGAGTCTGAGTTTTAACCACTCCTCATAAATCACTGCTACTAAAATCATTGAACAATGATGTAATTTCAGTCCAAAGTGTAGCTTTATTGCATTTGATTGTTAATAATTGTATCAAAATTATTTTCTCTTAAGTATCTTAATGGACCTTTTTAATATCTGCATCCAGCTGCACTTTATCACTCAATGTATCTCCTTTGCGTGTCTTCAGCTCTTCTGACCTGATGGACTCTTGGCCTGACAGAGAAGGGCCTTGAGAAAAGTGATGTGTCTGTGGGAGTGGGGCTGGATTCTGCTTCACGTGGTGACAGCAAAACTGCCAGCTCAAAGCTTTCTCTGCAGAGCCTGCCTGACTAATGACAATAGAAGGGCCAGAAAAAAGCAGTTTGGGCTGCCATTCCCAGGCTGGGATGGAAGCCCTGAGGGTAGAAAACTCATCTTTTGGCTGTGCATATTTGACATGAGAGATATTGGGAGAAAATCATCCTGTATTCCCATTACACCTTTACAAAGTTAAACTGTACCTTGATCAACTCTGACTGAATTTCCTTCTCAGGATATTTTACTCAAAATTATTTTTCACTTTCTTTGTCAAAGCAGAATGTACTCTTCTCTTGAATATGCTAACCAAAGATATATCAATTTGTTATGGAGACCATGTGTCAAGTTTAAGATATTTCTAATAAGAAAGGAATCTAACTATTCTTTAGCATTAAGTCTGCTTTGTAGTCTCAAATGTTAAACATAATTGTAAAAAGATGCTATAATGCTTGCCAGTGCATGTGAGTGTCTGCATATTTGTGTGTGTGTATATATCAATTTATGATTATGAAAGGTTTTTCTAATTTCATGCATATTTCTATTCTTTTTTTTTAATGATTCTATTTGTATGCATTTTTAGTAGAAGAGATTCTAAAGAAATTTAAGAAAAACCATGATGTAAAGTATAAAAAAAAAATCTTTATAGATGTTAGTAATAGGACATTATAAATGATGTTTTGTTTTATTCCCAGCTAGAATTCTAAAGCTGGTTAGTATGAAATCATCTCTTTTCTTCTATCCACATGATTGCTATTCTGTAGCTGGCTCTACATAACTTGATTATTTTATGTTCTCAGGGCTGTTGCTGGAGTTGATGGGGACCTTGATTTAGTTCATATGGAGATCCAGGACCCCAGTGGAGGTATGCAAATGAAAATGTTATCAATTGATACACTAGGATATAGTTATTTCTCTTTGGTTTAGAGGTACTTTTTGGACTGTTTTTAAAACTAGTCAGAAGAGAAAGTGTGCAAGTCAGATTCTTTCTCTGTTTATTTGTAGTCAGCAAAACTGTCCTGTTATATAAAAATATAGTGTAATTTAAAATCTACTTGTTTTTCACTTGGAGAGGAATTGATGTCAAGATGCTAAACTCTGTTGATAATGTCCATTAATAGTGCAATTTATCCTGGCATTTAAACATTGAGCAGTTTTTCCTGATTTGCAAATAAAACTGGCAATGCAGTGTTAGTGCTGGATAAGTGTCTGTTAATGTGAATTATTGCATGTGTCAGGTCTAGTGCAACAACCACCATCTCTCAGAATTTCTTCATGTTATAGTATCCAGTATACTTTGAAACTTCAAAAGGAAAATAAATGGAAAAGCAGATTAGTAGTCAGAATGTGCTTAAAGAGTCACCATGATTCCAAAAGCTTGTATAGTTTCTTGTTACCTATCATACTCATGAAAGATAATTTAATTCCTTGAATCAGATCATCTAAGTTCCAGGGCAGTCTAAAAGTGAGTCATAAAGAATGCACGGTTTGACTTGCTCTGTTCCCATAGTATTTCTTCATTTCAGCCCTATTAAAAAATCAAAGTTCCCATGTTAAAAGCTGAATGAAAAGAAGTCTAAATCTTTTAGCAGTGAGATTTATGAGACATGGTGACAGGTCCATCAGCTGGTTTCTTTAGAGACAATGTAAGAGGATTTTTCAGGGCCTGAATGCAAAGGGGTTTTTGGTTGATGGTGGATTTTGGGTGCTTCTTTTTTTTTTTTTTTTTTTCATTTGGTTGGTTTTGGTTTAGGGTGGCTTTTTTGGAGGGAAGTATGGTTGGTTGGTTGGTTGGTTGGCTATTGGGGTTTTTTTGTTTGGTTGGTTGGTTTTTTGTTTGTTTCGGTTTTGGTGGGGTTTTGTTTTGGTTTTTTTGTTTGTCTTTTTTTTGTGTGTGTGTTTTTTTTAATTTTATTTTATCATTTAACAGAAATAGCAGAGAAAGAAAAACTGTCATGAAATATCTCCTGGCTAGATTCTCAACAAACTGACTTTATCCAATTATGGTCAATACAAGCATAACCATTGATTTTAGTGGAAACAGCATCTTTGCACTACCCATATGACAAGGAACTGTAATTTTTGTGTTGTGAACTGTGAGACCTGCAAGACTTTAGACGGTCCATTGCTGCACCAAATGTCCTTGTGGTGATGATTTGGATGTAAGCAGGAGAACCTGGATTGACTCTGCCTCTTAAACAGATACAGATTTTAAAACAAATAATTGCATCCAGTATACTGTTTGTCCTTCTCTATTAAGAAGTTACTAAATGTGGGATGCATTTCCCCTCACACTGCAAAAGTTGGGAAGGACATGGGGGTACATTATTTGCTCTCTCACATTGTACCTGGAGCATGGGTAGCATTACTGATCTGGGCACAAGATTGTGTAAATAATGTTTTCCTCACTGTGCTTGGGCAAGTCACTCAGCTACCTTGTGTTCAGAAGCTTGTGACAAAGGATAAGCTGTACAAGAGCTTAGGAAGGACTTTAAGAATCCCAGGGAAGGTCTTTAAGTCACAGCTGGTATAAGATAGTGATTGTTGGCTCTGCTCTCTCTGATAAGAACAGATTGTATCAAAGATGCAGTGGTGCTGTTCTGAGAACCCAGGGAAAGAAGATAGTCCTTGCTAACTGGAGAGGAAGAGAAAGGCCATAGCCTCCTCTGATTATAAATCAGTCTAGGCTTTTTCAGCAAGGTATTAACTCTGAATATAGAAATCCTGCCCCAACAGACCAGTTCCAATAGTGTGATAATAGTGTGTCTGAACATTCTTACAGAGCTTTGAAAATAGGCTTTAAAATTCTGCACGCTGTCTATTAAATGGAGCCTGATTCTTTTATCATTCATCACAATTTTATATTGGGGTTGATCTATTGATTTCAGTTATGTTGTGTCAGGCTGCCATTTCTCCAAGTGAATAATTTGGCTCTGTGCATAGGTTAAGTGAGAAAAGAGGCTCCTTCTATTATCCCCACCCATGAATGGCTCATTCATCTAACCCCTAATCTCTCTGGACCAGCAAAATTTGGATAATAACAGGCTGCCTCCAGGGAACTATCTGAACTGTAAGCAGTTAATATATTCTCAGTATGTTGGAGATTGAAAAAGTCTTATATGAGAGTTTAATATAATAATTCTACAACTAACTCACCTGGCAAAGGCAGCCTTTTTCCTACATGAATAGCATTTAATACTACTTGCTTCTTTTTCCCTTGATAGCCCTGTCATATGTTTCTGTCTCTCTTCCCTCAGGTTATCGCTACATCACTTGCCAGATTCAAAATTGTTCTGATAAGACAATGACAGTCCCATTTGCTGGCAGCACTGATCGGGATTCCCTGACTGTGCAGGATGACTACATATTTCTTCAGGTAATACCATTTTTGGGAGAGACAGCTCATTTTCAAATTCAAAAATAAAGTTCTAAACAGTGCAGCAACACTGTAAGGAGCAGGGAGGAATTAATGAATGATGATTTATGATTTTTTACATGGAAAAAAGCATTCCTTTATCAGTCCAAACAAAAAAGAAATTGAAAAAAATAAAAAAGCATCTTTAGTTTGTGCAACCAGTTGCCCTTTAACTGTATGAAAATTTTCAATTTAAGTGTGTTACTTCTTATAAATACTCTTGTGTTAGATGAAATGCAAACCTTGTGTTCCTGTGATTACAAACTCTTCTAGGCCCTTTCCAGGACAAAATACAAAAATGTTCCCTTGGAAAAACATCAAAGGACAACCACTGACAGAGCAATTGCACAGCTTCTTCACATGGATTCTCCTCTGAAGAGGTTTTGCCAGGAAAGAACTGCTAACATGGCTGTGCTTAGGAAGCAAAATGGCCATAGCTGGGGAGCTTGGAGCAAATTAGCATGGAATCATAGAATGATTTAGCTTGGAAAAGACCCTTAAAATCAAGTCCAGCCATAAACCTAACACTGCCAAGTCCATCACTAAACCATGTCCCCAAGCGCCACATCTATAACTCATGGTGATCCAAATTACATTGGGGTGATTTCATTCCCAAATTACAAGACCTGCCTGCAGAAATATGGGCTGGAACTTTGTCAGCCATGTGGCACCAGTACAGCTCAGGCACACTTGTAAGTATTGTTTTAAGTGCTTGGCACTGGTTGTGGTTTGAATCTATCAGAGCTGCAAACTTCTCAAGGAGCAGTTATGTCCTCTTTGTTTTATTAGATTTTACTAGGGAAGTTGCTTGTGCTTTCCTTAGTGCTTGGCTATCATTTTTCTCTTACTTTGATGAGATTTATTTGCTGCAAGGCTTATCTATTTATTGACTTTTGCAGGAGAGCTAGTTCATGGCAATGGATACACCTCCCCACAGTGCCTCAATGTGCATCAAACTGGCTCCTTTCCAACTTTCCCCCTTTGAGCCTGTTTCTTCAGCAAGGACCTGTAAATTAGTAGGGTCACAAAGGATCTGTTCTCCTCTTGTTCGGTGTAGTGGTTTCAAGAACCTACATGGCTAACAAAAACAAAAACAAAAACAAAACAAAACAAAAAAATCCCAACAAGAGAATTCCCCATCTGAGAAACCACATACTTTTGAAACCATGTGGAAATTCTTTTATCACTACACTAAAGTACAGTTATATAAGTTATAATCAAACCAGGGACTCCTCATGATATCACAGCAATGCCTGTCAGAAAGAGGATGGGGCAGAATCCTCTGTGCAAAACGACAGGAGAATTTGAGACTGTCTCCCTGCCCCTGGCATTGTTCATATTCCCTGAGCTGTGCAGATGTGAATCAGAGTGTTGCAGGTCTGCACTGGCCCAATTCTATTTTGGAGATTTTTACCATCTTAGAAGAAGATCTCAGCCACATTTCTTTAGTATGTCTGTATCCACAAAGATCAGAAACTTTTTATTACTCATTTTTTCCCCAATTTGCACTGACAATCAGACAGTTTCAGAGGTGATTTTAGTAGGAGGATTAAAGTTTCAACACTGTTCTTAAGCACAGACCAGCCTTTAATACCAGTGAGGCTTGACATGAGTAGGAGCTTCAAGTCCAATTTTCCTCTGCCTTGCATCATCTCCAGTCATTTAAATGAAGGATGTTAAAACATACATTTAAAAAACGCCTGTGAGCAGGTGGGTAAGACTGCCATTTATCACTAGTTAAGCAAATGATGAGGTTTTTGGTTTGATCCATCATCATTTAACAAATCACATTCGTAAAGACATCACATTCTTTATACCACAAAAAAATGCGTACAGTACTAAATACTTTGTTACCTTTAAAATATTCAGACATGTGGACCTGCTGTCATATATCAACTTTATTTTCCCCAAGCCAAATCAAGTTTTCATGTTTCAGGATAGGTTGTCTTTCAAATCAGGTTCCCTTTTTAAACAAAAAAAAAAAAAAATTGGAGAAAAATAGTGGGATTGAGGTAGGATTTTAAATGGATTTCCCAAGTCAAAAAAAGAAGAGTCTTAATGTGGAAAAAAAAGTGAAATATTACCAAAGGCTAACTTTTATTTACTGATATCATCTGGTGGTGCTCAAAGGTTTTTTGGAATTATGCCAATTTATATACCAGCATGTTGGTGTTACATTTCTGATTAGAAAATCCAGGAGAGGTTGTGAGTTGACTATTTTCACTGATGTTTATTTGGAATATTCCTTTGGTTGGAATGTTGGAACATTGCATTAAAAGTAATGACTACATATTTCAGTTACAGCTTAGATACAAAACAGTCTTCCATCTCAGGTTCTTTAGATTTAACATAAGCTGTCACAGAGTTTTGTTTCTCCTTTCTGTAGACAACATCAGCAAATCGGACCAAGTATTACGTGTCTTACCGTCGAAATGGTTTTGTTCAGATGAAGCTGCCAAAATATGCATTGCCAAAAGTAAGTGTGCATGCTTTTTTCTCTTTTTCCATTTGTCATCTTCTCTTTCTACCTAAACTAGTTTTGTTCTGCTCTTTTTCAAACCTCATTATTCTGAGTTCGCAATTTCTCCTTGTGAGGATTTTTGAATCCTTATTTTTATTTTGAATACTATTTTCATTTTTATTCCATTAATGTAGTACTCATAAACCGTAGAAGGGAACAGTGTAGAACAGCTTATTTGTCTTTAGCTACTGCAACAGTTTTTGAGCTTTGCTTCCATGAGGCAGTGCTATACACCCAATGGCAATGGAATGATATAGAGCAAGTGTTCCTTCAAGAATCAATTACATTTTAATTCCACATGGTGTTTTCTGGTATGAGCATGAATACTAATAGAAGAGAATTTTGCTACTTAGTGGTGCTCTATTTCATTAAAGAATCCCAGTATTGACTGCTCAATTAAATGGCAAGACTTGGTGAGAGGTTCCTTCAGTCTACCATATCTTCCTAGTGATTGGGTTTCTGTATTTCCATAGTAAATCAGCAGTTAAGCACAGAAATTTAAATGTGGTCTAACTGATGCAGTTGAATTTTTTTGTGCTGCACACAGTGTATTTCCTAACTTTACAGTTAGAAGGCTTCTGCAGTCCTGAAGAAAAATAAATTGGAAGTTTGAAAGACCCAGCTGGATAAAGCCCTCAGTAACCTGCTCTGGCCTTAGAGTTCACCCTGCTCCTAGCAGGAGACTGGTCTGGAGATCTCATGAGGTTCCTGCTTTTTCATGTGATTCTTTGTGATTCTACCACTTAGCAGAGAACTTGTTTTCTTTGCAAGCCTTGAATTGCATTAGTTTAATTAATTGCTCATCTAATGAAGAACATTAGAGTACAATTTATTTCCTTTTTCTGTTATTGTTATAAAGCAAACATTGTAATATCAGATTTTTTTCATCTTAGGGTTTTTTGTGTTTTTTGGTGGTGTTTTGTGTGGGTGTGGTTTTTTTTTTGTTTTTTTTTTTTTTTTTTTTTTTTTTTTTTTTTTTTTTTTTTTTATGCCAGTGTAAGTGGCGGTCTGAAGAAATTTTAAATGTACAACATATTACCAGAATCTCAGATCAAATCCTCAGGTATTAGTTGAATAAGAATCTGAAACTTGGATATGCTCCTAGTAGCACTACAGAAATATCTCTCTCTCTATCTTGTCAAGAAATGTAGAGTCAAAGACAGGTATATAGACCAACACTTCCACAAAGTTATTTCTGTGTTTTTCCGTCCTTCAAGTCAGCCTTTCTGCTTTCTTGGGGGAAATTGTAGTCAGGAAAACAGCAGGAGAATATCCAGGTTTTGAATGTTAGAATATGCCAAACATGGACACCTCAAGGGACTGCAGCCTGCTGAACCCTGCACTGGGACACAAATAAGCAATTAAGGAGCAAGGCAGGGAAGCAGAGTGTAAACAAGGAGCTTCTGACACATTCATAAAGTGTCAGTCACAATTCCCTGGCATTTCTGTCATATGGAGTCTGGATTGTTTGAAATAGTGCTGCATGCTCAATTCTTTGCCTTGGAAAATACAGCTTTTGTTTATTTTTCTTTTTTTTTTTTCTTGCTAAGTGGATTACCCCAGACCTGACTGAATAAATAAATTAGAAGTTAATGGTTTGATTTTAGATAGAGTCTGTAGCTACCTAGGAACAGGTTGACTATGTCATTTTGAAAGGGATGTTTTTGAGCTCTCCCTAGTTCAGGCAGTTTGACAATGCTTCCAGGAGAAGTTTCTCTGGTATCTGCACAAAACAGAATTGAAAATTTCAGAAAGAGTGCCTGGAAGCCAGACATACATTTAGAATAGTGGTGAATATGAGAGATTTTAACCTTTTCTGAGAAAGACAATTTTTTAAAAGTGATTCAGTACCTTCACATTACAACAGAAATTTTACATACTGAGGTAAATAAGAACACAGCTCTGAAATTATTCACAGTGCTATATTTCAGTGAGAATCATGCAAGTGCAGTACAATTGGATCATGGAACTTTGCAAAGACACAGGATATCAGCAAAGACACTGGCACATTAAATGTACATTTAGAACATGTGACTCTGGAGCTGCTGCTTTTGTGGTAGTAGGAGATAAACAGAATGGATGAACTTACAAAAAATGTTTTTTAAGATTGATTAAAACCAATAGCTTTTGAAAGATCTGAGTTTCAGAGAGCTTTAAATATTCGATTTTGCCTAACCAGGAGATGAAGCATGACTGTAACAGGCTATATTTCATTTTTCTCAAAAGCATTAAATGAGGTGTCAAAAAAATCTCTTTCCAAGTGGTCTCTGCGCAGAATTTTTGAGCAGTGATTGTATACAGGGAAGGAAAAATGTAGCCAAGTCAGAAGATGCTGTAGACTGGTCAAGGATGTGTTTAACAGGGCTGTGCCAAAATGCAACCTTTAGCAGAGGGAACAGGGCTGGGTTCTTCAGATGTTATTCTTTTGCTGCATAGATTCCTTTCATGATGATTTTGCATATAGAGATAGAATGAGCAGTTTCAGACTGAATAGTTAGAAAATGTTTTTGATGTCTCATTTTACTTTCAATATGAAAAGGCTGGAAATCTGCAATGAAGTTATTCTCTTTTTTTAATATTGCTTGCATTTGCATTTGTATTTGTATTTGTCCAAATGCATCCCCAAAGAGAAACCCAGAAAAGAATAGTACGTCTTTGGACATATCTACAGTCCTCCTTACTTGTGAATGAAAGGCTGCTAAAAGCAGCTTCCAGCCAAGCTTTACCTCTGTGAGGTTTCTGGGCTCCAGCTCCACAGTGCCACTGAGATCACCTTTTTGTAACACATCATAGCTCAGTGTGTGTACAGACAGCAGAGCGTTTGGGGGCCATCAGGATTCAGATAATTTTTTAATCTTTTTTCTGTGCTGTTGAGAAATCTTTTTCTTTTTTTAACACTGTGTTTGATACTGACATTTCATGGAGTCCCACAGCTGTCTCCTGCATTTGACTAGCTGGCTGCTGCCAGGAAGGGTGGTAGCAAAAGCTGGTGAGACCATAGCAAAGGTTGCTTGTATGCTCCCCAAAACAGAAGAGGATTGTTCAAATTGTTGTTTTCAAACTGTTGTTTTAAAATTGAACTAGTTGTTATACTATATTCCATTCTACCAAGATTGCTTGTTCTGTGCTGCTAAAACTAGATCAGAAATTAGGAACTCATAGGAAGTGAATACCAAAATCAAGCCAAGAGCAGCAGGGCTGCATTTGTGTGTCAGCTTGGCTGGTTCAGCATCCAGGAGTGTCCCAGGGGATCCAGCAATCCCCCTTGGGCTGCTTTCAGCCTGGAGCAGAGTTTCAGCTGCCACTGCTGGGAGGGGAAGTCTGCCCAGGGGCACAGGCTAAAGCCCCATCCAGATGTCAGCACACTTGTATTGCACAAGCTCCTGCAGCTCTGATTGCCCTTGCCTTGAGAAGTGCAATTTGAAGAGGGAGAGAGAGAGCAGTACATTGGGTCTGGTCCTTGTTCAGGTATTTGAGTCATGCTCTGATGTGGGTAACAGTAAAACTGGGAACTAGTTCATTCTGAGAGTTTAAGCAAAAAACATTGCTAGCAAAATTTTTGACCAAGCCAAGGAAATTGCTATAAATTATGGCAATTTTACTATTTCAATTTGGAATATTTTAATTATTCTGAGGCCTCTTCCCATCTCTCTTAAATAAATTCCATTGATAATGATCTCCCTTTAAGAACTGATACAAGGCATTGATTGATTCCGCATTCATTCATGCCTCCTACAAAATCTTAATGATAAAAAAGCTCTATTGTTTGTTGCATCCTGCTGCAATTCAGAAAGTTTAGTTCTGAAAAGATATGGTGTGGAAAAAGCTTCTTTCATCTTTTTAATCTCTGTATCTATTTTCAATCTTGTGAAATAGGCAATAATGTAAAATTTTTCAGGTAACCAAGATAAATGGAAGTATAGAGTAAGAGCGAACAAAAACAAAATAACAAAAATCCAATTGCCTTAGAAAATGATTGAATTCTGTACTTTATTCATGGCAATATGAATGTCCTATAGATGCCTGTTATCAGATCCATATATTCTTTTTGTTTGATTGTCACCTAGTCACCTCAAAGCATGCCCACCTGTTCTTGCCTCAGTCTGAATACACATCACTGTTTTAACCATAGACTTACTTGTGAAATCGTCTGTATCACTCAATATTAGATATAAGACAACCCTTAAATGGGCCTCCATTGACAGCTGAAATGGTAGAAGATTCCTGCAGCCCTTTTGCATGATGTTCTCTAAGGATTTGGCTGCCTGATGGATTGCAAACTACTGAGTCTATGACAGCTCATTTAGCAAGGCTCTTAGTCTCCCAATAATTTTTGTTCCACTTAGGAAGCCCCTTCACCACCTCTGCCACTCGCCACACTGGGAGGCTTTGGCTGAGGTTGTTTCCCTGTACCAGGCGGAAGAGCAGTTTTCAGCTGCAGCTCAGTTCTTCTGAAAGTCCACTGGAATGGCAGTTGAGCAGAGAACAACAGGGAACAAAGCAGAAATGCAGGTGGCAGTGGCATTTGATGCTGGGGAAATGTTCCTTTCCCAGGCAGTGTCACCACAGCAGCCAGTGAACCTAAACTATAAGCAGCTGTCTGACTTGCTGGCTGTAAAAATCCATCTGAGGAGGATTCAAGGAACTGTTCTTTTCTTCACTGTGGAACTTATTGATTTCTCTCCTTGAACTTTTTTTTACTTGGCCAGGCAAGGAAGATTAGGAGGATTATCTCTGGGATATATGCCATCCAGTTACCTTGATTGCTCTTGAGAGATTACAGGAGTATAAATGTGGTACATCTGGAGGTCAAGACTATAGAGCCTTGAGTCCTTACATCTGTTCCACTACTGATACATTTACTCCTCACCATTCTCTGTCTAATACATTGCTTATTTCATGTTAACATTTTGCCCAGCCACAGCATCAAAAGATTGCAAAGGGGCAGAATTCTGACATCTGAACAAAAATTGTAATTGGGTTTAAAACCCAAGAATTCTGAATTATACTTTTTATGTCATCAGCACATTGTAGACAAAGGAGCACTAGCAGGCTGTACAATCTTTGTCAGCTTTTATAGCCTTCTGTCTTCAGGCTGTAATTGTACTTACTTGTATCGTAGAGTTTCTTATCACAGTTAGTAATATGGTAAACCATGCTGAGCATTTCTTGAATACAAAATTCTGTAAAGTATTTGCAGACTTGTAGGCTGGTCAGTTACTGAATGTAGATGGGATGTGTCTGTATACAATGAAAACAACTAATTTCTCTTCCCTTCCTCCTTTAAACCTCTTTCCTTCTTTCCTGCTATCTGCAAGTCCCCCATATCCCAACTCTGTTTAACACCTTTGGTCTTTTTGGACCAACTTTTGATTGGGTCTTCATTCAGCTTGATGTGATAACAGACTTGACTACATTAAAAGCAGGTAATTAATTATGGAAAGACTGATCATGTTGGTATCTCTGTTTTAGAAGTAAAGAAATAATTTTTAAGCAGTGTTTTCAAGAAGAAATATTTGATTGTGCTTGTGTAGTTGCTGGAAGAGTTCCTGGATGCCTGTGCTCCAGGTCATGGCTGAACATGCACAGTTCTTTCAATGCCTTGTGCACACCCTCAGACTCATTTATTTAACAGACCGTGTCTGTTCCATGTGATATGGAGTTTCTTTGAAGTGGTGTTCATCTTTTGGCATAAGTTGGCCTTCTGTAAATGCCTAATTATTTTGGGTATCACTTTGAAACTGTCTTTGTGTTATTTGTTTGTTAATTATGTTCTCTGCTATTGATGTAGTACAAACATAGCAGCTTACAAGTCCCTGAGAGAGCAGGAGTGACATGACCTGTCACTGGATGCCTAACTTAATCATGACAAATTTTAATATGAAGTCTTTGATCAGGATTCATTTAGCATTTTTTGTAGAAAAGTAATTCTGATTCAACAGATCTCCAGCTGTCCTTAATTCTAATTCCACAGGCTGGTTCACTGCTTTGGACATATGAGTAGTTTTACAGATTTTTAGTGATAAATATACAGATTTCTGTGCTTAGTGTGGTCTAACATGTCTCAGTGAAGAGGGAAGGATGAAGGAAAAATTGTGATAAGGGAATTTGCAAAACACAGTGTACAAGAAGCTCCTTAGTAAACAAAACAGAGAAATCTCATGGGGGCTTAGAGGTTTAAAAAAAAAGAAGTTTTGGACAATGCAGCTCATAGAACCTCAGAACTGTGCAAAAGCTTACAACCTAAGAAGAGGAGATAAAGGGAGAATAGTGGTATTTGGGAATCACAGTCTATGGCTGATACCAACTGACATTGGTGAGCTTTGCAAAAACAAAGAGAGAAAGAGAAAAGTGAAAATGGCAAGAGCGTAGATACTTGGGTCAGTAAGAGATAGAGCAGAGGAGGCATGGCAGACTTGAGAAGGCAAAAGTAAAGTAGTAGAGATAAGATAAGGGATGCCCATGGAGAAATGAACATTCCACAGAGGAAACAGCATGGTTACTGTGGCAAACTGGGGAGAAAGTTCTGCCTTGGGACATCTGGAAGGGCATGGATTCTCATTTCAGCATGAAAGTGAAAGAAAAACACAAGATCTTAAATACTGAATGTGTATGAAAATGCTACCTTGACATACCAAAAATAGAGACAATAAGGAATAGAGACAATAAGGAATGTTCCAAGCCCTGAAGATCTCTAGCATCAGTAAAGAAGGTCTTTATAAATGAATTTGAATAAATTGTGTGTGAATAGTATAATTACAGAAAAATGAGATTATCAGTGGCACTTTGAGTGCTTGCAGAATGTAGAGAGAGAAAGCAGGAGGTCCAGCAAAAGGCAATTGCCGTAGTCCAAGCGTGAAATCATAAAAGAATAAATGCTTTCCTTACAGGATCTGCTGAGGTTACAGCCTAAGGTTTTATCTGTGTCCATGAATTAGATAAAGCAGTAAAAACATGCATTCCCTCCATGAAGATTTTTTTTTTCTCTTAGACATCCTTTCTAGGTAACTCTTAGGTGACAGACAGTGGGTACTGCCTAGCAGTATTTGCTGATGTCCCCTCTCCATTTGCTTCTCACCTCCTGAGCAGTGGGGGGTAGCTGGGATAAAGGAATGGAACCCATCCCCTGTATTTTTCAATCAATTTCTTCTTTTTAAATTCACCTTTCAATATAGGAATAGAAGAATGACATCACAATTTACCCTTAACTAAATTTTCAGCAGTTTGTGTCATCCAGGACTTTGAAAGATAAGTTAAAAAACTGGCCATGAAATTTGCAGTTTTCCTCACACTGTCAATTACTTTTGCCAGAGGATTGTATCAGAAAGCACTGGGCAGGAAATGCTGCACAGGACTGTTGCAAGGACTGCTTTGTTTCTTGAGGGAAAAGAAATCATGGTGAAAGGAAAATAGCTGTAAGGCTGAACTGGAAATCTGTAAATTTCCAGCGTAAATTCTGAAAGGAAAGAACAAAGTTCAAGGCAGTGCAAGGGTAATTGCTAAGACCAGGATCTGTTAAGCTCTTGCCTCAGCAAAGTTGCCAACCAGCAGCCTGAGTGGACAAACATCTTTATTAGTAACAGCCACTGCCAAGAGAAAAATGAACTCTCATTTGCTGAGTAAACTTTTGCATTCAACCTCTCTTTCCCTCACCTGACCCCCACAGTCTGCCCAAAATTAATCTCCCCGTCCTTGTGCACTGCACATTTTGGCTCTTTGCATGTTGATTCTGATGGCTCAGCTGCTCCTACCCCACCCTGGGATGGGAGACCCAGAGCTGAGCCCATCCCCCAGCTCTTACCTCTGCCACCAAGGGCCACCTGAGCAACCCCTGCCACCTCACCAGGGAAAGCATGCAGTGGGACAGCACTGGGGCAGGGAAAGTGCCTTGCCTACATTCCCTGGAGTTTTGCATTGGTCTGTGGCACTGTAGAAATGTTTTATTGTAATAATGTAGCCGTTAGTTTTGCAGAAAGCTCCTGGCTTCATGGTAGATTAAGGGTTTTCTAGAGGTTTTCACATTAAAATATTGTTTCTTCATTCTTTTTGACTCTGCTTTGCTTCCATCCTTATTATCAGATAGTCATGGGAACTTTCAATGTGGTATAATGTGGACTACCAAGCCTCATGTTGCCCTGGTTTAAGGCAGGAGATGAAACATTCTGTACATTAAAGAGACTATTAAAAGAACCTGTTGTGATCAGTTGCTGAGTTTTGCTGGCATTTCTGCCAGACTCTCTGCTTTGGATTAATTTTTCAGTACCAAAAAAAAAAAAAAAAAAAAAAAAAAACCTATTCCTGGGATGCTAAACAAAAATCTACTTTACTACAAAGCTCAAGTGAAAGTCTTTGGAAACAGCATTGAGCTGTCATTGATAGGACATTGATAGGAAACTTCACTTACATTCTTTTGTGTTGACGTGTCACATATGCAAAAATGCTTTAAATTTCACTAAACTATAAGTATTTAATAACCCTCCTCTGTTCATATTAAAAATCTTTCCTTTGCATTATCTTACTTCTATACATGTCTTTTTTAATCTAAGTGCCTCAGTCCCTGTGCATGTTGCCTACAGTGTGACTGCCATGCTTTGCTGAGTACTCAGTGTTGCTCTGTTACTCACACTTTCTTCAGTCTTAACTGAATTCTTACAAATTTGGTTTGTCTCCTTGAGTTCTAAAAATTGTTGTTTTTTTTTTTTTAAGCCAATTCATAAATTCATATTCTCTTGACATTCTGGTGGCTTTAATCTTCACTCCATTGCCTTAGTACATTTCCAGTATTAAGGTGACCAGAACTGAATGCAGTACCCAGTTAAGTGCCAAGCTCATGAAGAGTTTACAAGTTTCCAGTCTCTGTGACTTGATGTCATTTCTTACACAGCCCCAACATCTGCCTTTGTGCTCCCATAGCATATTGCCAACTCATGTCCCTTTATTCTCTTTCCTAAGCTTACTTCAGTGTTGCCACTTCCTGATTTATTTCTTCTATTTAATATTACTGTTAAATTATTTTCCCCAGCTGTGTATTATTTTTTTGTCTGAGACATTTGGAGTGAAGAAGCTGGGAAAACTGAAAGCAAGCTGTAGCAATATCCATTCCTGAAATTCTTGGGAAATGAATGCAGAATGTTGACTCTCTTGTTATTACTATTGAATATTTAAGTGGTTGTGTAGACATAGATAGACAAATTAATGTAATCTACTATAATGCACATGAGCTGTGTGCATGATAACTACTATATCCCTTGTGAACTGCTGTACATTGTATCTGATCCTCTTTGTGCTATGCTATTTTTTTAACCTAATTTTAATTTCTCTATTATTTGAAGATTATTTTTTTAGATTAGCTTTGTTGATGTTGTTTCAGTCTTCCATTGATTCTTATTCAGATCTTGGAAAGTCAGCTACTTGTGGTTTTTTTTTTTTCCTTTCCCTATTTTTCCTTTCAAGAAATCATTTCCTGCTGAAGTCAAAGCAGATTACAGCTATTGCACATTCAGGATTTTTTCTTCACTAAGATGGTTTGCACTGAAGTCAGAAGGCAGTGAGGAACCCCCTTGGAGCACTGGGATAGGCTTGCTTATTACTATTATGTTGGGATATTATTGTTTTTAAACATTCAGATGTTCCCCCTCCCCCAGTATTGAATTCTCCTGACCAACTTACTGTTTGTAAAATAGAAATTATGTAAAAATTTAGTCATTATGTATCTTATTTTCCTACAGGATTTACAGATAATCAGTACAGATGAAAACCAGGTGTTTGTGGCTGTACAGGAGTGGTACCAGACAGACACATACAACCTGTACCAGTCTGACCCACAAGGTGTTTACTACTCCATCTTGCTGGAGAATGTCCGGAGCACGAAGCAGCCGGAGGAGAATGTCCTGATAGATATTCTGGAGGTAGATCTTTGTATTTTCCATTATCTGTAGTCTATGTGGAGAATTTTTTTTTTTTATGAGTATAAATAAATTAATGTATTTTCACAGTTATATTTAAATAAAAAGTCTAGGATTTCTGACTTTATTTTTAGCACATTGTTAATACTTACATGTTTCCCTCTTGCTCTACTAATGTGTTGTGTACTCTAACTAGATTCTTGGGATGGGGTTCTGTGGATGTGCAAATCCAAAACTTGCTAAGTTTTTTTTTTAAGATATTGGAAAATGAGTCTGGTAGCAATTTATTATTGAAGTAAGAAGTTATGCAGCTGTTTATGCACAGCTTTTTTATTTTAGGTGACTCAGTAGTGGATTTCCTGACTTAAGAGCAGGACATCTTTTAGCCAGTAGGGTTTTAAATAGTAATCCTGCAAGCCTTGTGCTAGGTTGTGTCAGATCTGAAAGGCCAAGAGCCAACAAAATTAGATATTGGACAGCAAATCCACTTGCTTTCAGTATGTGTCTTGTGCCAACAGCATTTTCTGTGAGACAAACTCGGCTGTAAACAAATCTATCTTTTATTTTAACATCAGTGCACTTGGCAAAATAAAAGACTATAGTGTTTTGGAAGAGTATCACAGGCTGTTATCAATTCCATTCCTGTTTAAGTGTAATGAATTTCAATGTAATAAGTGGTATGTTTGCTCTGGTTCTGTTCTTTCTGGCCATTATCAGAACATTAAACTGGTCTGACTCAGTTTGTCCCATTACATGTAATTTCCCTGGTGTTAATTTAAAAAAAAAAGCCCAAAACTTTAAAGGTGCACCACACTTCTTTGGCAAAGGTTTGTAGTAATTCTAAATACAAGGCACACACTGACAGAAGTGTTAAATGGCTGTAATTAGACTCTTCTTGGTGGGGGAAAATGATAGTGTTTTCTTCCTCCTTATCTCCTCCATCTTTCTTTAGCTTTTTCTTTCTAAATGGCTGTGGTAAAACAAAAAGGTCTCTCATTACCAGTGATTATTTTCTAGACTCTACCTTTTTAGAAATGAGGCTTCCTAATGAGTGAAGCTGCACATTGTGTGTAGCCACATTCCCAGGGTGATTTATTGACAGCATTAGTTTGCAGCATTTTACTCTTGGGCACCCCTGTGACCAAGCAAAGCTAAAAGGCAGTCAGGTGCAATCTCTACTCCTTGCATCACCTGTAGCATGTAATTTCAGATAAGTTGTACAGAAATGCTACCTCTGGCTATCCTTTTGTCTACAAGAATTATTAACTTAATTCAGTTACACTGATTGTTTCATAATTTCCCAATGTTACCCAGGGCATATTAGATAATGAAATTGTAGTTTATTGTGTGTTGGATCAATTTGTAGGGTTACATTAAAAAGGAAATGTACACATGATAAGGACAATACAAATGGAGCCATACAATTCAATTTTTTTAAGCTATTTTTGAAATTGAATTGCTTTATAGGAGAGCACTGATGACTTCTAGATAGCTTGCAGGATAAATAATTAGTGCTCATCTTGTTTACTAGAATGGGATCAAGTGCCCATAATGTGTGGATTGTTTACTGAGTATAAAAATGCTAATAAATAAAACACATAGTGCAGCCCTTGAGGATGGGATTTTTTTTGTGCCTAATCTGGATGGGGTTTTTTGGGCATTTTAATGCAAGCATCCCATCTTGGGAGGGGAACTTTCAGTGCAGCACAGAGACAGTCCTCAGTGGTGGAAAATTTCTGTTTCTGCCAATGTATAATTCTCCTTAAAATTTGTACTGTTCATATTTGTTATCCTCTTCTGACTCCACTTAATCTTTCACTTGTACATCTGATATAAAAATTTTAGTAGGTATCTGCCTGTCTGTATTCATTTTCTTTTATATATTTTATCTTTTCTTTTTGCACCATATTTCTTCTCATGTTGCACATGTAAAAGGAAACAATTTACAAATACTTGCTTAAAGAAGAAAAGAAAAAAAAAGGTTAAGTACTAAATGGCTGTCCAACAGGGGCCTTTGAATTATGTGACTGTATACAAGGAGCATGTCCTTGAAACTGTATCAAGTGCTGCCATTGTGAAGTTGTCTTAAATTTGACATAGGCATATTTGCAGAATGGTCATACTAATGTAGTACCTCTACATTGGTTCCTGCTGTGACTCCTTATGTAGATAAGAGCTATATAAGTTGCAGTACACTTTCTTCATGCCTTTTTTCCCCAAACAACAAATTGTATATATTTAAATTTTAGTCACAAACATATATTCTATAGCAGTAATTTCTACATTTCAGTAACTGCTGCTAATAAACACTGTGGGACTATCTGAACTGTGCTTCTTGCTACCAACTAAACAGAATATTGTTGGGATAGAATATCAGAAATGTAACAAGGAGCAATTAATAAGTCACATCAGAAAGTCTCAGAAAATTTTATAAGGTACAAAGTGATTTTCTAAGCGTACTGGGGTACAACTATTCCCTGAACTGTTTAAGAAAATGGGTACTCTGAGAACTAAGCTCGAAGTTCAAAAAAAATCAACAGAAAGGTCTTTGAATTTCCTCATGTTCAGCTGTCTTGAGTGGCTCCTGGACTGTTCATCAGACTAACTGAGCACTGCACAATGTTGAAATGTCTTCTTTTCCATGGCAACTTATTATTAATGTGAATCTTTTCCTTTCTTGATAGAAAGATACTTATCTTGCAATTTTAGATTAGGGAACTAAGTCAAGGAGTAGAATGTACAGAAGAATTTGGGTGCCTTGGCATCACAGTCTAATCCGGGAGATAGATTAGACACACTTCATTTCCAGTATTTACAGAGTCAGGTGTGTATTTATATGGGCCACAGGATAAATGAAATGGAAAATGCTACAGCAGGGGTGGGATGTTTTAAAGATGCCATTTTTTACACACCATAATTTTGTGTTAGTTATTGGGTTTTAGGCTAATGCACCACTCCGAACATGATATTTCTGAACTTGCTCTGAAGATAGATGCCTGAAACCTATTTATTATTTCAAGCAGGGTTTGTGCCTTTCATTCAAAATGCAACTGCTGTGAAGTGCTGGTTGGCTTTTATCTTTTAAAGCAGCAGTGAGAGAAGTTAACTGAGACACTGGAAGAAATGTTTTCATAACCTTTCAATGTTTGATAGATTCAAACACTTATGTCCCATATTCTAGAGAGGAGAAGTTACCCTAGAGCTTGGTTAGATTAGAGATGGGAGTGGGAAGGGAGAAAAAATTTATCCTGACTCCCATTTGATGATTATATGGAATTATTAAATATTCATTAAACGAGGGGGTGAGGAGGGGAAAGAGAGGAGAAACAAAAATCATCATGATGCAGCACTGGTTTTGCCATCCATAAATGAAGAGGGAAACCTCAGTTGCAGTCCCTGATCTAATTATTGTTTAAATATTTAATTAGGTGTTCACTGGAAGGAAGACATGCACAGAAATTTAACCCCAAGTCTGCCTTCCCACGTAAATATTTGAACTGCCAAGCTTTTCATGGCTGAGCTGTCTTGAAGGTAGACTATGTAAAAAATCCTCAGCAAGATTAAAATGCTTTGAAAGTAAAGAAAGCAGGTTCATAATTTCTTCTCTTTCTTTCCTTTTCTCACCTGCACTGTAAATAGCTGACTTTTATGGTATGTTTGACTTGGAGGTGGTTCTGAACTTCCAGCATCATGGATAAGTAACCCAACCACATATGCACAGGATTTAAGAAAGGAGGGGCTCATGAGAGAGTAGTGTATTTAAATGGTTATATAGATTTTTTAAAAATATAAACTTATATATATTTCCAAGTTCTAGGCTGTTACCATAACCAGCAGAACATTCTTATTCTCTGTAGATTTGGATCAGTTCCTTCCTGTATTTATAAACTGTGAGTATCAAATCTGTAGCCTGCCTTCTTTTCACCTTCAATGCCTTCTTTTCACCTTCAATGCAGACATCTGCTAAATGAATGTTAAATGGAATTAATAACTGGCAGTTGGAAAAAGAAGGGAACAGTAAATATTTCAAATGAAAAATAAAAGTTCAGAACTGCATCATGTTATCAGAAGGCAAATATTCCTGATCATTCAAAGAACTGTCTGTCTTGTGCATTTATCTGTAATGAATGGTTCAGTTTTGTTAAGAGTCAGCACCCAAGGAGATGAGCAAGCTGAGCTGTGCTGGGAATGTATATCAGTTTACATATGTTGTCCAGTATTTTTCAAAAATTCAGGAAGT
This sequence comes from Peucedramus taeniatus, assembly GCA_013400575.1. Taxonomy (NCBI): domain Eukaryota; kingdom Metazoa; phylum Chordata; class Aves; order Passeriformes; family Fringillidae; genus Peucedramus; species Peucedramus taeniatus. The sequence goes on from WBNO01011181.1 coordinate 59,463, forward strand.
CTCATAAATAATGGCAAGGGAAACAAGAGCACTCTTAAGGAAACCTCCATTTTTAATAGAAGACCTTATCTCATGCCCATGGGTGGAATATACATTAATATGTTAATAATATAAATGTTAGGGCTAGAACTAAACATATTAAGGTATAATTACTGTCAGGTTGCTTCTAAAATTATACCCATTAACTCTGACATTTTGAGTTGTAGTAATTTTCTAATACAGGTTGTTTTGAAATAAAATAACAGCCCAAGAGAAGAGGGTCACTTTCTTATTATTTTTCTCCAGAGGTTAAACAGGTGAAGGATGGCTAACTGGAGTGTGGAAGCCTTTCAGATGCTTGAAAGGGTGATTCAGCCCTCAATCTGTCTTCCTCAGATGATCTGCCTATATTTATTTCCTGCAAAGGACAAGAATGCCTCCCAAATTAGTGTTATTTTAAAGGATATGATACCGTGTTGTGTTATTGTAACCTATTTGTGTGATATTTATATGATATGGGCACAGAAATTCAGGTTAAAAGTTAGATGGTTGTTAAAAATTGGTTACATCATTTGTAGAATAACATTTTGAAAATGTCCATATTTAAAGAAAATGCAGAGATGAAAATTTAATGATGAGGCCATGCTATCATAATTTTTATATTTTGCTGTATAAACTATTGCGGTTTTCTATATTAAACATGTAATTTGATTAGCCTTCTGACATGGAGAGAACTGCAAATCCTTTTAAAATACATTTAGAAATAAAAATCAATTTGTAATTGTCCTTGCCTTCCCCCTTTCTCCCTTTCCTCTTATATTTTTGCCTTCCTCATTTTTTTTTTTTTTAAGGTATCATCCACTTTCCTTTCAGTTTCCAGGAGAAAATACCTGAGATACACAGTTCAGAGCCACAAAAGAGCAGCTAATCGGGGATAATCCTTGTTGAAAAACATGTGTATGTGCTGGATATTAGCTTTTCTTCTCTATTCTTCAGGTCAGAGGTGTAAAAGGAGTCTTTTTGGCTAACCAGAAAATTGATGGGAAAGTTACAACCCTGATAACCTACAACAAAGGCCGTGACTGGGATTTTCTAAACCCTCCAGACATCGATATGAACGGCAAACCCACCAACTGCAAACCTGTAAGTGCCTCTTTTAGGTGTATCCTCCCTCTAAAGTGAGCAAGAATTTTCTACATGGTAGGATGTGCAGTAGCTCCAACAGCAAAGAGCTTTGTGCTGAGTTCACCAGCCAAACTAGCAGGCAAATGGACTTGCACTGCATGACCTGTGGTTCCACAGGCTCTTAGTCCAGTCATCGTGTAGAGTGGGTAGTCAGGGCTTTCTGGTGCACTGCATTTTTTATTTGAGATCACTTTGGCACAAAAAGGGCACATTTCTTGTGTGTCAACCACACAACCCAGTTCAGAATAATCATGACAGTCATTTGTGTCTGGATATATGGGGCAGATCATGAGTCAAACAGGGATTACCAATAATTTTTCTCTTTCCATCTCTTCATATTTTTGTTTCATAATAAACCAAGGTAATCTTTGGTTCTCTGCTAAAGGGAACTCCTGACAGTTGCTTGAAAATAAATACCATGGTAACTTGCATAAAATATTCCTTTCTTTTTGTAAGATGATATTATTTCTGTTTTTTTAGACGTCCCAAGTGCCCACGGTATTTTATTATTTGCAAGGCTGTACTGGAGGCCTTGTATTTTTCTCACTGAGTCTCTGTTCCTGGGGACTCAAAGCTCTGCATGAGTGGGCAAAATAAATGCTTGTAGTCCTGCCTCTGCCAGAGCTTTACTCCCTCTCCCCATGGCAGATGTGGAGGGCTGGAGTTGCTGGGTCCCTTTGGAAGAGTTCAAGGCTGTGCTGCAAGGTTCCAGCCTGCAGGGTCTGGTGCAGATCAGTCTGAGATGAGTGGCACGATGGCAGTGGCAGCAGCTCCCAGGCAGTGCTGGCAGCTGGCCCCTGGTAAAGCTCTTGGTCACATTGCTGTGAATAATATGACCTTTGAGTGCACTGCACAAAGGGCAAGAAGCAGTAAGTTGCTTAGCAAGGAGACATGATGTGTCCTAAAGTCATTATGTTATTTTTCATTCCACTTTTTTACTAAAAGAAGGCATTTCAGCCCAAACAGTTGTTTTTAAAAATAATTTTACCATTTACCTGGGACCAACAAACATGCAATACTTGTTGCTGTTAGTTAACATTTTTAAGCAATTATTCTGTCAGAAGGGAGTTTATATAATAAAGCTGACTTCCTTGAGTTTGGAAATCTTTTTGTTGAGACAGTGGCACACTATGCAGACATCACCAGAGATTCTTCATATAAAGTGAAGATTGATACTTCAGACTGGAATTTGGCTACATGGGAAGCAGCCATTCTTTTTCTTTATGAAGACATACATAAGCTGCTCCCTGTCTGGGCTTTCATTTATTGTAGGAGCATAACTGGTAGAAGTGATTTTTAAAACCTCTCTCTTCTTCCCCCACAAGCCTGATTGCTACCTTCACCTCCATCTGCGGTGGGCAGACAATCCCTACGTGTCAGGCACAGTGCACACCAAGGACACTGCACCAGGGCTCATCATGGGGGCAGGTAAGTGCATGGCATTGCTTCTTAAGACCTGAAATGTGGCAGGGGTTCTTTGTAGATCTAGTCTTTGGATTTATAAGAATACCATGCTACAAGCATTGCCAAAATAAGGCTTTCCTGCAGAATCCTTTATGGAATCATTTGATCAAACAATTCAATATATAAGTTAATGGAAGGCCCAGAGTTGTGTCTTCTCAGACAGATCTGTATCAGTCACCTGGGTACATCATGCTCTGCTGTGCTGTGCAGTACCTCCTTCCCCATTAATGTGCTGTGGAGTTGTGATGGTGGCTGAAGGACATGTCCTACCTTCTTTTTGTCTGGAAGTGATGTGTAGGCCCCCCAGCATCATAAATAACCCAGAAAAACTGATGGGAAAAGTGGTCAAGCCTTTGTTCTTTAAGCCTGGATACAGATAATTTGTCTTATAATTTTTATTAATTCCTTTCTGCCTAAAGAGAGAGAAATTGAAAGAGGCAAATGTGTTGCTGTGTTGGGAACAATGCTGGTTGTGGCTTCTCCATTATAACTTACATGTGGAGTAATGTCAGTATGAAGTGGAATTTAATAAAGGAAATTCCATTGCAGTGTTGAGCACTCATCAAGAAAAATATTCACAAATATTCTCAGTTTTCCTTTGTTATCTTTGTAATCCATCTATTAATTTTATTTAATCTTCTTTTTCTTTGTTTCAAAATTGTGTAAATGTTAATGATACTAACAGCTTTTTAAAATTGTATTCTTTTATTCTTATGTTATGGATAATGTTTAGGTGAAATGCACACATGTAGGCTTCTCTTTTCATATAAGTGCATCTGGTTTTAATGAATGATGGCTTCTACTTTATCTTATACTAGTCTCTGACAAACAGCTTACTAAGTTGAAAGTTTCCTGAGAATGTCAAGGTGAGAATATTTGGTGTTTAAGGAGAATGATGGCTGCCAGTACTGGTAACTTTCAATATAACTGAAGACTTCAATTTTTTTTTTAATGTAAAGGGAGTTTAAAGTATTCTACTGGAGACAGATCTACCTTGTGAAATGTTGCTATGTTTTTATTGGTACAAATGAGACTAAGAATTTATGCAGTGCCCTTGTAGATAGTTTCCTAATATGTGTTCAGGTTATACTTTATTAATTCAAATGTTTCAAAAAATATCTTCCATTTCAAATGTCTTCTTTTTTCAAGAAAGCACTCAAAATGTAGGTTCTTAATTTTAGCCTCAACACATGCTTAAATGCCTTCCAGTAGCAAATTAAGCAGTGAAATTTAATTAGTCCATTATTCCTATTTCATTTTTCTTTCTCTTTGCACTGTACTCTGATGTGTTGAACAGATATTTCTTGAAATGTTGGGTTGCTTTCTTTTGTTTGGGGTTTGTAGATGTTTTTTAAGAGCACTGTTCTCTGAGAAGACATTAGGGAGGGGAGGTTGTAGAAGAGTATTTTGCCCTTAATTCCCTTCTAGAATGGGGTTTCATTTTATCACTGTGACATTGTGTTACTCTGCCAGGTAGAGAACTTGTCAACAGCTTTCCTCAACGTGATCAGGATGGAGTGGTTTTGATAACATCCAGATATCATGAAGAACTGAGCTGATATGTTAAATTTGACTTGCTTGTGGAGCATCAGTAATGGAATGGGAATGGTAGAAGACACCCTTGCTCAGCTGCAACCCACCTTGCTGTTAGCTGCCTAAAAAGTGGGGAGGGCTGGTGTGAACGTGGGAAAAATTTGAGTGGAAGAGAGTGCAGTGTGTCCTTTTTCTGGTAGAAGAAAAGCTTCTGTAGCTGAAAACAGAGCAAAGGGATCTATTTTGGAGCCTTAGAGCAACTGCATCCCCTTGCCAAAAGATGACCTGAATTAACTCTGATTTTGACTTGCATTTACATTATTTGGATGCCCAGGTCATCTGGATTCAGTGCATATGTTCAGTCTTATCTGGCAAACCTGATACCCTTGTAAACTTACACTTCTTATCAGAAATATTTACATAGAGTGAGCTTGAATTTCCTTTGGCCTGATCCTTGAGACTGATGATCCTATATGAATCAACATAAGTATTAGGTTTTTAGTAGATCCAGGAATCAGATTATTTGGGCCACATCACACACTATTGGAATTTTACTGTTAGATTTAGGGAGAGCACATCTTCTGGAAATGACTGAGGATGATGAGATCCGTGAATGTCAGTTGATCACAGCATGTCTAGAAATCATCAGTGCCTTGTGCTGTAAAAAGCAAAATTATTCTCGGTGTGAAATAAGTAAATAATTGCCAACAGAGAGAGGGAAATATTAATACTCTGACAAAATACTGTACACTGACATTATTAATACAACTGTGTACAATTCTGATAATCAATTTTCAGGACCAGTGAGCAGTTGCTAAGAAGGCCTCTTTGGCAGTTGATTGAAATAGAGAATATTTACAAGAAAACCCCCATCAGCTGAAAAACTAAAGGACAATAAAAAATATGACTTTTTTTTTCCTTGGGAGTGTAACCACAGGATAGAAACAAGTGATGCAAACAAGTGGATAAGAACTGGAAATATGGTTCCTAAGCATAAGAACCCTATCGATCAAAAAGCAAAAAAGGAAATCCCTTTAAAAAGTGGATTTTGTCTTCTTTCTGGAAAGCTTATACAACACAGCTGCTTTTGCTAATGGAAAAGCTATTCTGTGACTTAAGTACAGTTCTGATATAGAAAATGCTGGAAAAATCAGAGATCAGAGACTACTGAATATTGTTTTAATTTAAAAAAATAATAATTAACTGATGAACTGCATTAACACCTAGAAAATTGGGAAAATTTAACATCTTTAATAAAATGTTAAAATTGCATCTTTTTAAACCCATGTTTACAAATAAAAATCCCATTCTGTTAAACTTGCATAAATAGTTCTCAGGAATTCATATTTTTAGCCTATGTCTAGATATAAATTGTTCAGACAGAATATTAAATTTTGTAGCTGCATATGAAAGTGGTATTTTAAATAACTGCTTTGCTCTCTTTAAGAAATGCAATAGGCTTTTGCATTTACATTTGATTTTTGTGCATTTTAATCTTGGCAACAACTTCTATTTCTCACAGCGTCGGCTATGAAATGTGTGTCAATTGATGTGTAAATTTTTACTATAAACTTGCTAAGGACTTTTCTATGAAAAATGTTTAGAGAAGTGTAGCTTTTTCAGGTGCTAGTTTACAATAATTGCCTGCTTAGCTTCCAGTCCAGATGGCAAATCAAGCAAGCAGTAAATTCTGCACATTCACACAAATTGAGGGAGTGCTGGAAAAGTTCTGTTTACTTTTTGTCATATCAGGGCTAAATATAATTGCATACATTGTGATGAATTTCTATCATTTTTCACGGAAGTAGCATACTAGGATGCCTCTATCAAAAAAGGATGAGGGAACAGGGAGATGATTGAGCATTTCGCGGTACATTTTGGAGTGAACATCCTGAAATTCCTTTAAATTTTTTGTTACATTCCTCAATTCTGATTCCCCAGTCCCTCATCGGAACACATCTTCAGCTTGCCAGGCAAAACTGTGGGTCTGGGAGATTTAAATACAAATTGCTTGTGTGTTTGTTCTATACTGTGACTACAAGATTGCAAACCATGAAATTTTAACTTATTGTGCATGGCCCAAAGGCATGTTACAACTGTATTAATTACCAGTACTCCAGGCAAGGCACATCTCTCTTTTTGGAGTAGGTGTCTGCCTGTATGCTAAATTTAAGTGACTGGAAAAGATTTTCCATATTAGAAGGATTATCTGAGCGTTGCATATGGGGATTATTTCTTCTTACTGTAAACATGTCCAAACATGTCACATATAAAAGTATGGGTAAACACAGCGATAACTAGCACTTCAAGCATGTAAATGGTGATAAATTTTAAATAAAGTAATCTTCCATGTTTTTGTGACCCAGTAAGAACCTGCCAAAATGCCCTACTCTCTTGAAATCTGTACTGAGATCTGGGTTTCTCACTGCTATACCACCTTTCCAGAGAACTTTGCTGACCACCAGCCAGCACTGAAAAACATTGATTTCTTTCACCTCCCTGTGCTCCCAGCTGCTAAACTGTCATGTTCAGAGTTACAGAAAGCTTGGAGAACTATGTTGAATAGTACTTAAGGCCTCTGTGTTCTACTTTTTGGTTCTGCCACCCCTGCAAGGATGGAACACGTGGTTTTATATAGTTACTTAAAATAAGCCATTACTCAGGACAAGTGAAAATGCAAAAGAAGATTTCATGTATCCCAAAACACACTTTGAAAAGGTTTCTAAGAATGCAAGTAACAGATATAAAAAATTACTATTCTTAATCAAAAACTGAAAAAGGCAGGCCAAAATATTTCCTTCTGTTTCCTGAATAGAAGCAATGTCAGAACATATCAGCAGAGCAAAACTGACTCAGGCAGAGTCCATCTAGCACAGTGTCCTGGCTGTGTTGGTGGCAAAAGCCTTTGGTAGAGTGTTTAAGCACAATTCAGGTGTATATCATCCCCCAGGCATTGGAGAAGACACACACGTGAGAGTCATTTAGTTACAGAAAGAATACAAAATATTGTAAGACAAATTTGAGAAATTTCTGTATTACAAACAAAACTTGCTGAAACTGGATAGCAAACACTCTGTGTCATGTGTCAGGGAAGTTTTCAGGGCACTCAGATCAGAAGTCATGTTAGAATGGTAACATTTGTAGTTGTGGCTAATACAGCATTGTCATGGTTTAAGTCCAGCCAGCAACTAAGCATCACACAGCTTCTTGCTCAGTTCCCCTCCAGAAGGATGGGGGGAAGGGAATTGGGAGGGTAAAAGTGAGGAAAATCATGGGTTGAGATAAGAGCAGCTTAAAAACCAGAAATAATAATAATCAATTGTAATGAAAAGAAAAAGGAGAGAGAGAAATTAAATCCAAGAAAGAAGAGTGATGTAAATTAAAATAGTTGTTCACCTGCAACCACCTTGTGCCCAGCCTGTCCCTGAGCAATGCCCCTGCACCAGCCTTTCCCCCAGTTTATTGCTGAACATGCTGACATACAGCCTGGAATATCCCCAGGTCAGCTGGGGTCAGTTGTTCTAGCTGTGCCCATTTCCAATTCCTTGTGTACCCCCTGCCTCCTCACTGGTGCAGTGGGGTGAGGAGCAGAAAAGGCCTTGACTCTGTGTAAGCACTGCCCAGCAGCACTGAAAACATCTTTGTATTGTCATCAACACCCTTCTCAGTACAAGTCCAAAACACAGCCCTGGACCAGGTGCTGTGAAGAAAATGAACTCTACCACAGCCCAAAACAGCACAAGCCTGCAGCTGATTACCCATTCCAGTTGCAGTAACTTTTTCAGTATGAACCTGAATTGCCTTCAGTGTATTAGATTACATTTACTTGTTCTCCAGATGGATTTTGAGATCTAACACAGACCCACTAAAATGATAGAAAAGTTTCTGTGCTGTAGTGGAACACCTGAGGAGTTACTGCAGATATTTACAGCTGTAATAAGAAGCACAGATTTTGGTGTGTCCCACCAGGCAAAGTAGCACACTGATATTTGGGGGATGTGGCACAGTCCAAACACTTCAGGACATGGTGGGAATGGTACTTAAACATTGTTGGCTTCCAGTCTTGGGCTGGGCATAATTGTTTCTTTCTCACCTTCTCGTGTCACTTGATCACAATGTCAGTTATGCTCACATGGTATTGGGTGCCACACTTACCACAAATATGTTTTATAATTCTCCTCAGATATGTCATGGAAAGGTTCAGAATTTCTCAGTTCTACTTTTGAGTTCTGCTGTGTCTTTGCAGTTGTTTGTTTGCAGAGTTATTAATGTCAGGATTTTTTGCATTTCATTTGATGCAAATTAGATCTGTTGTGAAGGGGTTTATGGGGTGCCATTACACGCACTGTGTTGAGTTAGCTGGCTTATCAGTAACACAACACTCTGCAAGGTAGCTAGAGCCTAAAATTATGCACTTTATTTTAAATCTCAAACAGAAAAAAATGCTCTACATCTTTGAAGCTATTTTTTATTATCATATTGAAAACTAAAGTTAAACAATATAACTTTTTAACTAGAGAAAACTCATAACTCTTGTGTCACACATGTTAAATAGAAAGGTTTGCTAATAAAAGTGGGGGAGAGTTCACTTAGATCTTTGAAGGACTTGGTTTTATTCCAGTTCTACTTTTTCAGGCTAACAGCTTTCAGAGTGGCTTTTCTGTGGCTTATAAAACTTAGGGAACGTGTTGTGTTCCTGTGGAAATTTCCTTCTGTCTGTCATGTCTCAGATTTGGCTGCATGGGTGCTTCCCACTGCACTTTGCAGGAGCCTGCCTGTCTTCCCTGGTGCTGCAGCTTTCCTTCTTTTGGCCTTGCCTGCTTTTTCTTTCTGAATGCACTGACACTTTTTCAGCAGGCCATGGACTGCGGTACCCACAGAGCAAACTCCAACTGCACTGAGAAGTTTTATCCTTCCTTACAGAAAACAGGTTTGCTTTTTTTTTTCTCTGCTTGAGGACTTCATTTTACAAAGTTTGCAAAATTATGTCATATAATTGTGTGTCCCAAAAAATCTGGAAGTAGTGAAAATTACAGCCTTCATTAATGACACAGTTAAACATTGTGTCAACAATCAGCAGGTCCTGCATGCGCCACTTCTGGGCTTCCCCCTTGGCCCATGGATGGACTGTTTTCAAAGGTCAAACATCATTGAAGTCCTTTCTCCCAAAGCAGTGTCCCAGATTCTGTTCCTCTTGGCATCAGATGTGGTTTAGGCAGAATGAAAAGTCTCTGGAATTATAACTCAGCCCACCAACTCCTTTTTCTCTTTTACCAAGGAAAGACAGTAGAGGTAAAATCAGAATTAGGAGAAGTCATGTCTGTCTTTTAACAGAGCTACAAGTACAATGCTGTTACTAATGTCATTACTAAATCAGCTGGATAGAAAAGGCTTTTTAATGAAGCCCAAGTAGATGCTGTTTAGTTTACAGACTAATTTTCCATTAGCAAGGCAATTTACCACTGAATTCTTTAAAGTGCAGATCCCTAGCAATGCTCAAAATAAAGACCTACTCATGCAAGTAGAATTCAGTAACTGGTGAAAAGAGGTAGAATAAACAGCATTTATTCAGGAGCAAAACTAACACTGCATTCATTAAAGATGTCTGTGTAAAAAAGAGTGTAGACTGACAGCAGTATGTTAGATTCTAGCAAGCAAATAAATATTTCTGTTTTCAGCTGTCCTCTAGGAAAAATTCTGTGATTAACTTCAGAAGCACAAGAATATACTCATTTGTAGATGATATAGCAGTGAAAAGTATAACAGAGGAAAGTAAGAATAGCAAAAGAAATGTATTTTGTATATGCAGTTTATCAAATCTTCCTTCCCTTCCTTCAGCCCTGAGAAGGTGATTTTTCATTCATATCTCCTCCTAGTGATCAGATTAATCTTAAAGCTGTATTTTGGGAGAAAATATAACTGAATTAATGTGTGAAGCTTTCCTTTTGGAACTATTTCATTTGGTTATATTCATGGGAGGTGTAGGTTAGATATCAGGAAAAGGTTTTTCACCCAGAGGGTGATTGAGCTTTGGAACAGGCTCCCCAGGGAAAGGGTCACAGCACCAAGCCTTCATGAGTTCAAGAAGCATTGTCCAGGCACATGGTGTGATTCTTGAGGTGTCCTGTGCAGGGCCAGGAGCTAGATTCAATGATTTTGATCGGTCCCTTCCAACTCAACATATTCTATGACCAACAAAATCTTTGCTGAATTATGTGATAAATGAGACAATGTGAATCTTTGGAAAGATGAAAACCCAAGAAAGGCCCAAGAATGGGAAGTGGCATCTTCTGAACTGTTAGATGCAATTTAAAGGAATTAACAGACTCCTATAAATTCCCTGATTCAATGTAAATATTTCAATCCTGTCTGGGATGTATTTAAGGTTAAATGGTGTGGAGTTATCCTATTAAAGAGTGGAGCACATGCAACTTTGATGGTCTAAATAGAGTGTGTGTTTTGGGCAGTGGGCACTGTCGTTCCTCTTGGGAACCTTTCAGCACCACTAAGCACACTCTGTATAAAGAGATCTGCTTTAGTGGCTAAAAACCAGCTATTTATATAGCACACAAATGAAATTTCATAGTGCTGTTCTAATCTCAAGTGTTTTCTTTCATCATCTCTTCTGCTTAAGAGGATCTGATAATTTTCATCTTATTTCTACTGTGAAAACATGCAAACCATATATTAAAGTCAAAATCCCCAGGAGGATATCATTTAGAAGGAATATTGTGCCATGAATGATTCTCCCCTAGAACACTGAACTGCCTGGTGGTTTAATAATTTGCTATTTGAAGTACTGCATGTTAAAAGATGGAGATCTCTGTATTTGGGACTGCATCTGCTATCATCTTCCCTGAGTTTAACACTTCTCTTAACTTTGAATTCAGTTAACTGAATTCTCCTTAGTGCTATTTGTCAATATATTCAGTAACTTTCTGCTTAATATTTAGGTAAATCAAATAATTCTGCTTTCAATTCTTTTGTATTTACTCTTTTTCAAAAGCCCTGTCCCCTCTTTTCGTATTGCATATTTCACTAGATTCTAGTCTAGCTACCACTTTATCAAGTTTTAAAGATAAAATATTTCATTTTAACAGTTTATATTCAATGTGAATAACTTTACAGAATATTTTTAAGGTTAAGGTTAAAGCTTCTGAGTTTATGGATGTTTTATACATACATCTTAAATACCTGTTGTTTCATAATAAATTTTCAGCATGCAGCAACAAAACTAAAATGTTGGTCTGACTTCTGCATATTGGTATCAGAATCAAGCTTCATTGCTTCCACCTATGGACAACCTAGCAATGGAAAAGAAGACTTTGAGACTGTACATATGTGTTTTTAAAGGATTTTGCTGGTTCTACCAGAAATTAAGTAAGCCTGTTCAACTGTGTTTAGCTCTTGCTCTGACCTGGAAACTTCTTACTCAGACTGGCATCAGGACTAGATTCAATCTCTCTTGCTCATGGGGATGCAACCCTTGTTTTCTCCTCTTTTGTGACAGGTAACCTGGGGTCCCAGCTGGTTGAGTATAAAGAGGAGATGTACATAACATCTGACTGTGGCAACACGTGGCGTCAGGTAGGAGGCATAAATCATCAAAGGAACATGGAAATAATTTTAATGTACCAAATGTGATGAATTATGTAATGCTTAACTAATCTTTACATACTCACCCTTTTGAAGGAGGTGGTATTATTATCTCCAGTTTGCTTGGAAACTAAGAGATTAAGAAGGTGATTTTCTAAGACTCAAATTGATCAAGCTGTCAGGTTCTGCTGGAGTTCAAATATTTAGGTCTCTTTAAAGATCCTATAAGTATCTTATGCAAAAAAACATAGTGTCTGTTTAGGTTTTTAATAATTTAACTAATCTTCCTATGCTAATGAGGAAGTGGACTTGGACTAGATCTTGCAGTACAAACATTCCAAGCTAAAAGACATAGCTTAGGTACAAGGGCAAAAGTTCTTCTGCTTCACAGTCTGAAAGCTGTGTCTTAAGCATAAACTTCTACTTCATTGAAACTGAGACAGTGAAAAGATATTTTAAAAAAACAATAATTTTTTTAAACTCTTTTGGCATGATTGATTTGATAAATTCAGGGACTACAAATACCAAAGTATTAAAAAGAGAACATATCATAATGCTTTTTGAATTCTGGATGGCTTTTTCTTCCACTGACTAATGTCAGTTCAAACACTTCACCTTTCTCATGTATTGTTTCCTAAGCTGCTCTGTCTCAGTGTGGTTGGTTTGCCCTGACTTGATGCCAGGTGCCCACCAATCTCTCTCTGTCACTGCTCTCCTCAGCTAGACAGGGGAGGGAGAAGATAACAAAAAGCTCATGGGTTGAGATAAGAACAGGAAGAAATTGGTCACAAATTACCATTACAGGCAGAACAGACCCAACTTGGGGGATATTTATTTGATTGCCAATTAATAACAGAGTAGGATACTGAAAAATAAACCCAAATCTTACAACACCTTCCCCCTACCTCTCCCTTCATCATGGGCTCAGCTTCACTCATTAATTCTCTGCCTTCTCACCCTGAGCCACACAGAGGGATGTGGAATGGAGGCTGTGGTCAGTTCCACACACATATCTCTGCTGCTCTTTCCTCCTCACGGGGAGGACTCCTCACACTCTTCCCGTGCTCCAGTGTGGGGTCCCTCCCACAGGAGACAGCTTTCAATGAACTTGTCCAACATGAGTCCTTTCCATGGGCTGTAGGTCCCCATGAGTTCTCCATGGGCTGCAGCCTGTCAGGAGCAGACTTCTCCAGAGTGGGTCCCCTGTGAGATCATAAGTCCTACCACCAAACCTGCTCCAACATCAGCTTCCTATGGAGTCACAGCCTCCTTCAGACATCCACCTGCTCCACTGTGGGGTCCTCCATGGGCTGCAGGTGGATCTCTGCTCCATCCTGGACCTCCATGGGCAGCTGGGGCACAGCTACCTCACCATGGGCTGCACTGGGGGCTGCAGGGGAATCTCTGCTCTGGCACTTGGAGCACCTCCTGCCCCTCCTTCTGCACTGGCCTTGGTGTCTGCAGGGCTGTTCCCCTCTCACATCCTCAGCTCTTCCCTCCTGCTGTAGCTGCTGTTGTGCACTTCTTAAATACATCATCCAGAGGTGCTATTGACTATTGATTGACTCGACCTTGACCAGTGGCATGTCCATCTTGAAGCTGGTTGGTGTTGGCTGTGGGATGTGGGAAAGCTTCTCTGGAAGTGTCTCAAAGAAGCCACCACATTAGACTAATCTGCTACCAAACCTTGCTGTGCAAACCCAATGCACTCAGCACAGGGATATTTTCTTTCTCTATAAATGTATATAGCAGTGATACACAATATCTTATAGATTCTACTTATAATATATATCCAAGATTAAAAAAACCAACCTCAAAGGACCAAAGTATTTCCAAAAAATAATTTAATTTCAGTTAAAATAGTGTTGTAGTGTTCAGCTGAAATAAAATTTTGTTGTTTTCTTAGAACCATTAAGTGTGAAAATGTTCTCAGTAGTGTTATTGAGCTTGGGGAATTTGAGATTAAAAGAGAAAAATACAGACAGTTTCTCATATTGCTATAGCAGGGTATTAGTACTCCACAGAGTACTTTAAAAAGAAATGGGTTATTTTAGTAATGATAATGTCCTTTGATGTTTAAAAGATAAAATTTTATACCAAATTCCATCTTGAAATCTAGCATACAATAAATAGGTGTTTAAATGCAAAAGCTTTCCAGGATTTACAGTGGGTACTGTGTTGTTTAATATTTCTTAGAGGCCTCTCATAATTTCTTGTCAGCATTTGCCAAAGTTTTATAGTTTTTCTGGGGTGAAAAATAAGAAGAAAAGATGAATGAGATCAAATTCATGTTTTCACTGCTTTTTATTTGTAGAGACACACAGGTAAACGATATATGTTGCAACTTGACCGTAAGGTGCCTATTTATGCTGTAAAATCCACCACAAACTGATCCTTCATTGTGACAGTCAAAATGGCAAACAACATTGCTAGCTTTATTTTAATTGAAACTCCTATGAAGCCCTTGAAAGAGCTTACTCAATTCTAATACTTGTGTTGATTATTTTATGTATTTTATGGCCTCACTGTGCACAATTAAACAATTTTTTCCAGAGGACAGCAGCACATTTTCTTTCTCTGCTGGAGTTCTTACAACAAAAGAGAGGGCTTCAGTCAGGTGATACAGGAATTTAGATAATTCAGTAAACTGCAGGTCTTGTGAGCTGGTGAAATCCTGTGCTTTGGCACAACACTTTGTCTGAGTTTAAGCCTCTGCCTTGGAGACTTTGAGGTTGTCCTTAGTGAGGACCTGGCACCTTTCTCACAAGCTCACATGATGTTGCTGAGCTGTGTACAGAGGAGAAGAGGAGCAGCCTGTGCTTGTGTATAGAGACAGAGAATGAAGAAAAGCAAACATAAGAGACTTTGGGGGAAATGTAGTGCAAGTAATTAATTAAAACCTTCTTGACATAATAGCAGTATTGGTTCATAGGACTGTGGATTATAGGACTGTGAGGAAGGTCAAAGATCCTTTAATCCAATGGTGTGCTCTGAGACAGCATCAATCCTATAGCTTGCATTTGTTGTGGTTATATAAGGGTTCAGGAAGACTTACCCATAAGCACAGCCAGAATTCATAGACAGAAATGAATGCTTAAATAAGAGGTTTTGAAATTAAGTAAATTCTAATGATAAATGGAAATATTCAAGAAAAAATCAGAAGGTTGGTGGGGAGGACTGTAAACACAGTCAAGTGATGTACATTTCAGGTGTCAAAACCCACCTATATCATATTGTTAATTTTTTGGCCTTCTGTGATGAACAAGTCAAAGATCTGTGTTTAGATAACACAGGCCTGTAATAGAGGCACAGTATCACACATGCTTGAGATCCCTGCCCTGCTGTTGCAAAGACCAAAGCAGAGTGGTAAATTACATCTGTGCAAACCCCTGCAATACAGTGGGCTGGGTGATCCCCTGGCATGGACTGAGCTCTGCAGTGTCTGCATCCCCACTTATATGTCTCTGCCCAGGCTGCTTCAGGGCTCCCCTAGTTGGCCAGGTAATGAGAATAAATTTATTGTTGCATTTCATCTGTTATTTTGTGGTTGTTCCTGCATCCTGCCTGTGTCAGCTCACGTGAAAAGCAAAACCAAGAATTTTTATTATAAATAACCACAATACCACTTGTGCTAGTTCCAGTGGTTCTTCTACCTTTCTGTTTCATAGCTGAGCTGCTTGTTGGTATATCTTGAAACCATCAATCTTTGTTTGAGGAAAACTGAAAATTCTGGCTATGTACTGTGCAACTTGCACTGTAAATAGCAGTAGTGCTTTAGGAGCTGATTAGCAAGCAGCTTAAACATCCATACCATGAACTGGACTGTAGAAGAAAGGAATCTCACCTTGACATTATCATGAAATATGTGGGCTTAGAATCATAGAATCATTAAAGTTATAAAAGACACTTATGATCAGTAAGTCCAACTGTTAACTTAAGTGCCAAGTGGACCATGAAGATGTAGCCTAAGGTGAACTCATATTTATTTGAAAGATTTCTCTGTATTATACCAGGAAAACAATATAATAAAATGGGTTAATGAACATGAAATATTAGGATACTCTGTTAAGTGCTAAGGATTACTTTATGTATACATATGAGTGTTTTTATTTTGTTTGAATACTGATTTCTGATCACAATTCTGGTTGCAGTTGTTATTTCAACAGTGTTTGTTACAGCACTGTACTTGAAATACAGCAAAGTATTTATACAGCAAAGAGTAAGAGAAAGGTCTAGATTAAAAAAAAAAAAGGCATAAATAAAAGGAAAAAGTCAGCAATAATAAACCTTTCACATTTGATCTGCTACCAGAGTAGCTCTTGCAGCAACAAAATGTTCAGTTAAACTAATGAGGTTGCACAGAAAGCCTTTTGGATGTCTAGGAACTAAATCTAGATCTCTGGAGCTTTAGTCTGCTGTTTTTTTGTTGGAATATTATTTATCTGTGTCAAATCCTTGTGTATCAAAGCAACTTGGAAAACCTTAAGTAAGAATACATGTTTTCCTGCAGGCATCTTAAGAGATAGATGGTAACAATTCTAAGCACAAGAAAAAATGATGTAATTCCAGGCTTTCAACCCTGAGAAGGTCCAACTGGCTCATTCTGTGTAGAAAAGCTTCTGTTTCCAGATTTAAATATAGTAATGGATACCACTTGATAAAAGAAAAAAGTAATCTCGGGAATTTTTGTTTATTCTTGCAACTTCTGTTTTGCAAAGTAAAATTGTATGGCATATATTTCTCTTGGACCACACAAATATGCTCTCAATGATTTCATGGATCTGTCCCAATTTCTTACAAAAGATATTCTGGCCTGGAATAGCTACTGAAGTTGTTGGGACAGATGTAAGGAAAAAAGCATTTAAATCAAAGGAAGAGGATAGACTAGAAAATTATATTGTGATTATAAAGCATAAAAAATGATATTGTAATTATAATTGCCGAAAAAAATACAGAAATCAGTTATAAAATCTTGTTCTGTAGTGGCTGGCTACTAGTAAGGATCAGAACAGATTTATTACCTGCTTTAGTTAGTGGAGAGATGTATATCAGAATTTGTGGCCTGCTGTGAACTCACATATCTTCATAGTTCTGAACTTCATCTCTCACACTGGGACCGCCTTTGCCTCAATCCTTTGCAAACTGTTCGTCTTGGTTTTTTTACCAGAAACTGGAGATAAATATTTATTTTGTGATAAACAGGCATGAAACTGGTCATTCTTTTCAATGTATTGAAGATGAAGAATTGTTTTCAGAAGGCTTTCATACATTTTGTTTATAAAAAGTTTGAAATGTGTGCGAGAAGAACATGGAATGACAAGGGCATTAATATGCCTGTAATGTGTCTTCTGTGCTTTATAGTGTGCTAAAGCAGGGTTATTAAAATGGTACTTGAAGACCTACCATGGTGCTTTTCTGGGAAAGGCTGATTTGCATTAAGTGGTGCAGGTATCAGCTTCCTTTATCTTCGGTGATGGAGCTATGGGAGACTTGGTGTCCCAGCACATCCTGTTGCATTTTGGTTTGAGGGAAAGTTCAAACAAAGTTTAGAGGAGGATCAAAACTCTGCTTGCTTATCTGACTCCAGCTGATCTCATCCTTTTGAAGTGCATTTAAAATTAATGTGTGTCCTTTACTGAATTGTCTTCTAAAATATGCAGCTGGGGGAATGAGTAGATCAGACTATAAATGCCTCCTATCAGGGCTTTGCCTGTAAATTGGCAACACTGAAAAACTGATCAGACACTTGAAGCCCTAGGATTCCCATAAAATACATTCTTACTGGATGAGAGGAAGACTAAGTTCTCAACCCAAAGTAAATGCTTCCTATTTTTTAAGTAATTGTGAGCGTGCTGTAAGATACTTTCACCTCAGTTCCAGCTCAGTCTTTCTGAGAAATCCTCTAAAGGTAGCATTTAGTTTTGCCAAAAAAAACCCAAAAACAACTTAATATTGTCAGTATTTTTACATTTACAAGGCAAAGTAAAGCTAACCTTTTTCATTTTCACCTTTGCTTTGTCAAAGCATACAGGAGACTGCATGTTTGTCTATAAATGCTAAGTGTGTATAATTCTCATTTATCACTTGGTCTTGTGTTAAATGAACTTACAGAGGTTAATAACAAAAGTAAATCCTGTTTTAAAATAGATTTTAGGTGTAAAACAGGAAAGGTATCTACCTGTGCTTTTATTTTAGCACTGCTGATAACCTCTAGAAAAGGAATTAAAATAATTTATGAAGTTTTTAATCCTTTATACCATTAAATCAGTATTACATGTATCTTAGTTCCAAACTCACAGGGGCCTCCATGGGACATCACATAATATTTGAACTTGAAGTCACTGACGCTGGAAATGCAAAAAACATGCTTGCACCAATTATTTCCCATTCTGGGGAATATGTGAGAAAGTCACAAACAGCAGTACATTTCCTTTTTTTCTTAGAATTAAACTACAAAGCATTTTATTCTGAGGGATACACAGAATATGGCAAACACTGAAGTAAGGTGATGGGTCACTTGGTGATATATAACAGGAAGAAATGCAGAATGCATACTATGAGAAATACAAGCTTGGGCTAAAATCACTTCAGGCAGTTTAATCTGACTGTGATTTGAACCTGAACATTTTCTGATTCACCTACTTAACTTTCTTTTCTTTTAGAGCTGGGAGAAATATAAGAGTTAATATGACTTTTATGTCCTTTTCAGTTTGAAGTGTGGACATTATAAAACATAAGTCCCTTAATTCTTGTTTGCTTGTTCATTTTATTTCAGCTGTTTTGTACATTTGCTTAGCTGGCCTTTCTTTGTCTGACTTGTAGGTCTTTGAAGAAGAGCACCACATCTTGTACTTGGACCATGGTGGAGTTATTGTGGCTATCAAAGACACTTCTATCCCTCTGAAAATACTCAAGTAATTCTATGTCAATTAGAATAGAGCTGTTGTGTATTCAAGACCTCAGGCAAAGTTCAGAGTTTAAGATAAGCATTTCATTGTGATCATGTTCATACATGATGGAGTCATGTATGTCACATACAGGTGGAGTCAATTTAATGTTCATTGAGTCAACAAAAATGCAGTTGGATGTTTACTTTCAGATTACTTCATGGTGCTGAAGGTACCACAGCATCATGCATTAATCATCATAAAATTTTCTTGCATCAGTGTATGCATTTATTGCTTCAAAGACTGTTCTGGAACTCTACAGTAGAAGCCATGTTCAGCATAATTGTTTATCTGCTGCTGGCTGGCACCAGCAGTACATGTCAATGATGCTCAGCCTGTGCTGCATATGTGGCTTAGGTGTGCAGTCAGGAGAGTTCATTGATACTGTAAAGTCTCTATCCTCTCCAAGGGCCATAAGGAAATTGGAGAATAGCCCTGAGTTTCTCTGGCAAGAGCAATTTAATATATAGTTTGGGAGCCAACAGGCAAAGGACTTATTTGCACTTATGTGCTGTGTAATTTGGTGTGCCAGAATCACAGCTCATCTGAGATATTCATGCACAAAGTAACTGCAGTGTGCATAGATCTTCACATATGGTGACAGTGCAGAAAATGGCCTTCTCAGCCTGTTTGACAGGAAAGGTTTGTTGCAAAGCAGTTTGTTATAAAATACCAAGTTTTAGACTGCATGAAAGTGCAGCAAAACACAGTAACCTTGTGTAATGGCACACAGAACTATAATCTTCAGCATAAAAATACATCTTTAAAAAAGACATTAAAAGACATAAAAAAACATGAATTGGCTCAATTTTGCAGAATTGTGTTATATACATGAATAGGAACTAGGCTCTGTACCTGGTTATCAGGACTGAAAGCCATCATTAACCTACTGTCCAAAAGACCTGAAGGAAATGTGCAGAAAAAAAGAGACTTTGACTTATAAGTTTTGGATGCGCATTTGAAATATGTTTTGAAATATATTTTGCTGATTCACTAGTATCTTTTGCAAATGTTTAAGTGGATGGTAGCAGCCCTGAAAGGCCATCCTCATACTGGTGCCTGGAGTTAGTGCACCTCCCATATTTTAGCAGTTGGCCTCTCATGTTTCACTGGCCTCTGCTTAACAGGTCTATAGCTCAGAGACAACTAGAAAGAATGAAATGTGAATTAACTTGCTTTTGAATCTTCAAGGTAGCAAGATAGTCTGTTGACAGAGCTCAGTTTTTAATCAGCCTGAGGAATTTTATTTTTGTGGAAAATTTATTACACCTTCTCATAAAGATGTGAATCCCTGGATAAGTTGCTGAGAAGAAGATCACAGTAATATCATGCACTGTCTGGGCACACTGTATTTTGTGATTGAAAATCCTAAGCTTTAGTAGTGAGGGGGTTTTTAAAGTGCATTCTGCTTTGTATGCCAGTAGTTGTAAATGAAAGCTTTTTCTGCTTTTTTACAGATTCAGCATAGATGAAGGCCAGACCTGGAGCACACATAATTTTACCAGCACCTCTGTCTTTGTAGATGGACTACTTAGTGAACCTGGAGATGAGACACTGGTCATGACGTAAGGTTTTGGTTTCACCTCTGTTTTCAGGGCTCTCTCTGTTTATGCATTTGCATAGATTTTCAGCTGTGCATATTTGAGATGGTCCTTGAGTCAATGGCTTTTGCTTCTCATAGTCACACAGACACTTACAGTAATGTCTGAATCTCCCTGGCATGTAACCTGTCTTTGACATCATCTGACTGCAGTATTTCAGATTTTAGAGATTATGTTCAAATGAAATGTTGCAAAGTTATCACTGGGGAGAGTGGAATAATAGGACTGCTTTACAAATCTCAAAGATGCAGGGGAAAAAATCAATATTTCCTCTTGGGTATTTTTTGTTTTCTACAGATTTTTAGTTAGACATCAAAAATGTTAAACCTCTATTGTCTTCACTGTGTAAATAACTATAGTGTTGTCTTAGTAAATAGTACTGCAGTACTTGATGTAACCAAGTAGTGTGCTATCAAATATTTGTTTTTATTCCATGCAGTGACAGAGGCAGATGCTGTGAATAGAGTTAAAAATAACCAAATTCTGCAACTCAGAATTGTTTATCCTGTTCATCTTTTTTCCAAAGGATCAGGGACATCTGGATTTGAGCTGCACATTTTGCTCCATCTCTAGAATAAACACTAGTATTTTAGAAGTGTCTGAGAGTAGAAAACACCTGTCCAGTCAGGGAGAAAGGCACAGCCTGCCTGCAGCCAGAAAGGAGAATGCACTCAGAGCAATGCACACAGGTTGCTGTGTGTGCTCCTATTGCAACAGTTTGTGTGATTCTTTATATGGAGCTCAGTGTGCTCATGACAGGCTTTTTCTCCCAGGAGTTACAAATAGAGCTGCCTTTGACATGTACCAGTAGCATTTTCCCCAGGGAAAAATAAATTAATAGCCCAGTGTATAAAGGACCCTCAGCAAAGCAGAAATCCTACCCAATGTACTTCAAAGCACTGTGCTAAGTTCATAGCACTGAGCAGAGGGGAATTTAGTCTGCTGGTTATTTCTCTCTTTCTCCACTGCCCCATTTATCCTCCATTATATGTCCATGATCTGAGAAGAACAGTATTATCCCATCATCTTCCCCTTCGCTCAAATACAGGTTTATTTATTATATAATATATGCCACGTGGAGACACTTATGGCACTGAATGAGGGATTTCCATTGATTTCAGTAGAAGAAGATGGATCAAAAGCTTATCCCAAACTGTGCTTACTGGCAGATAAAATTATGTGGGATGACTGTATGCTCTGGGCTTGGGTTTTTTTCCTTATTAAGTATCATTAAAAATAGTGATTCTGTGAAGATGTGCTTAAATATCTGGCTGAATGGGCTAAAGAGGTCTTGTAAAATATGATCTAAAATAACTTATCAAAAATACACAGAGCTGCAGCTAGATTTGGTACATGAGCCCAAAGTGACAACAAAAGCATCACATGATATTCTTGTATATTTCTAAAGGCACAGGAAGAGTGTGACTCTAGTGTGTAATGCCAGGCTTGTAGGATCTTACTTTTTAGCTAGTTTTACTGAGCCTGGAGGGCATCAAACATTTAATAGCACAGACTGGCCCTGAAGACACATGCAAATTTCCTACCAGATTCTGAGGACAATGAGAAGAATAAACCTGCAGTATGTGTTTCATCATTGCCATTGTATCAACTTCCTTGTCTTTCCCACTGCTTTTGACTGTTTTACCTTCAGGGTGATGTTGTCAGCCCAGTGGTGCTCTGTCTGACTTTATGTCAAGACCTTTTGTCATTCTGTCTGGCGTAGTTCATTTTTCTTGAAAACTTATTTTTGTACTAAGTTATTGTGCTTGACTTAATCTACAGTGATTTGTTGCTTTTGAGAAATACATGTTCCCTGGAAAAGAAAACAGAAATCAACTATGCCATCTTTTCATTTTGTTAGATAGAATTTTCTTCCAAGTAGAACATGGTAAGATGAACTTGTAAGTGGTAATGGAAACAAATTAATAGTGTCTTTCACCTTGAGGAATCCCCAAATCCATTGTCAAGGACCTAGTCTTACATTTTTTTCTAGTACAGGAATTTGATTTTCCTCCTTTGGTATGGAATGTGCTTGAATAAAGACTTTGAATAAAGAATGTGATGTCAAAATCTGCATAAATTATGAGAGATAGCATAATTCTGAAGTGGGAAGGTAATAACTGAAAAAATGTGCAGCTAAATTAAGAAATAGACACTATTTTATTTAACACTTCTAGAATATACTCACAAAAGAGCCAAAGAATATTTTATGTGTACTGAAAGTGACTGTTAAGGTAAAATCCTGGTTCCACTGAAGTTAGTCTGTGTGTAAGAGACTTCTCATTCTCCAGCATGGTGTCTGGGATATTGACTGGACTTGTAAGTGGCTTGCATTTGAATTCCAGTTCTGTCCTAATTTATCCAAAATCACAGAATCATAAAATCACAGAATGGTTTGTGTTGGAAGGGACTTTTGAGACCATTTAGTTCCACTCCTCCCATGGGCAGGGACACCTACTAGAGTAAGTTGCTCAAAGCCTCATCCAGCCTGGCCTTGAACACTTCCCGGGATGGAGTATCCACAGTTTCTCTGGACATGGTCCAACACCTCCACATCCTTCTTATGCTGGGGACCCCACAGCTGGCTGCAGCACTATGGGTGGCTCTCATGACAGTGGACAGAGTGGCAGAATCCTCTCTCTTGCCCTGTGGCCCACAGTGCTTTGGATGCAGCTCAGGATAAATTTGGCTTTCTGGGCTCTGAGCACACACTGCTGGCTCACGTTGAACTTCTTGTCAACCAACACCCCCCACTCCTTCTTATCAGGGCTGTTTTTAACTCATTCTTCCACCCTGGTTTGGGTCAATCCCAAGCCTGTATTTGTGCTTGGAATTGACCCAAACCAGGTGCAGGACCTTGAATTTGGCCATGTTGAACTTCATGAGGTTCACACAGGCCCACCTCTCAAGCCTTCAAAGTCCCTCTGGATGGCATCCCTTCCCTCCAGTGTCCCAACCACACTGCACAGTTTGGTGACATTGGCAGATTTTCTGAGGGAGCACTTGATCCCACTGTCCATGTTCCAGCAAAGGTGTTAAACAGCATCAGTACCGATACTGACCCCTGAGGAATGTCACTCATGACTGTTTTCCATTCCAAAATGAAGCGGTCTAGTAAGCTTTACTGAAGAAACAGGAAAATGTGAACCTGGTTGCCACAAGTCTTCATTTCAGAAAGTTTTGTGTTTTCTTCAAAACAGAGAGGAAAGCCAGATGTTGACTTGTCAAAAGTTTTCATAAAACTCAGTGGTCATCTGTCAGTCAACATTAACCTAGATCGTTCATCAAAATCCTCTGCAGTATTCAAGATATGTACATACAAATGCAAAGGAAAATATATTTTATTCCATTGTGCTCTGCAAAACACCTAGTTAAGATTTCTAGGAGTTTTAGTGATAAAGTATTCAAAAACTTTAGGAAACTCAATCTATTTTTTATCTGTCTAGATATCCATTTCTAAAAGAGACCTAGTTAGGAGTTTAGGAAAGATAAGCAATAAAGTATTCATAAATTTTAGGAAACTTGATTTGTGTAAAAATCAACTTCTATATGAGGAGCTCAAATCCAGTATTTACTGCTAAATGAGTAAGTAAGGTTTGCTAAGAAATTTTCTCAACTAGTATATTTTCATCAAAATAGTGCATGGACTAGTAGGTTTCATTTTGTTCTAAATTTGTAATAACAAAAGTTACTGCAACCCAGCGTTATACTGAACAATATTTTATAGTTGGGAAAAATTAATTGCTAATACTGGATTGAGTAATGGCCTAAATCAGTGCAAAAGGAAGATTTTTTGTGTGTCTTAAATACTGATGTTCCTCTTCAGAAGAAATAGTTAATGAAAGTTTAAAAACTGTTGAAAATCCTTTTAAATCACATCTCAGCTTCTGGGAGTGTTTCCCAAACCAGGTTATTTAGATTGCAGTGTAAACGCAGTAGGCACAATAACCATGGTACCATAGACCATAACCCCTTTTAAAAGGCCAGTAAGAGGTTACATAAAATAACTGCTTTTCTTTATGTCAGGTAGAATCAAAATCTTCCTTGTGGGTAATTGTATTTTTTCCAGAGGGTTATTTTTTGCAATGTCTCATAGAATAACAACTTTGGATGCTGCTGGGAACTTTATGACATCTCTTAACTCCTGCATACATGTTTTGCCATCTTGAATGCCCATTGTGTTCCTTTTGGGTTCCTGGATGATCATGGAAACAGGAAGATGGTCTAATTTAAACTTACTCAAAACCAGTGAATATTAATAGGCGTTAGATATTAGGTAAAGCCATCTGGATTTTTGTAACTGTTGATTCTGCTAGGAACATCAATCTCACCTTTAACAGCATCAATAACAGTCAACATTACATGTACTTTGTGAAGCTGATTGTCATACATGGCAGGACACTCCTTTTCCTGTTCTCTTTGAGCATCTTACTAGGTGGAGGTACTTCTCTGTGTTTTGAATTCTTCTCTACTTACTTCCTCATACTGCAACACTTATAAAAGGTATATAAAGCCTCACTATGTTGCAGAATAGCTGATTTCTGAAGGCAAATTCTAGGTTTTCTTTTCATCTAGTTAATGTCTTGAATGAGAATCATTGCTCAGTTATGAAATGGTTGTTCTGCTCTCTGCATGAGAAGGAACATATCTGAGAGTAGATAGAGGAAATGTGGTGAAAAGCATGTGGAAAAAGCAAACTGCTTCTTCTATTCCAATCTAATCTAGATATCAGCTAATGCAGATGTACAGATCTCTGTTTAGCAGCAAGCCTAATTCTTTTGCTGTCACCTCTGTGGACACAGATGTTAGCAGAGCAAGTCAAAGCATTGCAGTGTCACCACCAACTTGTGATCTTGGAGTCAAGACCTGGTACTGCCCTGGTCTCTCCCTCTGCTCAAAAGAAGTTTAGGGCATAAAGTTTTTTAAATTTCTTTCCTTGGAGTTTCATATTGTTGTCAGAAGCACAGGAACAGGATGCTTTCAGTGTCACTTTAAAGCCCATATTTAATATATTTTTAGGACAGATCTGTTAATATATTTGAATAAGAGGAACTTAAAAGTTAGGAATCCATGTTCTGTAAGAATCTGTTATCACCTTGTCCCTATTTACAGGAGGAGAGGACAGAAAAGAGTGATGTGACTTTTTCATTCAGAATAGACTTTCTTTGATTTTAAGCCCTTGTCACAGTGAGAGTGCCCAAAGCTTTGATCCTCTAACTATGCTTCCCTTTTAATTTCTCTTTCAAATAAATGACTATTACAAACTTAGACAACAACTGCATTTTTTAAACACTTTATTTACTTTTGGTTGGGGCCTTCAACTATATTTTGCTCTCAAAATGAAGGAATCACAGTTTAGATGACTGTAAGCTATTAACTCTAGCTCTGCTATGTGAAGTCTGAATGAAGAATTTCTAATTGTGATGAGACTTGCTTTTGAAATACATGAATAGGAAAGAGAGTATTAGCTAAAGAATTATAACATTTTGCAGATATCCCAGATTAATTTGTTCTTTAAGTAGGATGAAGAGAGAGAGTTGAATGATGCAAAAGCTGTCCTCTACAGTATCATATGTTTCTCTTTAAACAATTTTGTTCATTGTCCACCTTGTATTTACTTCTGCATAAGACATTAGGCTAGGCAGTAAATCTGCAATGTTTTCCAAACAGCATACATGTTAAAAAGTTGTTCTTGGGCAGGAATTTATCAAAAACATGGGAAAAATTTTGAATATAATTCACAAATATCATGGAGCCACTGAACTCCTGGATGAAGTGGAAACACTCTCATTCTGCTTCTCCCCAGCACTTCTCAGAACCTGAGCATTCATTTCCGTTCTTTTTCCCCAAAAGAGCTAAAACCAAGATGTTTTGGCATTAAAGAATAAATGGCAATTATTCGCTTATGGGAGCAGGAAACAATGAAAAAACATATTTTGGTTCAATTTCAACTAAATTGTTTCCTCCGTTCATTTTTCACTTTGGCAGGAAAAAAAAAAAAAAAACACAAAAAAACCACCCAACCTACCCAGCCCAACCAAGAAACCCTACTCTTTAGTGCATTAAGTATATGCATGTGTTTGTAGTTTAAGGCATTTAAATCCTAAATGTCTCAGCATATTTGCACATGATCTCCTGTATACACAAGCACTTTTTATGTGCAGTTGCTTTATGTAGGCAGGTGTCTACTTTTGCACATGGAAGCATTCATCATTTCTGTAGCTGCAATTTAGGAAGGCTACTGAAATGTGACCTCTGTTATGTTCTTTTGGAGAATTAGAAAAATATGCTGAATTATAATCTTGATGTGTAACAGACTGCAGCTTGAATCTCACATTACTTTCATCCATTTTACCAGAAGGAACCCTCTGACTTAGATAAGATTTTGTTGATTTTACAGTGATGTAATGGAAGCAAAGACAACCGTTGGAAAGAAAGCTCATCTAATAAAGATTCACTTGTCATTTTCTCCTTTGAAAATAGTAGACTTTAAATATCACTGTAGGACATATTCATGGCTGTCTCTGCCAGCCCATATCCCCTTGAAAATCTTTCATTAATTATGTTAGTCCTGTGAGTTGAGGAGAGCACTACCTGTTGGCAGTGTCTACACTAAAGTACATCCTTCCCTGCCACCATCTCATTACTTTACTCCTCAGCTGGGTAATTTCTACACAGATTTTGGCATGTCTTGCTGTATGTTCAAAGACACTGTAATAATATGAACCACAAGAGGCAGAACAAAAAGATTGTCACATTTATTTGCTTTTTCAGGGATATTGTCATCATTTGTAGTAAAGGTCTATGTGAAGCAAAGGACTCAGCTCTTTGAGCTCACCATAAATTGACAAGAGACTTCTAACTAATCCTTTTATGTAGAAGATAACTGAGAAAGATGCTGTTTTTTTAATGAAAATGGTCTTTGATATCTAGTGAACTGTAAGGTAGATTGAATATGTAATCTGAAATTGAAATTGTGTTATAAAACTTAGCAGAGAGGTCTGAGAGTTGAAAAATATTTTGACAAAACAATAAGTTCATTGACCATTCTATTTCCTTCTAATATGTTTTACTGCTGGAAAGAAGACCTCATATACGGAACAAGGTAAAAATATAATATTTGACAAAGCTCTGTGACTGCTTCCATTTAAAAGCAGACAGAAAGAATTGTTAAAATAATTAACTAGCATCTCTCTAGTGTGGTCTCCATTTCCAGCTTGGTCATATACCCACTGTTAACTACTGAGGATTAGATCTGTAAAGAATTTTGGGTACATGCTTGGACAGCTTTGCTTAGGTGCTCTCCAGAGGAATTTAGACATATTATCCAAGAGAGAGCCCTTGAGATTGCCCATATCACCTGAATGTGGGGCCCTCAATTGACTGATTCAAATCCTAGGTTTTACTGTCAGTAGCTCTATACTTTTGAAGTCTCTTCCAAAAAAACAGAGGCCTTGCTCCACGCCCAAGTGGCATATGAAGTTAGCAGAGCATGCCCAGAGGGCAGTGCAGCACTGTGCAGACACTGCTGCAAACTCATATAGAGGAGAGCAAAAGCCAGTGCAGCACTTGGAGATTAAGGCAGTGAGTCTAGAATGAAAGAGGCTTCTGATTCCAAACAAAAGTGACTGTGCATCACACAATTGTCATGGCTGGTCCTCAGTACAACTGCAAAACTTGCAGTTTTAGTTGCTACATTAAACATCTGAATAAATTCCCCCTGTGACCTTTGTGACCTTGGTGGGAAAATACTGCAGGATCACTCCCACCACTCTGAGGTCTTTGAGTGTTCTCAGGTGAAGTAATGACTAGGCCTTATTCATGAGTAAAGCAAAACACAGACAGGAGATGACACAGCTGCTACTGCTCATTTGAACAAGGAGTCTCTATTGAATAGGTCTTGTCTATTGAACAGAATTTACTGGAAAAGATTATCATTGCATATAATTTCTGTTAAATTAACTCTGCCTGATTATGAGCTTTATCAGGAACAGAAATAACCAGCAATCCTCCAGCAAATAGTTTAAATGAGTTAGCTTAAAAACTGCATTAAACTGTCTTATCTATCAAATGATGCAATCAAATTAAAAAAATTATGTGCTCATAAATGAACTAGGAACAAATGTACAAAGTTGTTATGGCAACTGAAACACTGAAGTTAAAATTATGGATCCTAAATTCTTGCAAATAAAAGTAAATTAATTTCCAAGGTAATTGGAATTTCTTCCAAAAATTATTTATCACAGCATCATCTTTTATAGTTTCAACAGAATTGATTTGATGGCTTTCTAATGAAATATAGTTAATCAAGAGGAAGGTTTTAGTAGCTTATGAATTGCTATCATCTTGATATATAACTTCTAGTCATCAGTTACACTTGCTGCACCATTCCAGTTTTTTTCATTCATATGATTTTATACATCATATATATTATATACTTTGCACCTGAGCAATTATATTGTGATTGCTGTTATGTATTGCTTTATTGTAGCTCATATTTTTGTCTAATCCATTGAATCCTACTTAATACATGCCTTAGTTACTTTGAAAAATACTTCTTTTTTATTCTAGTGATCTTTAGCAGTACATTTAAATGTGCTCATGTGACGTGTCTGCAACTCATGCTACTGCAGCAACACCATTAATAATCATTAAGACTTTTTTTTCAAACAGTTTGCTTAAGTGGATGCATGTAAAATGCTGCATTCCTTGGAAAATTTACCCTAGGAATTACAAAGCTGTATGTCTGCATTTTTAATGGAGTTTGTGACTGTACTGGGGCACTTTCTTAAATCCTTGGGATTTTATGTAGGCCAGAGAATGTTGGGAACTGTGGTGTCATTACTGTGCTCTGTGAGAACATGGTCTTCAGTCTGCAGAATCAGAACAGCCATAATGGAAATGAGTTTTCGGGGGGTTTTGTGGGTTTCCTTTTTTTTCTTTTTCCAAGAGGCTGGACCAACATGCAGAAGTGTTATTTCAGTCTTCTGCTAAAAATCCACAGAAAAGAATGTTACAGTTCACCCCCTGAAGCAGTGACTTTGCTGCTTTTACATATGGTTTGTACATAGCTGCCATATTATCCTAGTGGATTTTGCATAATTTCCAGAGCAATTTATCTAGTTTTTCTATCTTTATAGGATGTGGAACCGGGCAATACCTCTGTCTATAATCCTGATATTTTCTAATTTCTCCCTCTAGTGGGGCAGAATAAACAACTTCAACATCTTGAATCATTACTTCTGCAGAATTCTTGAATCATAAAATGGTTGAGAAATGACCTCTGGAGATGATCTGGTCAAACCCCTTTGCTCACACAGGCCCACCCAGAGCCAATCACACAGAGCTATTCCCAGATGGCTTTTGAATATCTCCAAGATTGGAGACTCACAATCTCTCTGGGCACCTGTAACAGTGCACCCTCACAGCAGAAATGTTGATTCCTGGTGTTCAGAGAAGACTTCCTTTGTTTCATTTGGAGTGTGCTGCTTCTGGTCCTGTCACAGGGCACCACTGAAGAACTGGCTCCAGTCCTAGCAAAGGATCTTCTTTGTACCTTCCCTCCAGTATTTATAGACTGACATTTTCCCTTGAGCTCTCTCTTCTTTGGGCTGAACAGTCCCACTTCTCTCAACCTCTCCTCTTACGAGAGCTGCTCCAGCCCCTTCATCACCTTCACAGCCTTTTGTTGGACTCCCTCCAGTCATTCCATCTCTCTCTTGTACTGGGGACCCAGAATTGGACCCAGTACTTCACATGTAAGCTCACCAGTACTGAGGAGGAGGAATTAGAGAATATTATGTCTCTATCTTTTAAGTTTATCCTTGTCCTTCATCTTTCTTGCCCTTCCTCCAGGTCTCTTTGAAGACAGCTCTTTAACAAGACTCTGAAAACATTTTGTTGTACTTCTCAGCTTTATCTATTCCAGTGAAAAACCCAATTCTTTCAATCATTCTTCATTGGTTACATTTTCTAAGCAGCTTATGAGTCATTTTGCCCCTCTTCAAATTAATTTTTAGTGGGTCTGTAAATATGCATATAAAATCCAAAATTAGACACAATATTTTTCCAGAGGCTTTACCAGTGCCAAGTTTATCAAAATAATTACCTCCATGTCTTCTGTTTTTGAGTTCTGAATACAACCTAGAATTAGTCTTTCTTATTTTGCAGCAACACTGCATTCTTGTTTTAATTCCACAGAACTCCGCAAGTGTTTTATTTGATATTTGAAAGTTATTTTCCATTTTGGTTTCCACCTTTGATATAGGTTTGGGTTTCTTTTTTCCCAAGGAGTACTTTCTGCACTTGGTTTTGGATTATGTCATCATATTGATTTCCGAACATTGCTTCCATCATTCAATGTCCACTCCCTTCCTTATGTGTTACCTGCAAAATTTTTTGTCTTTCTTATTTGACCACAATTGTTAATGAAAATATTGACTGTGGACCCATCATATCTTTGTGATACATGTCTCAAAATTCTTTATTTGATAACTACCTTTTGAAAATTGATTCTTCTAATTCAATATGTATTTCCATTCCTCTTCACAGTGATTTTATCTGCACTGTTTTCTTTTTTATATTGAGACAATGTCAGCTAGAAATGTGTAACAGTTTTAACAAAGGTCAAAATATGCTACATTTTTTTCTTTCCTTTATCCACTAAGCCAGTTACCCTGTAAAAGGAGAAAATTACATTAGTTTGACATGATTTGGTTTTGATAAATCCGTAGTAGCTGTTTGTTATCATTTTAATTATCTCCAAGGTGCTTAGAAGTGGATAGCTCAATAATTTGTTTGGTATCTCTGTGGATATCAAAATTAATTCTCTAACTCTCTGAGCTGTGTTTTGCTCTTTTATATCTCTGGTTATATATACACACATAAATGTGTATGTGTGGTTGTGTGTGCATGTTTATATATATAAGCAGCGTGTTTCCCTTGCCATAGTTATTTAGAATCACCCTCGTGAGATTTCAAAGATCATCAATAATAGTTCAGAGATTATGTTTTCAGGAGAATGTCATTATTCTGTTCTGCCTTGGACTCAAAAGACCATCTCCTTTCTTCCTCTTTACTTGACTAATCTGCCTGAGATAGTTAACAGGAATGGAGGAAGTTTCATTTGTTCTGTAGAAAATACTTTTCTTGAGGCAGGAGTGAAGCTTTAACAGGACTTGGCTACTTGCACTTGAATGTATATTTTTATGAATGAGTTAATAAAAGAAATGTAGTAAATTTGTGAAGTTTTGTGATGCCTGGAGCAGAAATCACTGAGGTAGGTAGTTGTATAAGCACATGGTGAAGTCTGCCTTATCTTATTACCTTGTATGGAGAAACAAAGATTTTAGAAAAGCAGTACAGGTATTTTGCATACAAAAGACACTTCATGTCTGTCAGCAAACCCAGTCATATTGAAACAGGCATTGTGGAAAAAGCAAGAGACCACCTAAGTAGACACTTTATTGAGTATGTAACCACCAGTGAATAAGATTATGGTGACAGCAGCTCTCAGGATCCAGCTGAACCAGAAATAAGAACCAAACCCTTAGGCTTATTGTGAGAAATGGGACCACACACCTGTGTGCACATACAGCCAGTGGGCTGAGCAACATTTTTTAGTTTGTGTGTGTTGCCTCTACTTCTGAGCCATAAGTACATTTAGAAGGAAAGGAATTAGATGATGCAAGTCCTATTATCTCAGAGCCTTACAAGAAAAGAGTAAGACATACAAACTAAGTGCATATGTTTGTGTTTAATTAAGTGCACTGCTTGTGGTGTGGTTTCCTGTGAGCGTGGGTTGTCCAGTCATTGTAATGTGAGCAGTGTGGGCAATAACCTATTGACAGCTACATCTCTGCTGTGGAGGAGAAGCAAAGATACCAGCAAGGAAAGGGGGAAATCACTGTGCATCTTTAGTCTCTGTGAACTATTTTTCAGCCTATTTGGTAGATTTCAGAGTTGTAAGCCATTTACCAGGTAATGTGCTTTGTGTATTGCCTCTATGCAATACACAATTGTGTAGAGAATCAATCACTTCTGGTCTACTCCAGTTTCAATCTGAACCTGGAATTCAGGACAAGAGAAATGACTGGGCACTGCAGAATGCTTTTAGTAAAACTGTCCTGCTGTGTCTCGATTTGGACAAAACTGGGGGCAGAACAAAAGGAATTAATTACTTTGGACAATGATACTAAAGCTTGGAATATGAACTCTGTGCCGTATGAACTGCACAGAAATTGTTGGCTTCAGAATTAACCTTAAATTCTTTGGCAAGTAAGTCACATAAGCCTGATACAAACCACAAATACATTTTACTTTTGCCCAAAAAGAGTCTTTATTCTTTCTAATTTGTTGCTGAATGTCATATGTACCCATTTTGTTTTGGAAATAAAGATTTGGACTTAGAAAATGTTGGCTGCTTTGAAAGTGCAGATTGGTTTCTGAAGCAATGAGATTTCCTTTTTTTTTTCTTTTTTCCCCCCACAAAAATGGTACAGTTTGTGGCTGGTTTTTGTTATACACTGAACTATCTGAAATGAAGAAGAGACTCTGAGTTCTCCAGTACAATGTGAAGATGTAGTGTATTTCTTAGAAATTAATAAAGTATCATGATGATGCTCTGAGTTTAACAATAGCACATTGCCATCTGAAGACTGAAGAAATTAACACAAAATCCTGCAACAAAAATAACTAAAGAAATTGCAAATCATAAGGAATGAGCGACAGAGCTGGAAACTGACTCTGGTGATCAGGGATTCTGATCCCTGATCTGAGCTTCCTGTCAAAATCTGAGAGCTCTGTCTGTTTCACATAGCAAGATAATATTCAAAAAGTTTTGTTCCAAATTAGAAAATATTAAATTTCTCGATAGTTTGCTAGGGAAAAAAAACCTTTCAGTATATGAGTTATAGCTCTTCATTATAAAGTTTCATACAATTGGCGAATGTTTCCTAGCTAGACTCACTGAACACAGAAGAGGAATAAAAGTGGGGAAAAAATTAACCTGGGACCTTTTAGCAGAGAACTATGACTGTGAATAGGAAAAGATAGGACGGAAATTTTGAATCTCAGCTGTATGGTATTTCTTTGCAGTAAGAGTTTGCTTTTGGCCTTTTGTTCAGAGTCTTTGGACATATCAGCTACCGTTCAGACTGGGAGCTGGTGAAGGTGGACTTCAGACCATCCTTCCCCAGGGAGTGCACTGATGAAGACTATGAGTCTTGGGAGCTCACAAATCTACAGGTATTCATGGTTTTGTGTTAACTGACAAAATTTTTCCATAGCTTTCAGATTTATATAGAGTTGTGTGCAGAGAAAATGTTTCCAAATTGAATTTGAATGCTACACGCCCAGCTTAGTCTCCTTATGCTGGTTTCACTAGAGTTTAAATCAGAGAGGATTTTGTGTTCCCTTTGGTTGTGTGATCCGTGTCCCAAAAAAGGCAGAAGTATATCTGGGGGGATGCCATAATAATAGGTGGTCCTGCTGGATTGGGAAGCATGTCCCATAAAGTGAAGTGTGCAATATTGATTGAAACAATTTCAACATGCAGTTGTGTTCTGCCAACTTCCTGACCACATACCATACTCGTATATAAATTGCCATAAGTAAAGTCCATTCCAGAAGTAATTTAGGATCTCCAATCACATAATGGAGTCCAGTTGTTTTGGGCAATACCCTTTCTGTAATAATGCACTAAGGCTGTCCTAATCATGATGCTCCGGCCCAATCCACTTTTCAGAAGCTAAATTCTCTGTACAATGTACTGATTAAAGAGACCAATATGGGGTGGTTGTCTTATTTTAATTAAATGGAATACATCATATTTATTCATAATCATTCTGATTTTTATATTCTGCTTCTTCCACCAGGGTTCATTTATTTTTTGCATGCTACTCAGTGTACTCCAGCTCTCATTTGCTAGTTCTCATGCCTAATTTTACACCTCTTGTTTGGGACTGCTGTGTGTATACAAAGAATGTGTATATGCAGATCTGAGCCTAAAGAGTAACAGTATCTTGAGGCATTGAAATATCTTTCAGAAATTAGAAACTACTAAAATGAGTTTGACAGAGTACGTGCAGCTGCCCAGTTACCAGTGGAGTGTGTATGGAGAGAGTTCATTCTCTGTCTGCATGGTTGCTGCTTCAGGTGGACAGCCAACATGAGATATGATGATTTAGAGAAATTCAGCTATCTGTAGACAGATGAAATTTTTAAGTGGCCTTTCAGAGCTTTGTACAGAGGTTGGGCACTAAATTGCATAAACTCCATTTGCATTTTCATGTGCATGCTCAGTTTTGTGTCCTGGAAATATAGCCTATGTTATAACTCTGTAATGACCTGTTAGTGGACAGCAGTCCACTTTCTATACTTATATATCTGAGGATCAGAGGGTTGATAAAGTTTATAGTCTTGGCAGCAAGACCAGCCTTTCTTGGGACAACACAAGGTCTATTTGTGGAGGTTCTGTTGCAGTAAGTCCAGTGCTTTGATATTCAGGGTGATCGTTGCATCATGGGCCAGCAGAGAAGCTTTCGAAAAAGGAAGATTTCATCATGGTGCATTAAAGGGAAAAGTTTTACATCAGCTCTCACATCCAAAGTTTGTGAATGTGTGAACACTGATTTCTTATGGTGAGTCTGTCTGTGGGCCTTTTTACTTATTTCTAATAAATATTTACGTCAAGTTTGAGATAGGTTTATTTTCCTCCTTTTGCCCCTGCTCCTACATAGCCATGTATAAGTAAATAGGCAACCCATTATTGAATAACAGGTTTCTTTTACATTTGCATTTGTTTAAAAATGTTGCCATGTGTAAGTATTTGTTTCACCTGAATGAACAAATCCTGATGTTTTTCTCTATTGATCAAGTCTTGAAAAATGACCATTGAATTAATTTTAAAAGCAAGCTTAAAAAAAAAGGAAAATAAATGATTGGTCTGAGTGTCAAAAGAAACCTTTAAAAAAATCTTTTTTTACCAAGGGAGGTAATTTTGCAGAACTGACAAAAGTAATTGCAACCAGTTTTTCCCCCAAGTATACACAACTCCATTGAAATTAGAACAGAATTGGCTCATCAATTGGCTTCATTGTATGTTCATCTAGTAGAATAACACTGGAAAATATATTGACTGAAAAATGTAGTCTTATTCACCCCAAGCTGGATTGCAGAGTGAAGTGGGGATAGTAACACATTTGGTGTTGATGTTTTTCAGTGATTATGGGTTTGAGCGCTCTGCACCTCTGAAGCTGGAGTCGAGCAAATGCTTTGCTGACTTTTGGTTTAACCCAGAAGCACCTCCTGAAGACTGTGTGTTGGGGCAGGCATACACCAGCAGCACTGGGTAAGCTGATTTTGCATTTGATGAGCTTGATGAAGCTTCCAGAAAGGGGGAGAATATTTCAACCAGCAGCCTCAAATGTGGTTTGAAAGAAATTAACATTTAAATACTTCAATGGAGTTTACAAGAGAGCTGGAGAGGGACTATACAAAGACACACAGTGATAGGACAAGGGGGAGTGGCCTTAAACTGAAGGAGGGAAGGTTTAGAATAGATAATAGGAAAAAATTCTTTGCTGTGAGAGTGGTGTGACACTGGCACAGGTTGCCCAGAGAAGCTATGGATTCCTCATCTCTGGAAGTGTTGAAGGCCACGTTGGATGGGGCTTTGAGAAACCTC